>VXAZ01008993.1:130316-219438 GCA_013399875.1 Gymnorhina tibicen
AAAAAAAAAAAAAAGAAAAAAGAAAAGAGCTGGGCCAGAACTCCCGAAGACACATCTGGTTTTCTCCCCCTAAAATTAAAACTAGATGCCACTTCAAAGCTTCTCTCATGCCCTTTCTTCCTAGCCTTTATTTATGCTCAATGCTAAGGTCTTCTCATTTGCTTATTCTCAATGTGGCCATCAAAGCAAAGGCTGAATACAAACAAAATCACAAACCAGGACACAACTTTAAGAGGCCTCCACATCTTTAATTTAGAAGCACTGTTCCTTTTAACAAATGACCACTGAAGAACACATTTCAGAAGAATGCTACACCACATATCTGCTTCCTAACATTTATTCTATGTCCTACATAAGATTTACAGACTGACAATCTAATCTGTATTATGGATACACACAGTCCCTCTACATCACAAATAAACTCAGAGATATTTTTTATGAGAAGCAGTTTTATGCATTTGTCATGACAAAATACTTTAAAAGACGGCAAATAAGGTAAGAAGACCAAGATTACTGCAGCAATAAAGTCATTCTCTCTGCATTAATGCTGAATTCTTGCACTGATATTTAAAGGTAAGGTTCAACTGGAAACAAACATAAGACAAGTCTAGGCCAGTTTTGTTTGGTTTCTGTGAAGCCCTTCATTCCTCACCTTGGCAGGGGGGGTTGGGGGCGAATCAAATCAGCAATTTCTACCTTGTGTGCTTGCTTTCTAGCATAAGAATGTCTCATTTCTAATGGCAATAAAGGCAGTTAGTTACTTAACAAAGAGTTGTCTGAACTTGGAAAAAATTTAAGTAAATGCAGTCCCTACACAACTGTAGCAAGGATGTGGTCTGTGGCTATACTGACACTTCTATTTTACTAAGTCTGCAATGCCACATTTTACAGTAAGCAGCAAATGCAAGCACTTTTTTGCCAGTGCTCTCATACCCTAGAATTACGAGCCTTTTTTCAATTAAGCTTTTTAAACAACAAGTTTGGAAACGGGGCTGCGTGGCTCCACAGGGAAACATCTTGAGTATGGTAACTTAACATCAGGGAGTCCCAGCAGAAGAGGGGGGTAAAGAGACAGCCAGTCCCAAAGTGCTGACAGACCTGTAACACATCCCATACGCTGCTAGGAACAAAGTGTTTCCAACCCTTTGTGAGTGCACACGCTTGGGAAGGTGCCGACAGAATTCTACTCCTTTTCTTGGCAGACAATGTAACACCTAAACCGTAGTTACTGCTGCCACCATTTTTCTGGGCTACTCTTGAGTTTATTTTTTCAGGCAACCTGCCAGTTCTGTAGACTTTCCTTTTAAGCCTTCCTCAGTTACAGTTATAGCGGCTTTGGTGTCCTCGCTGCTGCTGTAGTGAAAAGCATATGGACATTTCTCCACAACTGACTGTACTCCAGCTTTTCATTTATTGTTGATTTTTCTTTTCCAAAAGATTAAGCACTTCTGCCCCAAAATTATAAACCTTCCTCTCAATGGGACCATTCTAAACCCACATTCATATTCCAGTGAAAATATTCGGATGTAAAAAGCCTTTTCTCACTCGAGCAGATATGATTAACACGCTCTCATGACATATTTCCAACGTAAAACTAAGTTTACGTAAGCAAGAACAAATATTAAAAAAACTCTTGCAAAATACTGGGATGAAATACTTGCTAAAATAGCATGTACTCTGTTACAGATTGAGAAGGTTTTATTAAAAGACTCCTCTTTCTAATCAAACACTCCATTGTCAGAAAAAGTTACTCTTTTCAGGGTTCCCAGAACTTTGTGGGAGGTGTCTTTCATTCCATAGGTAACATATCTGGTAATCTGTAAAATACTGACACTCAGTAAGGGTCACAAAGCCACTGTGGTCATTTGTGAGATGTACCTGCCATGTGTCGTCAATTCATATAACATTTCACTACATTTTAAGCCCTGGGCACAGGGTCTAATACAGTACCTTGATAATAGCACTGCACATCAAGAAAATTTCAAATTCTCTAAGTATTACTCTGTAGTAAAAATGACTAACACATTGTTTGCCATCTGAGGTACGTCTAGGAGAATAGTGAGGTGGGTGTTAGAAGGCAGAACTGTCTATAAGCCTCAAACTTGAAATCTAAGGATCCTTCAATGGTTGGAAGGAGAGTTTCCAAGCACTAGAGTGACATAACAGTTCTGAAACCCCACAATGGGCTTTCTAAAGAGACGCAGGATTTAGTGCAGCATGGTTACGCAGGGGTTTGGGGACCAGAAGCACCACTGGATTCTGCAGTCCGGCTGCCACGCTCTTCTTGTTGATGATAGGCCACTCATTATCATCTCTGAGAGGTCATGGAGAGGTGCCTGAGGACTGGAAGGAAGCAAATGCCACCCTGCTCTACTTCAGCCCTGGTGAGGCCATGCCTGGAGTGCTGTGTCCAGTTCTGGGCTCCTCGGGACAAAAGAGACATGGAGCTCCTGGAGCAGGTCCAGCAAGGGCTACGAAGATGGTGAGGGGACGGGAGCATCACTCTTAGGAGGAAAGGCTGAGAGAGCTGGGGCTGTTAAGCCCTGGGAAAAGACAGCTGAGAGGGGACCTCATCCCTGTCCGTCCCTGCCTGCAGAGGAGCTCAGAGCAGGGACCGTGGGGCCCAGCAATGGTGGGACAAGAGGAACGGGCAAGAACAGATGCCGGGGAAATTCCATCTGGACATGAGGCAGAACTTCTTCCCTGTGCAGTGACCAAGCACTGAACAGATTGCCCAGAGAGGTCATCTCCCTCACTGGAGATATTCCAGAACCATCTGGACACAGTCCTGTGCCACATGCTCTGGGATGACCTTGCTCGAGCAGGGAGGTGGGACCAGATGACCACTGTGGTGCCTTCCAGCCTGACCCAGCCTGGCATTCTGTGAGGACTGACAGCAGATGTCTGACCAGCTAATGTTTTCCAAAATCTCACTTCCCTGATGCAGGAGGGACACTGCAGCCTCTCCTGAATAGGTAGAGAGGGTAGAAGTAGTAAAAGCTAACTTGTAGAGAGGGAAACAAAAAGCCACATTCAATTAAAATGGAAAAACAAAAAACCAAAAAAACCCAAACAAAAAACCAAACCAAACCATGAAAAAAAGCTGTTCCAGTACAAAGAAAAAGCTGTCTTTGCTGCTGCTGCTGTACTCAGATTAGCACACTAGTAAACTGGGACATTTCATTAATATGAGTTAATTAGAAACCACTAATTGGTATTTTCTTACACATACAATATTAGAGATTTTCAGAACAAGAAATAAAACTGACTTGAATTTACAAGGGACAAACGAACATTGATTGCATGAGCACAACTGTACAACCCTACCAGAAGAAATTCATCACACCAAGTAAATCAGAGATAATTCAGTTGTCTTAGTCCCCCCCTCTACAACTACAAGCATCAAATTCAGTAAAAACGTTTAGCAAATGCTTTTATAGCTACATACCAACTTTTAATGTTTTCAAAGCTCACTAGACAGAAAATTACCTCCACCACATACCACTAAGCTCAGTTATGCAAGCCTTGGCCTTCCTGATTTATTAGAAGCCTAAGTGAAATGTGCTTTTGAGCAAGCATTAGAAATCAAAGTAGAAATTCAAAAGGCAATTCTGACTTATGCTTCCATTTCACTGTATGAAATTTAGAGATATTTTACAAGAGAAATGTACTTTATTAGCAATTCTTCTTAGCAATTTTAACATGTTTTTCAATAATTATATTTTGGGAAAAAAAAAGCTAAAGATACTTATAACAAAAGTGAATGCAGGCAATTTAAGCAGTTTAATAGCTACAGATGTGTATATATGTATATTAAAATATGTTCATGTAAGGCCTATGCAGAAAGGCTGATCTTGCTGTCAAAAGTGTTCCCAGCTGAGGTCTGATTTGGGTCAGACTTCTCTGCAAGCTCCCATGGTTTCAAGAACTCAAGATGTCTCCAGTTAGCTTTTCCCTGTGAAAAGCTGCTCTGCCATGTCTCCATTTCCATTGGGCTTGAGGAACCCGCACCACTGTCACTCCTCTACACCTCTCCAGCACTGCCAACCTCGACTGGCCTGTCACTCAACCCAGCCCCTTCTCCACTTAAGGTTCAAAAGAGATCTCAATGGATTTGGCAACCAGAGGACACAGAAAAACAAGACAACTTCAGCTTACATTTGGAAACAGTTGTGCATTTGTTCAACAAACTCCTCCTCTAGAACTGCAAAAAAGTAAAGCTCCTGAATTCATTGAGTTACAAATTCAATGTATATATAAAAATAGAAAAATATGTATCATTTCAGTGAATTACTGCCTCAAATTCAACAGCAGAATTTCAACAGACATTTTGTAAAACCACGGTTTTGCTTTGCAAATCTCACTAAGCTCACTGGGATCAAAAAACCAATATTCATTAACAGAAGTAGTTAAATACCTTATTTATGTTAAGTTTTCTGCCTTTGGTGACATTTCTATCTTTCTCTTATCTCATCTGCTATTACTTATCATTATGTAGGTTTGTTTGCTTTTTGGGTTTTTTTTGTGTGAATGGTGGGTTCCTTTGGGTTTTTTGCATTTGGTGTTTTTTTAAGATTGTGTAAATCACATCAAATCCCTTAAACACCTTAGCCAAGGTTATACAGAAGTGTAACAACATTACACTGTCTCCACACAGCTACACAACTTCCATTTCTTGATCACTTCAAATACCTGGGAACTGGCATAGTCACCACGCAATCACACCTCTGGTAAACAGCCATTTTTATTAAATAAAAACACATTTCTATTAGTAACTCAGTAGAAGTTTTAGAAGAAAACCATGCTTATTAAGCACTTACATCAGAATATATTAGATCATAACTAGACCCTTCCTACATCTCTTGGGAGAGAAAAATGGTCTGGCAAACTTCTGCTAAGTCCTTGTCATCTGGGGAAATGATTAGAAATCTTTCTTTTAGCAATTTGACAGCAGAAAGCAGCTGAAATGTTGGTGCACCCACTTGTGTATCAGTTGTAATTGTGGTACCTATTCAGACACATCCTGTATTTCAAGCTGTCTCTCCCAATAGATCCTATTTTGCAAAAAATAAGCGCCGACACTGAAATTTATAAAAGTAATTATTTTATAAATGAACAGTCATCACTAAGGCTTTAATCACTGGCCTTCTTAAAGCCATTGTGAGGATTTAATTGAATAATCTTGGTGGTCCACTGATAGAGCATATGCAAATATGTGCAGCAGACCCCAGAGGATAATTAATTGAAGCTTACGCCATGTGTGGGCCTGCATTCATCTCAGACAAAAGAGTACAAACCCTATTAAAAATACTCATTGCCTGTGACGTAAAGTTCAAGCACAGAGACACACGGGGTATAAAGTGTGGCACTGAACTGGAACACTGAATGTGTCACTTGTCATCTCCAAGGTCCGAGGGCACAGCTGAGCCTCGCTCAGCTCTCCTTTCTTTCAGTTCATTCGGGTGCAGCTTCAGGAGCTGATCATTTCAGAAAAAATAACAATATTATTGCCTTAGAAGAATAGCAGCAAGTGGTTCTACAAGTATCCACAAGATTAAAACATCAGCAACAAATAAAATTGGTTTGGGATTTTTTTGCCATCACAAGTAGATCAGAAGTTATCTCAGGATTTTCTCTGAACTCTCACATCCTTTAAAATAAACCCTACACAGTTTTCTTGTAACACCCACACCTAATGTTCCTTTGTTCCTATTTCAGACTAAAGATCCTGGTGCAGATATAATGTATTTTGATTTAGAGGTGTGGACACCAATCAGGCTTGTGGGGAAACCTTGAGAACTGACCTAACTGCAAAGAGGCCACATTTCCCCTCTTTTATTTCATTTTAAATTAATCATTGCCTATTATTCATCTTGTTAACTTCAAGTATTTATAAAAAGTAAGCAGGCCTCAACGCTTCAGCAAATACTGCTTTTCAGGAAAAGCATCATTACACTATCCACAGAAAAATACCGAAGAGTAGCATACTTTGACGTGGTGCTCTCACAACTTCATCTTAAACAGCGACACAAGTCCTCATCAGGCACAGAATGTCAGCCCAGATGGACTCACCTTCTGATCAGTGATGGCTCACTGCTGCTGTGGTGAGTTTAACTCTGACTGTCAGAGTTCAGTGATTGTCTGCACTAATTGTTGGTGCTAATACCTGTCCGCAATTAGCAAAACCAGCCCTTTGCAGCACTGAATTCTACACTGCTTAATGCTATTCATCTACAGCATCAACTCCTTGCTTTGGTGAGTCTGACCAAAGAGCAATGGGAACCCACAGTTATAGGCAACAAGAAAAGGGCTGAGAAATATGACACAGAAACAGGCAGAGCCAAATTATACCTTTAACGGGAGACTGGTGCCCTCCCTCTGTTACCAGGCCCAAAATGGAACAGTGGGAGCATTTAGCCAACAGCATCCCATGCTGCCTCCAAAGCAGCACAGCCAGCAGGTTGAGGGGGGCGATTCTGCCCCTCTCCTCTGCTCTGCCACCAAGTTGGTCAGAGGGATGAAGCACCTCTCCTGTGAGGAAAGGCTGGGAGAATAGGGATTGTTCAGCCTGGAAAAGGGAAGGAGTTGGGTGACCAAACTGTGGCCTTCCAGTACCTGAAGGCAACCTACAAGAGAGAGGGAGAGAGACCATTTCCAAAGGCCTGGAGCGACAGGACAAGGGGGAATGGCCTCATACTGAGAGAGAGGAGGTTTAGATAGGGTATTAGGAAGAAATTCTTCCTGTGAGGCTGGTGAGGCCCTGGCACGGGTTGTCCACAGAAGCTGTGGCTGCCCCATCCCTGGAAATGTCCAAGGCCAGTTTTGATGGGGCTCTGAGCAACCTGTTCTAGTGGAAGGTGTCCCTGCCCACAGCAGGGGGCTGGATTTAGATGATCTTTAAGGACCTTCCAACCCAAACCATTCTGTGATTTTACAGTCTAGATGCCCTGGTCTAAAAGAAAATGTCCAAGGTTAGGCAACAGTCAGATTCATAACAAAAAATGCAAAAAACCCCAACCCAAATAACAAATCCTCTTTCAAACACAGTTTTAGTTTTCTTTCTCTTGATCTGTTATTATACACATTATCAGAACTGGCAGGATCCTCTTTCTGTTAGGTCAGAATACGCAGAACAAAAGTTTGTTACATTATAGTAGTGTTAATCAAATGTTGCTAATACTTAAGATTCCTAGCTGTGCAGAATTCTTTCACATCACTCAAACATCTTCCCCCAAAATTATCTCAAAAATGCCAACTTAGTTAAAAAAAATGCTAAAGAAAAGCAGTTAAAAGGATGCTCCCATATAAAAAATATCCACAATTGAAGTTATTATGAGAAAATTAATTGATTTTTAGAAGCAGTCTACCTAATAAATAGTAAAAAAAGCAGGTCAACCTGAATACATTAAAAGATTAAGTCCTATTTCCTTAAGTAATGTTTCACTTTTTCTCATCTCAATGCCAAGTTTCTTTAAAAACAGATGAAAACCACAATTTAGACAGATGGTTGAAGAGGCAGCAACACTAATACTCACTATCAGGTAAGGAAGCAGAGCAGATGAAGAGTAACACTTTCTCTCTAATAAAAGTAATTTGGCCCTTTTAAATGAAGAAAAAAAAAATCTGTCTAATGGGTAAACACAAATGAATTATATGAAGTGTTATCACTAGTACACTACACTAAAAAAACCCGATTTGCTTTTTAGAATGTGCTCCATGTATGAGGTCAGGTGTTTCAAAAGGTGACTTGGCCAAAACAAGTACCACAAGAACAACAGCAGTTAGGTAGCAGGATCCATCATTATTCAATCTACCAGAAGAAATTTTAGAACCCCATCTAATCGAGAGTTTAGGTCCGCCACCCACTGCTTATGAGAAGACTGTCAATCACTTTCATGCCTGTTGGTCTCATATAATCAAACCGTTGGCTCTAGAAGTTTAGAAATTTCCATTTGACAAAAGTATTTCTTGGCTGCCTCCCCTCATATTTTCACATCTTCGATTGCAACACCTACACAGATTGATCTGCATTGTCCTTTTACTTCATAAACGCAAACGGACAACTACAGTTTATTTACAAAGTGAACCGTCAGCACATTTGACAGCTCTGCAGGAAAACACACCGAGCAAAAAACATTATAATGCAGTAATCCCCTCGTTTTACATCCTGACTCTCACAACTGTAGCCTTATCCCACAAGACAATGGAAATCACAATTAATATTTATTAAAGACTTCTGCTGACCCAGCAACACACACTGCTTCAGCAAATGGCCCAGCAGGATGTTCCTTCCAAGGTTAAACTGCAGCAGCAGAGAAAACTACAGGACAACACCTCTTGAACAGACATGATGCCTCCAATGACCTTGCCAGCATTTTCTTCCATTAAATTCATACCTCAGTGAGAGCCAGAATCTGGGAGCTGTTATTCTTTCTCAGGTGGTTTTTTCAAGCTCAGGGTACAGCAAAGTGACATGGAAGTGGCTTTTTTGGCAACAGCTCACTACTGTGTAAGAACATCTTCAGCCTCAAGCAGGCACAAGTGATGTTTTTAATGGGAGAGCAGTTCATCTGTACCAGACATTTCTAAGAGTGTATCTATACGGTAATGAAAAATATCCTGGTGAAGACTCAATTCATTGAGAAGCATCTTATGTAAAGTGAAAACATTTATTTCATTTGTGTCAGAGCAAGGGGTCAGGGACAGAAGTACACTGGGATGGCAGACATCACACTCAACATCAGTCATTTCATGTGATTTTAAAATGGCAAAGAAAATCCCAAAGAAAACCACCCTCTGTATTGGGTGGGAATATTATTTTTTATCGACTTCTTTAGGAACTTGTTTAAGTTTTTCTTATGTTGAATCTGGCTTTGGCAACACTTTTAAAGGACTAGTAAAATCCTATCCAAAGAAGTCAAATTAACTGCTGTTTACCATATGGAGTATTACTCAATTCTCCTCTTACCCGTAGAAAACATGAACATAAGGAAGAGATTTGCAAGGCAGGGAATATTCATATGAAACCCAGAAGTGAAAACTCCTTCCCTCATTTTTTTCTTTCTGGATTACACATTGTATCAGGAAAGCAGATTTCAGGCTACATTTCAAGACTGTAAAACAGAGGATTTGTAAAGAAATATGTTTTTACAGTATCTCTCACCTTATAGACTCTTTGCAGCATCAGCAACTTTAGAGATATTCCAGATCTATAAAGTAACTATGCTATGCAGAATTTTTACAGATCTCCAGCTACTCAATACAGTTCTACTTGTTATGTACCTTCTGACATTAAATTGTTTCTGAATGGTTTTCTTCTGGCATGCCAAATTTCCTTGCATTCTTTATGGGTATCCCGCCTCTATGTGGGTGTACTCCCCTTCCTAGCTCCAAAGTGTGGCAGGTTTTGAGATGTATTTATGGCCAGGAGGTTTGGAGTAGCACAATACTTCAGAACTGGCACGAAGAGGAAAAAACCCAACACCCATGGTTATTCCTGCCTGAAAATACCAGTATTTATTTGTTTGTTTGCTTTAAACCCAGATTCCTGGTGCCCACTGAAGCTCCAGGCACCATGTAGCTCATGGAACAGGAAACACAGATCATCTCTACCTCCTTATCAGCCTGGTTTTGTGCATCCTGCTCTGATGAAGGTGGCAATGAAATCTCTAGAACAGGCCATTGGCTAGACCTGTATGGACAACAACGTTACTCTATAACATTGATGGCGGACATCACAATAAAAAAGTCACTTGAAGACACAGCCTTTGAAGCTATTTGTGAGTATCATTCTCCTCCTATGCCATTTGAATCTCACAAAGCAATGAATTTTAACAGTAGAAGGCTGGGGGGAAAAAGAAAAAAAGAGACATCAGTTCACCAGCAATTTCTCATTCCTCATGAAGAATGGGGACTAAAGTAAGTTTTGCGTGTTGAAAACAAACTGTCATTTGAATAACTCTTCCATGGAGTACGAATTTAGGGAGTTTGGCTGTACTGTTGCCTTGGGCTGGGAAGTTTCCCCATGCCTGTTGACTATATGGTGTGCTAACACTCAGCACGCTCCTGATCCATGCCTGCCTCAGGCAGGGACTCTGAGGATGCTCTGCCAGTGACCAGTCAGCAAAAAACACTTGCCATGGTCTCCTCCCTCCTCATGCCCTTTTCCTGGAGATAATTAAGGCAAAACCATCCAAACCAAACAATTCAGCCCACTTTACACATTTTAAAGGAACAGAAAATGCACAAGCCAAAATACATATTGGTCGAACAACTTCAGGTAAACTATATTTTCACTTTTACTTGGAGAGTTCCAACCCTGAAATGACTGGCATTGCCCCATAACTAAAGTTTTTAACAATTTAATGCCAAGCTAAAAGCTTGATTTCATAGTACATATGTTATAAAAGCAAACGTGGTCTTCACAAAATAAGCGTTTTCAGTGTTTTGCAACAAAGAACATTCTAGAAAGTGAAAACAGATCAATGCATGAGGCAAATGAAATAAAATGTTAAGTTCAAGCAGTAAGTTCATCAGCTTCCCCAAAAGCAAGTGTGAACAAGCGATAGTGCCTTGCCATGAATGCTGTTCATATTTTTCCTCATTAGGCAGAAGGTATTTTGAGGTAAAGAATTTGTTCCGTGATCACGGCTCCAAACTACTTCACCGCTCAGGTGAAATCAGAAATTTGTCCCTTCATCTCTCCACCTCCCAAAATAAACACCCCACTTTAAGCTTTTGAAAATTTCTGTCTGCATGACAGCTTTCACTTGTTTACTGCAAAAGATTTGTTTCTATGGCTAGATAAGGGAAACTGCAGATCACCCTGGATGTTCACAGCTGGTGTTCCAGCAGCGACCGTGTTTTTTACATAAAATAGGAGTTTCAGTACCAGAAGAACCACATGTAACCCCCTTTCCACAGTAAAACAGGCAGACTGATACACCTGGCTCAGTTTAGAAGCAAAGCCAGAAGTTTCTTTCAGTCATGTCAGTGACATGTAGCTTTAAATACATCAATATATTCCTCGTCTAGCTTATATTAGGTAGCCACACATTTAAAATGAAGATATACTTTAAGGTTTAAAAAAACTTGCTTATATTTAAACTGTATCCTTTTCTCCTTTACAAAAAAAACCAAACCCAATCTGGCAAGAAAATGGGAAACTTCTGAGCTAGGATGTAACTCCCATAGGTTGGAAAAAGTAACTGGAAAATTCCCACCATCACCACTGATGGCTCCATTCAGTTAACCAACAAACCCAGAAAGTTTCATATTAGCAACCATGATCAGGCTAACATATGCAGTAAGCATTTCTAGACCTATACTTAAGAAAGGCCTCTCATTCCACTCCCTTTTCTTTTCTGGAAAGAATTTAAGCACATTATTATGTGCTTAACTGATTAACTTAAAAGTATAGCTGCATGGGGTTTTTTGCTAAAGAAAAGCAGGAAATTAGAAGTTTATGCACAATCCTAAATTCCTGTCTACAGAACAGCAAAACAGCTATTTGTGCCATTCCATCTATATAATTCCAAACCTAAAATGCTACCAGCACCTCATTTTTGTGCATAGCCTCTGTATTCATTTCCATCTAATAGTACATTCAATAGGCTTTATGTATATCAAAAAGCACAGCACACTTTAAACATCTTTGAGGACCGTTTGATATAACTGCCTATAAAAACCTATTTTGGCTAAGCCCAAACCACACTAAAAAAAACCCAACAAAACAAACCAGTGATAAAACTCGCAATAAAATTTAACTTATCAAGCTTTAAGGAAAAAAAAAAAAAAAACGGCACCAAGTAGGTAAGATAAACATCTCACTGAAATGAGACATTAAAATTTCTCTAAATTCAACATTAGAATTTATTTGGAAGCTATAATGACACAGAAAATAGTTCTTCTATTCATGACAACAGAATTTAAAAAGCATTTCCCACAGCTCATTGCTTTTAGTTCTGGGTTGGGAGCCAAACCACCTACATGAAGAGTCAGAGCTACAAAGGAACTTCAGTGCTAACAGTCATCTTCCAAATCACGTAAATCATAAATATTACATCAATTCTGCATCTGCAATATATCATCACCACACTACTGCATCACAAAAATTGCCAGTTGATGCATTAATGAAATTACCCTAAGCACAGGTTTCTGAAAGCTGATGTATTACATCCACGTAGCCACCCACAGCTCTGATTCAGACCATCCAAATTCAGCCTGGAATTATTTCCTGATGAAAATCAATACCTAACTTTTACTGAGATGAGTTGCACTATTCCCCAGAATCTTCAAACAGATGAATAAGACATTTTTGCATGTATTCATCCATCAAGACTTGTCATCCTTAAAAGAACACCAAAAGAAACCAAAACCAAAGTGACACAGCAAAACCCTGGGTTTCCCTTGCTAAATACCTCTGTGTAGATAATTGTGCTGTGCTTTTCTAGCTATAAAAAATACAAAACTTTTCAAAATTGGAACCTGACAAGATTTCCAAATGCCACGGGACTGCAGCACCTTTACAATTAGACTTTAACTGCCAGGGAGGAGAAAAGAAGACAAGTATTTTGTATTTCTCCTATGATGAGAAAACAAGTTACCATGAACTGGAACCTGAAGTGTTTTTCAGTTATTTAAATCCTAAGCTACAACCAGATACAGTTCTGTGGGTTGGTTGGTGTTTTTTTCCGAAGTAATTTTTATGCTGACAGATTTTGCAGCTCAATATAAGACATCCATACAGAAACAGACATCCAGCTTTGCAGGTGATACCCACACAGATATATACACTGACTGGAAATGTACCTGGTTTTCCATTTTGTGCCCTCCACAAGCATCTAAAATCCCCCAAATTACATTTGAAACCTGGCATCCAAGTAACACTGCCAAATGAGCTGTGTGTTAAAATCAGGTACCTTACAAGCGTCTATTTGGAAAGTTCTTCCCATTCAGCATTGCAAGCTAATTAAAAAAAGCTCAAATTCCTGCCACATTCAATCTCTAAGACATGATTTAGCAGACAAGCATGTCTAAATAAAAATCTTGGAAGTTAGACACAGCTACAGTAAGTAATAAACACAGCTTCTAACTACAATTAGGTTTCTACTTAAAATCTTAACTTAAATGCTACAAAAGTTGTGTTTTGCTTTGCATATATTGTGAGTCATTGAATGATGGATTAAAAAATCTGAAAAAAGCCTTTTTCCAAAGAGGGAGGAAATGCTTTATGTCTTAAGAAAAAACAGTTGTTAAAATGTGTAAGGATTACTCACCGGTCTCCAGAGACATTAATTCTTTACCACAAGCCCGACACACACAACAACAGAACACACGTACGGATGTGAGGGACGATGCTTTTCCCTTGGAAGCTGTTTCCCAATGAACACTGCACAAACCCTGACCCACAGGAAAAGCAACTTAGCTGTCAGGATTGCTAGACTCTGAGAAAGCTGATACCAGAGTGATGTCACTTATTCCTGAAATGTTACTGCAGCTCCAAACTATTGACTCTCTCCTACCAATAAAATCTCATCCTCCAGATGACGGAAAACAAAACATTTAACAACAGGGTTAAGTTTCACCAGGAGCTAACAGTACAGATTTTAACAGCGCATCTCGAGGTTAGACAAACTATTACAGTCAGAAAAATGTGAAAAAAACCCCAAACAACAACAACATCAACAAAAAGCCCCAGATGTTACCTAAATATGCTCCTCTAATTATCTCTAAACTGCAAAGATTTTCTTTCTGGCAGCAGTAGTCAGAAAACACTCCATGAGGTGAAGAGGAAGAGCAAAGACTGGCACCACAGCATTGGGCATCTGTCTACAAAGCTCCAGCTAATTCAGCTGAGAAGTTCTTGGCCTGGCAGGTGGCCTTCAGCCAGGTCACCTTTCCCCCTTTTTCGACTTCTTTCTGCCCCAAGATTTGCCACACAACAGAAGCTCAATCCTCGGGAAGTACTTGTACAATTCCATTGGGAAACATTTCTTTTGGATGAAAAGAAAAAAATAATAATGAGCAAACCATAACCCTTGTGTGCTAAAATCAGGAACTTTTAATACTGAAATAGATGCATCCAAACTACTAATGGAGGATGTGAAGTTATAAACACTGTGAAGAAAGGAAACAAATGATCACAACCGGCTATGCAGGAAATTTCCATACAGGAAAGAAAAACCAGGGACTAATACTCTACTTTAAAAATATAAAGCAAGAAGGAGATGAAGAACATGAATAAATTACGTGGTACATAAAATCCACTTTTGCAAGAGTAAAAAGCAGAGTTGCAGTTGCACGGAGGGCTGGGGGTCTTCTACAAATCCCAAATTTTAGACTAGAGCACAGAGACCTTTCCCATTAAAATCCTAAAGATCAAAGATTATCTTCATGAATATTTTCAAATTAGCGTCACACACATCTTTAAATACGACAGCCCACAGATTTCCAACAGTCCTGAGCCAGCACCACGCTAATTTAGAGCTGGTTAGTAATCAACAGGGGCACTGTGTGGGCAAGCACTGCCTGCAGTCAACTACACTGAGGCCAGTGCAAGCCTTTCTGCACAGAGCAGGCCTGGATTTTGGTACATTTATTAGTGAAAATATGTGAGCTATGAAGAGACAAGTCTTGCAGAAAAAGGACGCAAGTTCACAAGAAAAATCACTGCTCTTTAAAAAATGATCCCACGTGTGCAAGATGAGAAATTCTAAGGAATGCATAAAGTAACAAAGTAGAGGGAACACAGAGGCCTTTCAAGTAAAGAAATGGCAACTCAAGTTAAAACAACAAAAACATTCTTCTGATAGGAAAGAATAAGGACTGGGAAAATACCCCAGAAGTGGCACGCAGTCAGAAAAGGCTTAAAACGGGGATCAAAACCTGAGTTATTCTTCCTCAGTTTTCAGCGTGAACGGCATCAAGAACAGAAGCTGGGAGGCAGAGTGAACTAACAAATAAATGCACAGCACAAGCTGCCACGGGCACCGGGAAGAAACTGGTTAAAAGAGAAGCAGCCACGTGCAAAGCCAGGACTCAATTGGTGCACAGGACACTCCTGCCAGAACCCAAGCCTCTATAGAGGTAATGGGTGAGATCATCAAACTCTTCTATTTCAGGAAGAGGCTGGCTTCAAAATCCACAGGTGCAAAACGCTGAAGGCAAGTGACCTACTTCACCTGTGACACTTAGAATAGCAAAAATCTGGAGTGCAAAACCTGTGAAATGCTGTTTCCAAAAAAGTATGGAATATGAGACTTGAGCCAAATATTAGTGATGCAGAAATTAGCTGGAAAATTGAAGAGTTCTGCCGTCAGTCATGTGTTAAGTGGTCAATATTAGAGACTGTGCCTCCTTTTCTTGCTCGGCCCATTTAATTTACAAAACTGATCCACTGCTTGAAATGAAGTTAGCAATCTTTCCCTCCTTTTTTTGATAGCATATGATAATTTTTATAGAAGTAATTAATCTCCTGTTAGTTCCGTGGCATTAAAGCCTCTCTTTGTAAGAGCTGTGCTATTTCCAGAATAATCTAAATTTCATTAATAGCCTTGAGCCCTGAATTCAGTGTTAAGATTTGATGAATCATTAGCACATGATGTTGGGAAAACAAAGACCAAAGCAGTTGGAAGAGGGAAGAACCATCAGTTTTGAGACACGGTAGCTTACCAGAATGTAAGGCCTGATTTTGAAAGGGAAACTCTTAATATTTAATCACACCAACCTTCTGGTTTCTTCCAGTTTTCAATTTCATTTAAAAAATAGTTATTTCACAGGAAAAAAAATCACCATTTCTGAAGGGCTTCAAACTGAGATTGCAGTCAGTGCTGAAGCACCATCATTTAAACAAAGAGCTTAACTTCATAAAAATATAAGATAGCTAAGACTAATCCTAACAGTCTAAATCAGAGTCTAAACAGGACACAATTCGTCACTGTTGAACTAGAGAGTTATAGACTGTTCCACTTAACGTAATTTGCTATTTTCAAGAAGAAAAAGTTTGGTTTTTTCAGCCAAACCAGTACAAAGACAAAACAACATAATTGGGCTGAAGGAGCAGGGGAAAATAAAATTGCTCTGGGCGCATATGTACAGATGACCACATGGCAATCTTACCTATATTTTCCACAGAATTTAGGGCACATCTAAGTTACTAAGATCCTTATGAGGTCATTTTACTAAGGTCTTTTAGACATCTGGTTTAGGGAACGTGCTTCTGATTAGTTCAACAGGCTGCCTTAGGAACAGCCAGTGTAAGTGCTGTAATATACAAAAACCTTAGGTCAAAAAGATGTCACATGGGAATGAGACTCATACAAAAATGTCAGATGAACGAGACTCTTGGTGGTCATCAAGTTCAACCCCACGCTCAGAGTTAAATCCAATGCCAGATCAGACTGCAAAGGCCCTTGTCCAGTTGAGTTTCAAAAATCTTCAAGAAAGACACGGAATCATTCTGTGCTCAAGAGGCTTGGGTTTTTTACTACTATTATTTTAATCTGTTAGAATGTGCTTTATTGCAATTTATGACCATTGCCCCTTTTACAGTTCTGAAGACAGTCTGTCTCATTTATAAAGCCCATGTAGTTAATGGAAGGCTGTAGTTCAGTCCCTGCTTTTGTCTTCTCTTCAGGTTAAACACATGAATCCCCTTCAGCCTCTTCTAGCACATCATATATCCTGGCCCTGTAGCCTGCTAGTACTGGACTCACTTGTGTTTGTCTCCCTCTCTCTCTCATACTGATGCGGCCAAAACCAGACAGATTATTCCAGAGCTATTCCAAAGCTGCAAACTGACGGGAATAATCACCATTCTCCCCACGGCAGCTCGACAGTTAACCTGCATCCCCATTACAGCACAACGTCCTGCTTGTTTCCCACCAGGACCCACAGGCCATTTTCCAGGATGCTGCTCCTCCACCTGCACGCTCGCCTTTGCTGAACTCCAGCACGTTCCACTCTGCTCGTGCCCCCGGTTTGCTGAGGTCCCTGTGGGTGACTGCCCTGCCCTCTGGCACCCCGATCCCTCCTCCCAAGGGTGCTGTTATCCAGGAACGTGCTGATGGTGCATTCCACTTGACTTGCTGATCAGTGTCAAAATAGCTTCACCCCAGCAGCAACTCCAGGAAAGACTCCTTGTAAACAGCCACTGATGTGAAACTTAAAACTATTGATTGCTTACAGTGCAATCAATTCCTCACCATTCATGCAATCCACACCACACACTTAGACACAAAGGTACCACATGAAGATACATCAAAGGCCTTGCTGAATGTAAGTGGTTTCCACAGTTTTCCCCCTCAGTTGCAGAGGCAGTCACTGTAGGAGGTAGCCAGGTTGGTCAGGTAAGATTTTTCCTTGATACATCCACGCTGGCTGTTTCCGATTACCTTCCAGTCCTTCACACGCCTAGAAATAGTTTATACGAGAATTTGCTCTTTAATATTCTCAGGGAAAGAGGTGAAGCTGACCAGTGTTTAGTTCCCTGGATTCTCTTTCTTGCCTTTTTTTTCTTTGAACACAGTAATGTTTGTCTTTTTCCAGTCATCAGGGTTATCTGTGCTGATAAAAATCACTCTCATGGTAACATCTGTCAGCTCACTCAGCACCCTCAGATGTTTATGTTCCTAGAATACGAATCCATGGCTGTTTCAAGCATCAGTCAAAAAATAGTTTATAAATGATTATCATATTAAAAAAAACCCCAAAAACAACAAAAAACAACCTAGGAGGGGTAAGGGCTTCAAGGCAGCTTTTATCTGTCAAAACAAAAAAAGAAGAGGTGGAACAACAAATGACCCCATAGGAAACACATCACTGGTCCAGGCTGCTGGTATGCTCCAGGATCTACTGGGAGCTGCCATCTGATATTTCTGCTGTATCCACAACCCTGCTGTAAATCTATGACTGAGAGCACTGAAGTGTTACCCAAATATTTCTTTAAGCTTGCTCTGCTTAGTTTAAGCTCTATACACCATGAGCAAAAATGATAACGAATTTTGAAGCAGGAATTTTGACTGCTTGCTGTTGACAGTACAGACAGAACAAGTCTTCCCAAAGGAAAAGCCCAGTCTTGGCTTGCAACTGGAATGTCTTGTTCTGTCCCAAACATCAAAGAAGTTAAAGACACGTAATAGAGACTGCATGTAGCATGAACATTACCAGTCCCACAACCTTAGCAGGGAAGGCAGGCCTCAACAGCCCATGGGGCACTTGTTCCCAATTACAGTGACATACAAAGACACTGACAGAGGACTTTAAATGAGTCAGCATTTAGAGTTGTAGTCTTTCTAGAATAACATGTTCATAGTTTATATACAGCCTTTGATTCCGTGCATTTAAAATGAAAAAGAAACAAAGTGGATGTTTCCTCCTTCCCAGTGCTTTCACAGGAAGGGAACAGCATTTTTAGATTTACTGCTGAAAAACCAGGATTAAAGCAAATGTCTGGTTAAATAATGTATTAATTTTACAAACACATATACATTTCTCAGCCATAGCATCTCCTGTTAAAGCAAGCCGCACCCCAATGCAGTGGTGTAGGGACGCTGCACTCTCGTGCTACAGGAGTTGTCATTAGGCAACAGCTGAAACAGAACGTTTTAGGGAATTTCGGCACACTGCTTAAGCCAACACCAGTCAGAATCTACTCTTCACGCAGTAACAGTCATAGAATCACAGAATGGTTTGGGTTGAAAGGGACTTTAAAGATCATCTCATTTCACTCCCTGCCATGGGCAGGGACACCTTCCACTATCCCAGGTTGCTCAGAGCCCCATCCAACCTGGCCTTGAACACTTCCAGGGATGGGGCAGCCACAGCTTCTCTGGGCAGCCTGTGCCAGGGCCTCCCCACTCTCAGTAAAGAAATTCTTCCTAATACCCAATCTAAACCTGCCTCTTTCAGTTTAAAACCATTGCTCCTTATCCTGTCACTGTCTGCCTGTATAAGCCCCTCTCCCTCCTTTTTCAGAGCCCCCTGAGTTCCTCCCCTCGCTTTTCTAAAATACACTTCATGTTTAATCCACAACGCAGCTCTTCAGAAAAGAGCAATCACGAAACCCGATTATCCAGGAATTTTATTCGCTGCGAAACAGATCTTCAAGCATGAGCCAGACATGGAGGACCCACAGTCTCCCAAAACTCAGCACCAAGGCCTGAATCTTCTGGGATGGAAGACAGACACTCATGCCATTCCCTGAAGCCTGTGACAGTCTTCTGCTCCCCCCAGTGGCAAAAACCCAAACGGAACCCACAAGGAGGCCGCTGAAGCAGCATCACTTGCTCATACAGCACCCTTCTCGGAGGTTCTTCAAACCCAAAATTTCCAGTACGTAAAGGAGTTTTGTTCTACAAAAAAATTAACAGCAGTCTAAATCAACATTTATCTTGATTTGTGCAAAAAAAAAAGTTTTAGGGATTGATAAATATAACATAGTTGATAATGGAAACATTTTGAATTAATCTATAATCCTAAAATTGACAGCAATTTTCTTGGGTTATGATAAAGGAAAAAAAAAACCACCTTTAAAAATAAAAATATTTTTGATACAAGTATTAGTAGCAATCTTCCGTTTAAACAAAAAAGTCACAGAAAACTGCTGCCACGCAGATGTCACCTGCCTACTCTTCTCAGCCTTCTAATATTTTCCTTCTCTTAAGCTTTGAATAGTATTTTTAAAAAGTGAGCATAGTAAGAAAACTTACTTCCTGAAAGATGAACCAAAGGAGTATTTAAAAACTAATTCTGACAGTGTAATTTGAGGATATATATCTTACATGCAGTAAATGCTCTATATTCAAAGACTTACTGCAAAATGATGTTACTTGAAGTATTTTTTTGCTTATATTAGTGGCACCTGTGGTTACTTACCAGCTGCCTTCAGTAAGGAATGATAAGAAAAGAACCCCAGGGTTTTTGTTTTTTTTATTTCATGCACTGAATGAGGTGAGACACTGAACCCACATCTGAAGGTCCAAAACATTAACACAAGACTTTAAACATCAGATTTAAGAAAATCAGTTACTGAATCTCACCGGTCCAAACTGAACCCATTGCATGCAAATACAACTTCATAAAGTTGCCCTAAAACTTAATTCTAAAATTTACCTGAGGTTTTATTAAGCCCAAAAACTTTCCAACATAGGTATTGAAAATCACCTATAGGCTGAGCTGCTTTTAAATACATTTAAATGTGCAATGTTTACACAAACTCAAAGCTATCTAATAGGTTAGAGAAGCCCCAAATGATATTGCAGTTAATATGGTTTAAACTGCACCTGAAGAACTTCTACGCTGGAGTTTCTCCTCTTATTTCCAAGGATTCCTTTACTTCTAAAACAGAGAAATAACAGCCTGCATTATTTCTGCATACTTCAAGTTTTGTAAGTGCTGTTCAGTTAAAGCCCTTGGACTGCCACAAAGTGGTTTCAGCCAGACATCACGTCCCTTATTTATTCTGAGGAACTAAACAATGAACTTCCACTGACATAAGTGAAATAAGTCAGTGAAGTAAGTGCAACCCACATGGAGTAATGATGCCAAATGCTGCTATCAGCATTACTACAGGCTGCACTGAAGCCAGCAAGGCAAGGATCTTTCATTACATCCACGGACAATCCTGGAAATGAGTGACGAGCGAGAGCCATTGCTCCAACGTAAAGGCAGCACTGCTCTTTAAGCCAGGAAAGCTGAAACCCACCTTGCTGAGTTGAAATTAGGTGTGTTCATCACACCAATGAGAAGACAAGGAGTTTTAGAGTCCAATAGAGGGGAGCAAGACTTGTTCATTTCACTTTATATTATTCTTCCTGTTTTTCTCTCCCTAAAAAGGAAGGTGCTAAACCGGTGGGATTGGCTGAAGTGGTCAAGAGAGTTACGTGGTTTAAAACCACTGAGTTGATGAGTTTTAAGACCTAAAAGATCTCTGAATTTCATTTCCATGCTTGTCTTTCAAATGTATGTTGCAGACTTTCCCTGAGGATTAAGAGGACAGTGTGACAAGCAGCTTTCTAAGGATTTTTCTCCACTGTCCTTTAATGATTTTGCAAATGTTCATACCAGTGCACAGCAGTTGTTGAGCTTCACTGGCATGGTTTCTATAAGTACATTCCAGTCAGGTTAGGTCAGTCATTTTGCTATCTCAAAAATAATCAGGACATCAAATATTCACTACTCAAGCTTGAGAAGACACATTTCCCCGAATAATTATAACAAGATTCATGTTACAAACAGTTCAGCTCTTTGCAGAATGAATCCTGATGATCCACATCTATTGGATACTGCCTGTCAGGAAACATGAATTTAATGTTTTGACAGAAACAGAATTACTGGCAATCATCTCCAGTGTCATAAAGGACTAGATAGACTGAAAAAACATCTAGTTAGAAGTTATAAGCTTCTCTATTCTACATATTTGTTTCTAACACAGATGACATGCCAAAGTTATTGATCAATAACTTTAAACCTGTAAATTATAATTTCTGCCTCTAGAGGAAGGACTGATGTTAACAGAATCAGCAAAAGAACCCAGTCTTCAACTAAATTATTTTCTAGATAAAGAGCAGCAGAGCCTTACTGATTATTATTCCTTGTTACTGTAATTCTTCACTTAAAAAGATTTCTTGTATGTTCATTCAATATGAGAAAGCTGCAGAGAAGTGGAGGTGTATTCACCAGTCACATTTTTACCACTAAGAATGCTACTGGTGTGTGCATGAGGTCCCACGAGTTAAAAGTAAAGAAAGTGTAAACTGTCTGCAGACACTGAAATGCTTTTCAGTGAAGAAGCGTCCAGTGTTCTAAACTGTAAACTTGTCCTCAATGCCACAGGGATATCAGAGCTTTGCAAGGAACCAGCTGGAAACATTTTAAAACTACCAAAAATATTTTTCTTCTAATGTCTTTCAAGGGAACGGCTCTACAATTTCCATTGAATCTTTTATATAAAACTATGGAGGTAACAAGAGACAAAAACCTGAGACTGGGAAGCTGAAGAGCTTTCTGGATCAGAAAGTCTAGAAGTGTTAGAGAAGCTATAACATGGCTGTGGTTAGTGTAAAGCAGTGGCCAGACTTACACACACATGAAAGGACACACCCCATGCACTCACACTGCACTGACTCTGACATTTCTTAGCTTCTCTTCTCTCAACTGCTGTGTTATTACCTTTCCACATAGTTCTCTGACTTTGTTCCAGCTTCACATAGGTGCAGCAGAAGTTTTCATAAATTTTTGCACGAAAATGGAAAAGGGGAATGCAGTCAGAGTCTCTCAATATCACTTCAACACAGCTGTCAGAAATGATACATTGCCGCTCTACTAGACATGTCACTATAACATAAAGTGAAGAAATTAAATCAATCTAATTCTGTTGAAGTCCTGCACTGATTAATATATTTAATAGTCCCGTCTCAACAAAATCTAAACTGTTCTTACTTGGTTTCAAAGCAGACAAAGCAATGAAATAAAAAACTGCTTCCAATGGATGAAATTACCAATCTGAATCTATCCTGTGAATGTGAATCATTACAGGACACAACGAGACAAGAACATCTTGGAGCCCAGGGCCCTGAGCTGATGAATTAAGGACCTTAACCTTTATTACAGGAGAGTGCAATGGTAAGATACCAGAACAGACTGGACTGTGAGTTCACTGGAATTTCTAAATGGAATAACACAAAGCTGGTAGCTAAGATATTAAAACCAACCCAGCTTCATGAGCAAGAAGAGTCTCTGGGGCTATTTGGCTTTTCTTCCTACAGGGCCAGGTGCAGCTTTGCACTGACATGCATTTCAGTGCCTGAGGTATTTGACTGACAGTCATCATCAAGCTAATTGCACCAGGGATGTGCCCTTTGGCTTCACTTTCTGCTTCACCAGGCTTCCTCTACGATCCTGGTTAAGTAAACCTCCATTTCCATTCCCAATTTGTACTATCATGATATAAAATATTCCCCATCATGAAAGCAACTAAATGCCACCGTGAGATACTGATGCTGCAGTGGAAGGTTGTGGGGAGCATTCTCAACCTATTCTGATCACTTAGGCAGCTGGAAATCCACTTCAGCTGCTCCTGCAGGAAGCACATCACGGCCGGAACCGCACTGCACTTGGAGACACTTTCAGAGGCAGCACTAAAGAACTTATTTTGACAGCCTCAGTGTGAGGGCTACTAAGGATATCTGTCTTGTCTTTGCTCATAGAGAGAACAAATGCACTGGGCAGAGTGGGCTGAAACAGATGGTATTACCAAAACTGGCATTTAAGTCATGCCTTTCCTTCTCTGCTATGACAACCTTGATGGCTTGGGCTATTTTCTCCAGGAGGAAAAAAAAACCCTCATCCTAGTTCTCAGAACACTGAAAAAAATAAAGAAAAAGTCTAACACAGATTTCCCAGATACAATGTCTCATATCAGACAAATTTCTATTGAGTAAAATTGTTAAGACTTGTTGATATCCTGCATTTTAGTGACAGCTCTGAAAATCTTTTTGTATTTCTCATTTCTCAGTGCATTTTTTTCCCTCAAAAACCTCCCCAATAAGCTGAATACGTCTTGTCAAAAAGAATTGTCCATTTAAAATAATGCAATAAAGCCATTTTGCTGGTTTTATTTTTAACTCAATCATGGACCACACTTAAAGGGACCTCGGTAAAAAAAGACTCCACAGCAAATGCTGTTCCATGAAAACTGTGCAGGTCCTTCCACTAAACATGTTACTTAGTTTTGTCACCAAACACCGTGTTTTCACTGATTAAAAGGTTTTTATTCAGCTGCCCATATGCTAATTTTCATGTAAATGACAGATTTTCTACCAATATGGTTATGTTATGATACATATAATTCCCTGGAAAAAATCCCTGTACACATTATTATACATATTATGGCAACAGAGGCAAAGGGACCACCTGAAATATAAAGACAGACAAATTTGGGAATAAACTTTAAAGACTAAAAATACTGAAATGCTGACTAAGTTAATAATTTCTATATAAACAGGGAAGTATAAAACATGGAAACCTTTTGATATTTGAGGTTTTTGGGCAAGATATGAATTACACATGAGTCCCTTCAAGCATCCTGAAGTACATAATAATTAACATTTCCTTTCTTTTTTCCTCAATGGTCATACTTTGTAAGAGCATCAAGTTTCGACTGGCTTGGAAAAAACTAAGTCACTGTATGGCACACGCTTCCATTCAATTCAGATTAGGTTAAGGAAAGTACAAAGCAATTCCAGTTTTCTTGTAGCTATTGACATTTTAAATACTAAACTATTGTCTCCCCACCACCGCCCTGAAATGTGCATGACACTGAATATCCTGAAAACATTTTAAAATATGGATGCATCCATGAACATAAGGAAAGTGATGCTGTACCGAAGACATATTGAAAAAATTAAAACTCATGTACCATTTTGAAGAACATTCCTGTACTTTTGTTTTACTTTTTGTTTCTTCCCCTTTTCTCTTCCCTGCGCTTCTTGGGGGGGATGGAATGTCTGATCTCTAAAAAGGAATGTTTTACTCTTGGTCATCTTTTAAGAAATTTAAAGTTCCAAACAACTCTATAAAAATAATTTGCTAAATTTTCATTGACAGTTATTCCCGATAAATACCTATTCACTACAGAATTTCAATGATCTAGTGTATTCATGGCAAAAATCTGCCAAAATTCACAGGACTGTGTTTAATACCCATTTCAAACCTCAATGCACTGAAAAAGTAGACAATTCTTAGCTCATTCAGCAAGGACTTAGCCAACTCATTATTTCCACTCTTGGTACAAAAAAAGCAAAAGTTTTTAAAAATAAAACAATCCCAAATATTTTAGGTTTTCACTTTAACAAACCCGTTTCTCAACTTATACTAGACACATATAGAAAGATCTAATAATGCCTTCTTTGCTTTTCCATAAAATCTCAGACTCAATGCTGACATTTGAGCCAATTATTTTAAATGAGTACTGGTGTACATTTTCTTTCTCTAAAAGTAAATTTAGCTCATGCTTGTGAAACACAGCTCCACTCCTTCCTCCACTCTATAAAAAAAAACCAAACTAATAAATGGCAGTGTCAGATTGTAGCAAACGGTCTAAAATAGGTCAAGATCTGATGCAGAATGCTGACAAGGTTTTTAGACACAACCTTCAGCCTAAAATTGTCACAGGCTCTCCATCTGGCACACCAACTGAGTATGTGCAATTGTCAGCAGTAGTAAAATCTTCATTTAGAACACAATGTGAATGGAAAAAGACTGAGCCTTCACTGTCCACAAAGATTTTAATAATTCAAAAAACAGTTGGCAGGCAGCTAAAGTGATACATATACAAAGACTCCCCTTCACCCCACATCCTTAACTGATTTTTTCCCCCTGTACAAACAACTATATTTATGGAAATTCAAGCAAAAAGTTTATTTAAACATTATTTCATCAGCGGTGCTCCCTCAAAATGACTAAAGCCTCCACCACCACATTCTCACCGCTCTCCTGGTGAAAAAGTGCCACACGAGTCAGTAACTTTTTTATTCACGTGTAAAACAAAATAAATCTTTTCGTCCTCTTCAAAAACTAACTCAACAGGTTGAATTACGTGCCTTGTATTTCCAGTCACATGAGTGAGTTCCTCACAGATCCTTCCAGAGACCTCCAGTTTCCGAAAATCAGAAAACCTACATAGCGGAGTCCTGGGAACTGAAATCTTTCACTCTGGTATTTTATTGTGAGTTACAATACATTGATCCACAATAAAATACAAGAAAATCCAAATGACAGCTGAAATGTCTAAAATGACTGAATTTTAACATTCTTTAACGTGGAAAAGCAACGTTTTCTTCAATTTCAGTGTAATTTAAATGCATTTTGAATAGTCTTGTTCAGCCAGCAGCCCTTACACACATTCATCCTCCCTCTCTGCATGTTCTCCGTGTGTGTGGATATATATATATATAAATTTATATATATGCACACACACATCTAGAAATGCAAAGAAATCAACAAAACTAGCACAGAGTAAAACCGAAGCAAAACAAAAGGCAATATATTGTTGTCAAGTTTTCTGAGTTCACAAAATAACCTCTTTATGCACAAGCATCATTAAGATCATAAACAGAAGGCAGATTTTTTTCCACAAGCTATCCGTGACCCAAGGTGGACCTGCACATCAAATAAAATGGGTATAGGCAAGAAAAGCTCTGCAGAGGAGACAGTATCTTACCTACAAAATTCAGTTAACCTTTGTAATGATAATGTAAGAATTTAGCTTTTTCCAAAACTAACCAGAGTCAGCACTTATTTCAAAGGAAAGAATAAACATTATCCTGAAGAGTAAAATAGACACGATCAAGGTTATAAAAACAGCTTGAGATGCTTAACGCTTGCAAATTCCCGCTTTTCTTTAGACTAAAAACTGTTCCTTTACAAAACCTGTGGAATACAACTTCCTGGGAGGTTTGAAGTTCTCTAGGGTTGCTGTTTATCCAGAAATTGTCCCATGGTGAATCTGTGTAACTTCCCAGTACTTTCCAGATCTCTGTGAGACACAGCCCATGGCACCTGAAGGCACCACCGCTACAGAACAACACGTTCCGCTTAGGAGGGAAAGTTCAGCACTGAAATAACGCGCTTTGAAGGTAACAAGGCACTACAGTGATTCATTTGGCACAACGCAGGTCTGCAGTTACCTCTGGCTGCCTCTCTTTCATCGCTTGTCAGAGCAGCAATCCAGAATCCCGTTCTGGCAGCCAAAGCACAGCTTTCCTGATGGGTTATGACAGCCCTTTGCCACCGCAAGGCCTCAATTAAATGCATTATCCTCAGGCTTTAACAAAAATCTTAGCTCTTGCACCCATTTAGATCATTTTCCCCAGAAACCCTGCGTTAGGGGGTCAAGCAAACTCACGTTCAAGTACTCCAGATTCACACACAGCACCCTGCATCCCATCCCTCTTGCAACCAGGAGTGTCAGAGCGATGATGAAGCGTACGGGCTTATTGATTCTATTCCTATAAATCAGGTCTGCTGGAGTCATAACAGGGGTGGTGTTTGGCAAGAATCTCTTTTGTCAGGCTCAGCAAATTCACTGACAAGCAGCTTTTCCCATCATAATTCAAATCTTTTATCCAAAAGACTAAAGTACATATCCACAATCACAACGGGATGAAGGCTATCCACTTGTAGAAACAAGCTCCCCTCCCAGCCCCAAAATATTTGTGAATGCATTAGTTTTAAGAGCTCCACTCTCAATCCAGAGATGAACTGTGCCACACTGGAACCTTAAAACACACGTGAAGTCCAGTCATGACATTAAATAATCTTTATTCACCCACAGGTAAGTGAAATCAGGAAACAACTTTTTTTTGGGAATGGAAGTGGGTGGTGTCAGTTTATCAATTCACTCCCTGCTTCCTGCAGCCCCAGTTTGGAGGTTTTAAAAATATACTGTCGACTGATTTTTTGCTACAAGTTAAATGCCTTGCATTAAAGAATTTAAAAGTTGTATTTTGCAGATGCTCTTGGAGGAAAACAAGACTTTAAATCAAGTGCAAGAACTAAGCTTTGATAATACTTTGAATCACAAATCCTGCCTTTCCCACAGCTAATTAGAAGTTAATTAAATGTTAAGCCGTATCAAGCATTCACCTTAACTACTACAGAGACTATAAATTTTTTCAGCAATTCCTACTATATTTTACCAAGGTGCCAAATCTCAGTCATAACAAAGAACTAGGAAACACCTTCTTCTATTCCTTAGTTGGTTAAAGAAGGAAATACATGCATAGCAGCAAAACTAGCATGACAACACCTAACTTACCCTGTTTAGCAATTTGTCTGGAAACCAAGTACTGTAAATATCCTTCAGCACTATCTTAAATAAAATTCTCTTTCACAAGACTACTCAAACTCCCTCTAAAATATGAGATACACTAAATAATCCAGGTTTTAAGCCAAAATTGGTTTAAAAGAACATAATGAAAAATGACTGAGAAGTGATGGTTGAAGAACTGTTGCTATATTTAGAATAGTTAGAAGAAAAAAAGATATATGCCCATTTTTCTGCCCAGCCCAGCATTCCTGTTAAAAAACCAATTCTTCTTCAGTAAAGAAATTAATACACACGTACCAGAATTATTTTACTGAAGTGAAGGACGGCAGAGACATTTCAAACAGATACCATTATTAGAGAAGAGAGACAAGTGTGAAGCTGAGTTTTATCTGAGATATCTAAAGGCATCAGAAAGGAAAGAGATGAATATCAACTCACCAAAAACACTGGCGATCTAACAGCCAGGCTCGTCTCACATCTCCAGTTGCCAGTTCCAAGAGGAATCATATGTGCACTGATAGAAGGATGACAAAAGGGCATGCTGTGCTCTCCTCTACCCCACTTGAGTGACAGCTCTTCTAACAGGGAACTGAGACACACACTGCAAAATCTCAAACAGTGGGGACCTGAGAGAGCATGCTCAGTGTCTAATTTAAAATGGCCTGATGCTTCATCTCAGCAGGAGATGGCCTACTTCCAAACAATTCCAGAACTTTAAGTCAAATCTAAAATCATTAATTGGAATACGCAAAACTCAGCCACCAAGCAGCATTGATTTTTTTCTCTCTTTTTTGTTTTAAATCTGGGCTGATGCACAGATAATTATTTGCACTACTTCCCTGTAGGGCATCCTAAGGCTTAAACACTATCATCATGTGCTTCACTGTAATTACACGATGCCACTGTAATAGACTGAAAACCTTTTCAGGATAGGATATGATTTGAACACTCAGCAGCACAATTCATAAATCAGACAAACACAACAGATCTGCTGAATAGTCTCCATATTGATTTAAGAATTATCCTACCTGCTGATTTCTGGGCAGGGTTTTTAAATTATTTATTAATTTTTTTTCTCTCTTTTTTTTTTTTAGGGTGGGGGAGGCAAGAAGAAAGGCTTGAGAACTGTCTAACAAGTGATGGCTTGAGAACTGCCTAGCAAGTGATTTATGTTCTAGAGCTGTTTACCTCCACTTAAAGTCTCTTCATACATAAAGAAACCACTTAGCTTCTTAATGAAACAATTTATTTGGATATCAAAAGTCAGGTTATTCACATGCAAAAATCCTGTGAAGCAGATATTCAAACCTTTTCCCCTCAGGAGATTAACATCTTTTAATACACCCACAGACAAGTGGTACAGAAGTCTTCTGTGTTTTGGTTTTCTCTATCTCACAGTCCTCTTTCCATATTTATTGTATATTCATTTTTTCAAATGAATACACTAAGTTTTCCCCCTCTTGTGAGAAGGAAAAGGCTGCGCCCCAGGCACTTCTGGTTTTTGTAAAATGCTTTCCTTCTTATCATTCAAGCTGAAAGCAGAGCCAGGCAGGCTACTTTATAAATGCTGTATTTTAAAGGATGCTGATATAAAAAAGATGCACAGCCCACCTCCTGGTCTGTACCCCACCTGAGCCTAAGAAAAAGACTTGGAATAACCTCTAATATCAAGTCCTCTATTTCCAGTATGGTGGGTATTGGTTAATACAATGGTTGGTAGAGAAGCAGGACATTATTCTTAAGCTTCACTAATGTCTATAAGTAACTTAAAAATTGGGTTTTCCTATCTATGCAAAAATGCTCATATTTACTACGAGAATCTGCAACTTCAGACACAGAGTTCTGAAGTCTAAGATCTGCACTCTGCACTCCTATGCTTTAAAAATCCTCTTTACTAAGGTAATTATTTTAACATAAATCCTTGCCCTTTTCCTTTGAATTTGCACAAAATGAGAGGAAGTCTTTCTACTTCAGCAATTCCTTCCAGGCATAAACCCAGGAGTCAAGGTGCACAACCGAGCTATGGCACAGCTGAACCTTTCACGAACACACCGAAACATCCCATTCCATATTCCAGAGACAATATTACATCACTATAAAGAGTAGTTCATTTATAGTCATGTAACACTAACTGCATTCAACTGATTTTTAATCACATAATACCTTGGTAGTTAATCTTCCTACACCAATACATACAAAAAGAATCCTTCCTACAACGTATATCCACATTGCAAAATTCAGATGAATTCTGCAGTCTACCATTAGGTGATGAAAATTCATCTTCTTGATAAGAATTCCACTACTTCTTTGCCAGCTAGTGAGCACTTCAAAGAAACAAGTAAAACAAGTACTAAATCATATTTCACATTTTTACCTAAGCTTTTATTCTTTCATCATCTAACTTTTCATCATTTGCTTTGTTATTGCCCTCTGAACTTCCACGTGGATTCAGACTGGCAAATCAAAATGTGTTTTTAAAATGCAAGGTGTCATGAACGTAAGAGTTGCCTCCTGAGTGAGAAATGTTTTCATCCAGGCACACTTGCTCTAGCTTCATTCTAAGCACAAAACAAATACATAAATGCCACTGAAGAAAGGTTACGTGTACAAATCCACAGGTACCTGATCAGTAGTTTGCAGTTTCCACATACAGAAGATGATGAAGGGGATAAAGAAGCCGCTAACGAAACCCATTAAAACTGAAGTAAACACCGTCCTCTGGTTTCAAGTTCATTCCCCTTTGCTTCCCAAAACCCCATCAAGCTGAGCACAAATTACGAGACTTTTCTTTGAACTAGACAACAGTTTACAAGTTCAAAAGGTGTGCTCTGAAGTTAAATTTCTGTGGGTATGTTCTCCCCCAAAAGACAAATTTTCATGGAATAAATCCCACCCCCCCCCACCTCTTGGACAAGTGCCCAATTTTACAGAAGCGTAAGGAAATTTTAGGACAATTCTGTTTTTCCTGTTCATGAATCTGTATTTTATTGTTTTAATGAACTACGAATTGTAGCCACAATAACGAAATGCAAGGGGGTTATGAGTAGCACATAAAGCCAAAATACTTTGATTCCAGAACTAATGGAAAACACTTGCCAAGCAGTCTCTTGCTGACCTTGAAAGAGTTCCTTTACGATGACATAAATTTGAGTTTCAAGATCTGTTCTACTTGATAAGGAAGTTTTACAGTACATGAGTATAAATTTGCTAATTTGCCACGTAATAAACATGTCTTGAAAGAAACAAATAAATGAATTAATACATTAGTAGGGAAATGTAGCCTGTACACAGGACTTCTAGAGAACAGTTTTTCTGACCATGACAAAGCTGGGATTAAAATCAAACAGCCCTGGAAGCTGAAACATTTCTCTAGAGTTTCTGCACTGATATCCAAACCAAAGTCTTGTTGCCACACAAGACACTAAAACCATGCCAGACCACAGTGTTACAAAGACAATGAGCCTCAGAGACAGTTTTAAGAATACAAATTGATTTCAGTAAACTCTCTGCAGACAGTGAGAAGCTAAATCAGAAAACATCTAATGACTGAAGTGGTGGTGGTTGTTTTCTTTTTCTTTTAATGCATTTAACGAGAAATCAGGTGGTAAATACTTTAAACGTCTTTCTTACCAACAGCTTCTTCACAACAGTCCACACACCAAGAGCCCTGATCACCTGCTCTGACAGCAGAGCAGCTCATTTTAACAAGATGGGTGTTCAGTAGTATATTTAAGTTAATTTTCAGTCTCAATACCAAACTTGCCACTCTTTCAGAATGAAATATGATGCACTTTCAGTGTTGTAACTAGGCTTTATATGGATTTTATTAAGAGCCTTGACTTATGTAATTGATGTTTTTAACGAAACATGATAAATTCTTCAGTAGATTATATACAGCTGAGTTTCACAAGACTTTCTGGCATCCTAAAAAGAATTCCACGATGATGTCTCTTACACATGAGCTCTTTTCAGCTCTCTTCTCAGCCTTGGCATGATGACACAAGCAGCCTTCCTGGATTTAGTTACTAGAAGTAATACCTTAAGATGACTCTCTCAAACACTACATTACATATATAAGAATTTTTCCATTTCTGTGTAAAGCTACATTCTCCAGAAATGTGTAGCAATTTAAAATCTGTTTGCCATTATGTTATTATATCTTATCTATCAGCTGACCTATTCAAGTGGAAAGAACATTTTTCAAACAAAATGAGGAAAAAGGATAAATCTGTGTCTAGACAACCACAAGGGAAAAATTACATATGCAAAGTTCAAAAGATGAGTAATTTTTCTCTTATTTCTGTAGTATAATTTACATTCTTGTTTCTATTCATGGTTTTGACTGTGCTACATTTTTGCAGTGTTTCTGTTGTGCAACATATATTCTCTCTTTGTCATTTTCTAATTATTTTTGCACCTCACTTGATAATATTGTCCTGGTTTACAGCTTTTCTTTCCATCCCATGTTATTCTTGCCTTCTTTAACGTTCTTCTCTCATATTTTCCCATTTAACCCATGTCCTAGTATCTTCAATACTGAGAGCAAATGAAATAGATGTTGAATCTTTCTCATGGGGCAAACAGAACCAAAGGACCCACAAAGTACATGTACATTCAGTACATCAGCTGGTAAGTGCCCTGGATTTTATTCCTTAAATTACTGCAATCTCCTGGTAAGTCTCTTAATAGTCTTTCACTCTTCAAAAGCCCACAATTAGATTGAATTGTCAACTCTTCGAGCATTCCCATTTCCATTGTCATTTCCTCTCTAAATATAGGTTTGTGCTCAAGTTACAATAGTTTGTGCTCGCGCTCTTGAATAAGTAAAATGGAAAAATAAGGTTTATATCTGCTGTTCACAGCTTATAAAAGCAGGCTGCGTGTTGGTCTTTAATACATGACCATAATGGTTCCTCTGGAAAATTGTATTAGACAATGTGCCAGAGCTTATAAAACTGCCACTGCTGCCCGCATTGTTAGTGTTGTTTCCCATGTTTAAATATATATATTTATATTATAGGGTGTCTGAGACTAAGGCCAGGTCTGAACCAAGCACCTTTCAATAAATACGAGCTACAGCTGTGCCTATCCCAAAGAGAAGCTCTAACTACACAGCCAACCCTCTGCCTATCCTCAGAGCAGAGAGAATTCCCCTTCGGCCACTATTCTCTTAATAAATTTGTTTGTCTTTTAAAAACAGCCGTTAGATTTAGAAGCACGTTCAATATGGGCAAGAGAACAACAGTCCCTGAGAAAGGAGCTGTACTTGCTGAGGCAAAATCTTTACTGTTTCTAAAACTCAACCTATTAGTGACATTCCTTTCTATTTTATGTTTATTCCTAGAACCGCCATTAAAAGGAATCTAGTAAATGATTCCATATATGAGTAAGTTTACTTCTGCTGCAAGACAGACGACCTCAGGAATCCAATCTGAATACTCCTTCTTCATGTCCCATGCAATTGATTTTTCTACAAAATGTTTATACTGCAAGAATTGTACAAGTCAAAGAAAATTTTTTAGGGCAACATCACCACTGACCTGGTCAGCTGAGAACACATCCTTCAACTCTATCTGGCATCAACAGAAGCGGCACAAAAATATTTTTCAGTTTTTGATGCAACACAGAAGTTAAACAACCCATCAAATACAAGTTTCTGTGTAAGAAACACTGAAGCTCAGCAGCTCTTTTGTGCTGCAAGACCTATAGACATTTTCAAATCCTTATTCAATAACTGTCACAAAGCACAAATCCCTTTTATTAACCGATAAAGCCAGAGTTAAAACTGCTGCGATCCCATCTGGAAAAGATCTCAGTTCTCCTCTCAAAGTAACTTTCCAGTCAGCCAAAGCTCTTTGTAACATTCTTAAACTCATTCTGAATTGCAGCTACATATGTGCTCATTAAGCTGCTTCTTTCTATTAATGGCAGGAATTGTAGTAAAAATATACTTTTGTAGAGTTATCAGTTTATAAAAACAAATATTATGAATTTAAAATTAACTTCAGAAGAACATGCTATTCTGACAACTTGCTGACTGTGTACCCAGTGCAGAATTACAGCCATGAGCACTGGCTGAATCAATCTGAACAAGCACAAGATCCCTGCCTCATCTCTAAAGTCTCTCCATATGCAAAAATTAAGTTGATGAAATAACAGCAGTGAAAGAGTGGAGGAAAAACTCTTCTGCATTAGAGAAAATGTAATATATTGCAAGGGAAATGTGAATAACATTCAAAATTAATTAAGCAAAATACAGATCAGCATCACTAAATTAAAGCAAAATACACATCAGCAAAGCAAGGAAAGTTTACTGAAACAAAGAAAAATTCTCAAAGTGCTCAATGGAAAAAGGAATACAAAATTCAGTGAAAACTCACAAGTCTAAAAATAAATACATCCCAGACTCTGAAGAATCACTTAGAAATGCGCAGAGGGTAAAAATGGGAGACAGGACTATACCTCAAACCTAAAACAGCTCATCTTTCAAACTTCAGAATCAGAAAGCTTTTCAACCAAAAAAAAAGAAATTAAAAAATAAAGACAAACATTTACAACAGCTTTTGAAAATGAATGCCATAGCTCAGAGAATTATCAGGTAAAACAAACTAACAACAACAACAAAAACCGTAACAACAACAAAACCCCCCCCATAAACCAAACGAATGAACAAAACCCACCCAAAAAAACCCCCAAGAAGAATCTAACAGGCCTCTCAGCTCACAGAGAATCTTGTGTTCCTGAAAGTATCCTATAAGGTCACTCGTCAAAGCTGCTGAAAGAAACTAAGGTGCTAGAGGTTGAGAGATAGTAATGGGTTCACAAGAGTGAAAGGACACAAATTAATAAACCTGCAAGGGCTTGAGCTCACAAACTCTTCATCCTGACTTCAAAGAGGGAGGGAATACAGAAGCCAAACTTCACCAGTATTCTCAGGACCAAGGATGCCATTCAGGATGACAACAAGGGGCAGCTGAAGGACCACAGAGGACTTACACAAGATTAGGAACAGAAGCAGTAAAATAGCAAGTGATGTTTAATAGTGGCAATGTACCGTGATACTAATGAAAAAAACCCTCTGTATTTTTCACAAGAGCATGTACTGACAGGACAAGAGGGAATGGCTTCCCATTAAATTCCCATTTAGTTGGCATTCCCAGCTAAAAGAGTGGAAAGATACTGGAAAAAATTCTTTACTATAGGGTGGTGAGACACTGGAACAAGTTAGCCAAGAGAAGCTTTGGACATCCCATCCCTGGAAGTGTTCAAGGCCAGGCTGGACAGGGTCTTTAAACAACCTGGTCTTGCAGAAGGTGTCCCTGCCCACGGCAGGAGGGTTGGAACAAGATGATCTTTAAAGCCCCTTCCAACCCAAAGCATTCCATGATTCTTTAATATTCAACACTGGGCTTTTAGACGACCATTTCTACTATGGAATAAAACCTTAGTGTTATAATAGATGCCATTTCATAGGCTGTTCATCTCAGAGATTTCACATAGTGTTTTGTGTGCACATATGAAACAACACAGAGCTTTGATTACCTTTGAAAACAACTCGTGGAGAGTTGGTGTGGGGTCAGGGATGAACACAGAAACCCACTGGGTGCAGCTAAATACAACGATACAAGCTCTGACTCTAGAAGTCACCGAACCACAGACTGCTGTTGGCCAGGAATTCTTGTGCAGGTTCTCCAAAAAAACCTCCAAAACAAATCCTCACCTCTGGCAATCTCTGTTTCTGGCAAATGCTGCAAAACCCAGCAAATACACTGTTCAAGAAACTGTGAAGACAGCATGTATCAAACTGCTGGAGATAATTTCTCCTACATTTGGCCGCTTTTCTCAGCTAAAGTGAACCCCAGTAGGAATGATGATACAGCATCAATTTATTAGAAACTAGGGTTGGGGTTTTTTTTTTAAAACTTAAAAATATCTTAAAATGTTTTTTTCTATTCCCCTGGCTTCTTCATCTTTTCAACAAGGTAGGGCATGATCCACCCACTTGTGGCACAGAGTTGACTTTCACTTCGAATTACACAAGCTTGCCGAATATGAACATCTCCCTCCAGCAGGCCATAGCTTACCCACTGTTCCCTATTTCCCTATGAAATTGATGCAGCATGGATTGTGGAAGGGAGAGCAGAGTAATTCTCAAGCCACAGACATTGAAAGATTATTAAACCAGTGAACAGGATAATTAAACTCTGAACGATCCACAGCTAATTTGCAGTTGAACTTCCCTTCACAACACAGGTCTGTAATTATAAATTTCCATCAGTGATACGAGTGCTTGTTAGGGGGTTTTCACACACAGATGCCTGAAACAGGGGTACTATTTATTACACTTGGACAAGAGAATTCACCAGCCAGAGTGTAGCTGTTTAATTCTGTTGCCAGCTGAATCCCCGGATCCGGCACAGTGGATTAGCCGCTAAGAGCACAGGCTTTGCTCCTGTCCAAGCTGCCACCAGCTCAGCGTTACCCTCCCCAAGAGCTCTGCATCAGACACCAGCCTCCTAAAGCTGCTGAAAGCAAATCTAATCACACTGACAGCTAAAATAAAACCAGCACAGATGAAAATCATCATATTCCGGCTTTCCCTTTTGTTAAAATAGATTTAACTGATATAATGAGCTTTGTATTTCTCAATAGGAAAAAGCCTACATACATCAATAAGAACTAGAGGGAGCAACACTTTAAATGCTTTTTTAATTGACTTTTGTTTTCAGGACAACAGCCCAGGGATAAGGTTTCATTATCACTCCAGTATTTCATGTCCTTCAAAAAGTACACAATTTATTCTCAGGATACCATTCAAACATGATTCACAGGAAATAAACAAACCAAAACCACAAGAAAAATCAACAATTAAATTGGTTTTACATGACTAACAAAAATCTCTTCAGCTTTGAATCCTACAGTCAAATTTTAGTTCAGATAGCATACACCATGAATATTTTGCAAGCTGATTATGTATTTTTAGAATACCCATCTTTAAAATTAAGATGTACTCACATAACATGCAATCATGTGCATTTACAGTATCTTAAAGAACAGAAAAGTAAACACTGGAGATTTGACTTCCTATAAGTAAAAGACTCATTATCATCCAAAGCACTTAAAAGAAGAAAAATCACAGGAAATTTGAGAGGTAAAGTGTATGGTATATTACATGCTGAAACCAAACTATAAAAACCCAATTAGTCCAAAAAGAAAAGAAAAAATTAATGAACAAGACAGCCAATATGTGTGCCTTCAATGCAAGCCAGAGGCAATTCATTCACAGCTTTACTTTTCTTTCAAGCAGCCTCTGATGGGTTTTTCTTAAGGCTAAGGTATTCCTTAGAAATATATACACACACACACACTGAAATACAAACAGTCACAAAGCAGTATTGAAAGTGAAAATTTAAAAAAAATTGTTTTGACATCCTACTTGAAAACCAGAAAAATAAAAGAAAGATCAAATGCTTTATTCTTCACTGATTATTACATGAGACTGTAATTACTTTAATCCTCTGCTGAGGAGATGAGAAGAACAAATCAAAATTTGCTTGTGTTTCGAAACTGCTGCTGATTCTGCACCTTTTAAGCCATTTGTGACCCAAGATTTCAAAGCAAACTGCTTGAAACTCAGGAAAAAAAAAAAAACACCCTAAAAAATTGCATAACTTCAAATAAAATAAGAAAAGATGACAAACTGGTTTTGGTCTTAACTGAAAATGAAGAAATTTATGTAAAAAGACTGAATTACTTACAGTAATACAGTGTTTGAAAAACAGAAGCTCGTACAGTGCAAGTTCAGGTACACCATGAGTGTGCAAGCAGCATAAGTGGACAAAACCTGTAAATGTGTTTATTTCCACCTTCTACAAGCTCCTCTGCCCACCAGCATCTCTGTCCACTACAGCACATTATACACAAAGAAGTTTGTAAGTGCAATGTGCAGTTTTACAGTAAATGATTTTGTAGACGAAAGTCACCAGGTTTGTTTGACCTACAGGACTCAACCATGCACAGAGCAGCCCCCCCGGACCATCTTTACATCATGTACAGCTACAAAATACCTGAGAAACCATCTCCAGATAAGCACAAGTTTAACATTTTCATCACATGAACTCCTCCATCTAAAAAATCTGTTGTCTTAAGTGCTTTTAAACAATTTTAAACGTAGAGCTACAGATCCCCATGCAATATCCTATGCTGCACTTCAAACATATCAAATTATATCTGAAAACCCTTGAAACAATAATCTAATTTACTCTGTATATAAACATGCAGTATTGTAGAATAATTATGAAAGACCATTAATTATGGATTAATACTCTTTCTTGGTAAATCCTTAGCGGCTAAGACTATAATGCTGAGATATTATAGTATTACCAAAATGAATCATTGTGCTCTCAATTGCACAGCGATGCCAGCAGAGCTGAAATAGGTTGGCAACATCCTGCCACTAGAGAAAAATAAGAATTTGTTATACTTCCTTAGCAAAGGGTGTCTTACAGGTGTTGACATCTGCCAAATCTTGTACTTGCAAGGGCTAATGAGACAGCAGTGTGAAATAACCCCCCAACTATTAACTGAGGATTATTAATCGACTGTTAATGGATTTTTTATTTGTCCACCCACACCAGGGCAGCTCCTGAGGCACAGACTTGCAGCTTCCAGCTCCCAGGAAGTCACACCACAGCCCATCAGGATGTGCTGGGATATACAGGACTGCACAGCAGTGCTTGAAGATTCACTGACATCTTTCCCCTATTTTGAATAATTCATTAACACGTTTAAAGCAAACAAACAAAACACCACTCGTATGCAAAACTCCACACCCAAACACTCCTCACTCCAAAAATTCCAGTGAAATTCACTCACTTGTTTAGAACTGGAAGTTTGATACACAATGTGCTTATCAAAAACTAAGTTTCAATTCATGTGTTAATACACTAAAACCTGAACCCTCTCTCTGATGCAAGGTGTGTTCAGACTTGCGTTATTTTTTTTAAGATTGAATTAGCCTAGATAAGATACTCCCAGCGTTCTTATCACACCAAAACATCAAAATAATCTATGAGGAGTACTAAAAGTTAATTCTGCCGTATGTTTTAAAACAACTGCTCCTAATAAATGTATTTAAGGCAAAATACTACCATATTCTGAAAGTAAGTCTTTGTTCTGGTTAGTATTACTCAGTGTATTACTAAAGAATTTCTGTTAAACCCTGCAGGAGTTGCAGGGTTTGTTTGTAGTGGGTTTTTGCTGGTTAGTTTAGTTTGGTTGGGGTTTTTTTTAATAGCTTGTTATAGGTTCATATTCAGAGAAATCCTTCTCTTACCTGCTCCCAGATTTTAGAATTGCTATTTCCTTTAGGCTTTATAATGGGAGGTAAAAAAAAAAAAAAAATCAATCTCCATAAGCAATAATCTAGTACTCCACTGCCAGCCCATGTAAATAAGAATCACCCAAAGAGCACAATCAGATAAAAGAAATGCAATCAAAATCTTGTTAGAAATACCAGTATCTGAATTGCACACATACAGATATTTCAGTGCCATCATTGTATGATCAGTCAAAATTACACCACCGCTTCACACTTCAAACACGATAAAGAATGTCCTAAATGTACTAAAGAATGTACTAAAGAATGTCAAGCTCACTTGTCTTTCTTTCATACAGGGGCATTTTGATTCTTTAGTGTTACATTGTGGCATATTATTTTTTTCCTTTTCTTTTTAATCTCTTCAGACAAACTGTTTCAGATTTTTGTGTGCTTGAGAAATGACTTGTGCAAGCTGACTGACAGGCATTTGAATTTCCTGTTGAGTGTGAAGACAGAAGTTACCTTTGATGATTATCAAATTTATTCCTTCTGGATATGAATTTGAAACCTTACATTTTTATTTTAAAGACAAGATCTAGCATTTCCACTCTTTTAAGCCTTGGTAAGAGATACTCAAATATGAAGCGTCAGCATTTACGCTTGCCTGTAACACGCATTTTCTCCAAAGCTTTCAATTTTATTAACTCAAAAGCAGCGTTAACCCTCAAATATTTCATCCAAGTTTTAAAGTTTGGAAGCAACTTTAGAAAGATGAACTGACTGCTATGCTGGTAATCTTCTCACAGGAACTTTCTGCTTTTGAGCTATGTACAGAACATTTATGCCTGTTACGATGAACACGGGTTAAGGTGGCAACAGGTCCATTCTAAAAATCATTCCCCAATTCCTCTTCAATCTTGAAACCATTAAGAAATTCTACTTAGATGCCAACTTCCTCTCCCAGAATTCCTACCAATATCCCAGAACAACCCATATTTAAATGATTCAGATATGCATAACCCAAACAGTTGGAAAAACAGGTTTTATTCATGATGGTAAGTACAATGTAATTATTAATTGTATGAAGTACATCTGAGAATAATTACACATAAACAAGTCCTCTTTGGCACTGCAGTACTTGGCATGGTTTTTGCAACCTCAAGTCACTTCACCTGGAAAATCTTATTCTTGTGCCAAGGAGTCAAATATATCCTGCATTAATATTTTAATGTGGAACATACATAACTTATTCACAGAAGTATGTGAAAGAAGTAACTTGATCCGCAGTGTAAGTTCATATACAAATGCAACTTGAAAAAATAACAATACCCCCACCAAATAAAAACTAAATCCCATCCAAATATTTAGCTTGTCCCGAAAAAATGAAGTTCATAATGTAAGACAGCCTACATTTATTAAAATGAGCCTCAAATGTTCTTCCTGGCTTGAATAGCAAGAGCAGGAAGGTTGCCACAGAAATGGGTCTTACCCTAAGCAAAAGCCTTTTAATAGTAAAAGAGACACAAGGTAAATTTATACAGAAACCCCCCCCAAACATTCTCACATTTGTTTGTTTGTTTTGGACTTCAGTCTAAAGTTTCAAAGATGCTGAGAAAGGACTGCTGTGGTTTATACCCACAAATCCTTTACATAAATTTTTATACAAAGAACAGAATTTGCCTTCAGAGCGTGGAAAATAAAAAGTATCCTGGGGAAAAATATTTCTTTCTTTCCTCTGGGCTAACTACTCAGGGCTGGGACAGAAAGGAGGGAGAAGGAAAGAGAGCAAGAACGGATTAAACACTCACAAATTTCTGTTCCTAGCAATAACAGAATTACTCGACCTTTGAAATCTTTTATCATTACAAAAGTCACTCTTCTTTTGAATCAATGATTTGATTTAGTCACACTGATATACTTGTAACACACCAGTGACCTGTGCCTTCATGACACTTAAGGATTTGGTCAGTTCCAGCAGATTTACAGCCCAAAAATGCAGTGAGTTAGAGATTTCATTAGAAAAGTGCCACATTACTTAACATTGGCAGCACAGGTATTTTAAAGTTCTTCCATAAAGGCTAATGTTTTTACCAGTCAGTGAATTACATGTTCTTTAGGAGATTTTCCATCTACTCTGACAATTTTAAAGTGTCTGATACGATTGGCAAAAAATATCCAAATGTTTTTGTTAACGGGAATAACATGATAAACAGATTTTAACTGCATTTTCAATATGTTCCTTGAATTGGTTTGGACACAAAAGTCAACACTTCCATAATGCAGTGAACTATTTCCATTCCCTCCCCTACATTCAATCATTTCAAGGACACAAAAAGCAACATTTAAAAATATTTTGACACTTCCCTCCCCTTTAGATATATATATACACTAACTGGCTGAAAACACGGTTACCCAATGAAGCCAAGCATGCTTTTTTTTTCACAGGAAGGATGAAAACACCAAATACTGCAATTCTCTTTACCCTTGACATACCTACTTTTCCCATGCCATCCTCATTTGTGTCCCACAGGATTTTATTCCACATCCTACTCCAACATTGATTTTTTGTCCTCTTAGTCCACTTCTAAGCTTATGCCAAAGTTAAATGTTAGACTGGACATCACCTGTGTTCTTGCAGCAAGTTTGCAAAGAGGAAGAAATACTGAGAGCTTGAAAAAAGACTGAAAATACCACATGCTTTAAACAGACTGAATAATCTCTGCTAATAAAGCAAGGCAATATTAAGGACAGACTTCTTTCTAGAATAATCCTAGCCTTTATGTTGAATTCAAAGCCTCGCTTCAGTTTAATTAATCCTTAACATATGCTATTTATATACACTGTATTTACAGTATGTGCATGCTGCATCCAGGATTTAGACTTGTGCAACAGAGAAGCATCACCTCTTACTCAGAGGCTGAGCTACTCAATCTCCTCTTAGAAATTCCACACAACCACGATCTGAAAAAGAAAAACCACTCCCGAGCCAAGGTGCTCAGCATAAGCCACGTTAACTCTTCCAAAAAGGTACTGTGCCCTTGGCAGTGCTTGCTCCAAGTCTGGGAGAAAGCTGGCAAAAATCTCCCTTCCTCTTCCCTCTTGGCTTTAACGTGTTTGCCCATGTATTAAGTGAATCCAGCTCCTCCAGAGAGCACTGGGACGGGCAGGAGAACAGGCAGTAAATGCTGCCATCTACCAGAAAGTCAAGAGTTTTCTATTTCAGCTGGCAGGAAGAAAGCAGAGAGCTGAGGGCAAGGCAGAGGAGCTGCTGGGTAAACACAGCGGCCAGCTCTTATCCAGTTGTAATCTTTAAAACATAAAAGCCACTAAATAAAACCCACAAAGAAGTAAAAAAAAAAAAAAGAAAAAGACCTTTCAAAAAGCAGAACCCGGTCCAAGCAAGGAAAGCAAAAATGTAAAGCCGCAACTCAGCAGGCCAAGAAAAATTGCCTCTGGCATATGGCTCAAAAATCGAACAGAGGCTTGCTCCAAACAGACAAAATTCTCTCAGAATCTTAACAGGTTTGATCTGAAGAGGCAGAAAGAGCACTCAAGACAGGCAAAACCACACTAAAATAGCCGGCCACATTTTTCTCACTGGAGAAACCAAGTTCCCCTTAGAAGTGCTGAAGTGTTTCTTTATAGGCAAGAGAGTTATAAAGCGTCTCAAAGCAATGTCACTACACAAGTTTTATTTTAGAGAACCGGTAAGTGAACTGCAATAAAACCACCTGGTTAAATTAGTATTTATTTAATTACTCTAAGGAAATAAGGAAAAAAATCAGTAGTATGACATAATGGCTGCACTTGACATATAAGTGACATTTGTGTCAGAAAAATGTGGATACCCATTGGTGATCCTGTCTGCTATGAACTGCTCCACTCTTTTCCAAGTTCAGTGTCTGTACTGGGTGGTTGCCAGGTATTAAGAACAACATAGTTATCAGGTATTCAGAGAAGAACATAATTAATAGACATTTTAATGTATAGAGTATACTGTGAAAAAATTAGTATCACCTCTGTAGGGGAAAGCGTCACCTTGCACATTTATTGTAATGGAATCATATTAATCAGAGCCATCTGATTAATCTGTAAAAACGTGATTTTTGTTTTTTGAAAGTCCTTCGTTCAGATCTCTTAAAGAAGCCTCACAGTAATGAAAAAAAACCTGAGCCCTGAGTATGTACAGGTAGGAATATGCAGAATACCAGAGCCATTACACTCAAGATATTCATAAGCTCTCTCAAAAAGCAAGTGAAGAGCATAGGAATGACTTGCAATTGATACAAAATTACTCAGGACAGGCAAAATCAGATTGAAGAGGGCTGCTGAGAAAACCCACAATAGCCTGAGCCTGAGACACAAGACAGCAATTGAAAGGGGCTACATTAATTGAAAAGGGATTCTTACAGGAAAGAGAAGCACAGCCAAAGATCAGGCTTGGATTAGGTGCTGGCTCTCAGAAAAGGGCTGGAGACCTACACTGTGCTTTCAAAAAGCATCAGCCCAGAGGCAGTCAAAAGGAACCACGGTAGAGAAGCTGGAACAGCAGCCAGCCCTGCCACCACTGAGCTCCACGGGTCGTGGAGATGCAGCCTTGTGCTCCTACTCCAACTGTGTGCTCCTGCCGGGACAGGGAGGAACATGGATAGCCTGAAAGAGCCCAGGTTCAACTGGACTCAAGCTCAGAGCACGGGGAGGGGGCACACAGGAAAAGTGGTGCAGATAAAGCAGAAAGCCAAACTGGCAAACGATACTGGAAAGTGATATTGAAATTTCCCTCTGCACAGGAAGCATTCGTTATTTCTCGAGGTGGAAGGAGCGGTAATGTGAATAGTAGCTTCACTGAAAAGCAAGTTTTGTTCAACAAAAGAAACAAATGGGGAAAAAATTCTTTATCTCCCTTCACAAAGTATTCTGGAGAGCAAAAAAACCCACACGCATATGCAGAATAAAGTACTAAAATACCACAGCATACCACACCATGGTGCAGCATTTAGCTACACCCACACACCCAACAGATACCCTATCTTTATTATATTCTTTCCTAAAGGTCTTAACATTCACACACAGGTCTCTTTGGTCTGCCTAGTACAACCATTTTGAGGTTATACTCTAGATGACCACTGATTAAAACAAAAAACAAAAACAACCCTCTATTTACTAGACAATTAAAACTGAGCTATGAAATTCAACAACTTGGACAAAACGTCCCAAAGGCAGCCTTAATGCTTTTTTCCATAGGAACATGGGTATCAGTATAATAATAAAATAGAACACTTAAGATTACAATAAAATCCTATCCTGAATATGCACTTAGGGAATGCACTAGAATTGTTTTGAAACTAGCATATAACCCATTATGAGAACAAACTGATGCTTGTGGGGCTTTTCTCCCCTCCACTTATTAAAAAATAGTATGTTAAATCAATATTAATGTCAGAGCATAGAACCTGCACTCCCAGTTAACTAGTTTATTAAGAAATAAAAAATCTATTATTCCCAACAAGAATATTTTCACACTCCATCACAAATTTAACTACTAATGGCACTTCAGGCATCAAACCAAATTTCAAACCCAACCCTTCTATCCCTACATTACATCACAGCAAGGTTGACATTACAACTCAGGTGAACTGACCTTGCCTTCCGTCAAGAATTTTGCCAGCAATCACAGAAAGCAACACTTGGGTGCTAAAGCCCTAAAAGACACTTTACTTGCTTCCCAGGCAGTCTCTTCAGCCTACATGTGTATTTTTAAGAAACACAGCATTAACTCCCCAAAGACAAAATTAATTTCCCTGCAGAAGGAGCATTTACACGTCAAAACTTGGTAACCAGATGAACAAAGGAAAATAAAAAATTTGGCTCCCCAAAGAAAACACTTGGTTCAGCATGCAAAGCAAGGCGGATTCGTAAAGATGACAGACAGTAAGTCACATTATACTGGCTACAGCCTTTAATAACTACTGAATAGATACCACGTAACACAGCTGCTCTCACACCCTAGTATCATTACAAACACATACAGGCTATCAGCCGCCTCACAGTTTTAACTTAGAAAATCCCTTTCCTGGCCCAGAAACCAAGTGGTATTTTGATTTGTACGCTACACATGATACAGGAAAACTTAGTCAAGGACTAGTACCTTATCGTAAATATAAGCATAGAATAAAGCCTCTTACTTCAAAGAGATTTACATTCAGAGAGGGGAAAACCAGACCACAACCGCAGACAATATGCAACAGAATGTACCTGATGAACTACTTATGGAAAGCAAACAAATCCATTCTGAATGCAATATGCATTTGTAAAGTCTTTCAGAATGTAGAGTGCAACATCAAAAAAACAAAAAAAAAAATCCCAAAACTGAACCAACGCCAGCCCAACAATCAATCTGAAAGTTTAACACATGCCGGAAGTGACATCGTAATTTCAGAATTAAAACAAAAATGCTCATGCAGAGCACTTTCTTGGCCAATAAATCTAGGCTATAGCTAGATATTTGAATGCTTTCATCACATGTTTAATAAACGAAACAACCACGTGAATGTGTGTGAACACCGTGACTGCACACAAACACAGACTAGACTGTCATTGTGATCTGTCCCACCAAGGCTTTTGAAATTATCAGGGACATTCTTCCTTTCACACTGCCTTTTTCCCAGCTCCAGTTTAAGAGCATTAGTACTTCTCCCAGCTACCAGACAGATAACCAATTACTCTCACTGTGCTGTAGCTGTTAGTGTATTTCTGGAGTTACATTCCCTTCCAGATTCTTCTTCTGTAGGCTACATAATCTCTCCTTACAGGTTGTGCTTCCTTGACTCTCTGATTGCCTTGCACTGTTTTTGGTATCTCAAAGTCTGCACTTGCTGGATGTGATTTCAGCTGATTATTCCTGCTTAGATACAGTGCACCAATGAACTTAAAACCTTGTCACCATTTTCTACAGTACATTTGATGTGACTAATGAAGAAAGCAAAAATTTGCATATCCTGAAACCCACAACTGCCTTTAACAGGGTCTAATTCACCCTAATCAGGTTTCCACTCCAATAAACAGAACTGGGGACACCTGGCTTTCACAATCCAAGACTCCCAGCATGGATGAAATCCCCAGCACTGCTCATCCTGAACAGGCACACTCCATCTCTTCAGTATTTCGTAAGTAGGGGTATTTTTAGTTCACCTCTACGGCTGAGGATGCACCTATGCAGCACTCTCACAATAAAACAAATCAATTTGAGCAACCTCTAAGATTCGGTTACAAGTTCTATCCAGGATGACCAAATCCTGGCAAGAGAGAATACAAGAATGAGATTGTCCTCCAGCAAGGACATAAGAATCAGCAAATTCTTACAATAAAACTACTTAATTGCTGACAGGGAAATCAAGATGCTTTTGAAAGTCAATTAATTACATTTGGGCTTGAAAGTGATCTTGCAACAAGGAAATCTTACTGGACGGAATATTACAGAGAAATCTCCTGTTGATATTACAATAATACCAACACTTTATGTTTAACAAAGCAAACATGTCACTACAGTACTTACAACTTGGGAATAAACTTCCCTTTTGTAGAGAAATGCTTACTTTATCCTACAAGCCCCAAAAATCCGCTTCAGAGTTTCCTTCCAAAGCAACAGTCAGTGCATGAACATTCAAAACAGTCTCTTCATCTGCACCACGTATATCACTGCTCTAATTTTTCCCTTAATGAGGCAAAAGGATGTTTTTTGAGGTTCCTTCCTTGCTGTTTTGTGAGAATGAAGAAACACACAGCAGTAGGAGAACTGCAAACAAGAGCCACCGCGGTGCTTATGGACGTGATGGACTGGGAACGGCCCATGCCCAAATTGGCTTTCAACTTCTATATAGAAGGATTTCTTCATAACTAGGGCATCGAAAACATTCATTGGATTTTAATATATAATTATATCTATTTCTTTACTCATCCTGTGTATCTTTTTAGTAAGAACTTATATTGATTACACATTTTAATATCAAATAATTTCCCCCATGTAACTACTGACAATGCCAGACTAAGTAACTGTAATGAGCACTAAACAAATCATGCTTTTTCAATATTAATTTGTAGGCACGGCATTTTTGGAAAGGAGCAACAGGGGTACTGATCCAACCTGTCCATTTTACCAATACATCAGTATTGAAAAAAAAAATATTTTGGAACAAAAAGGAAGAGAACAGTTTGCCCATGGAGAGAGTGATAATATAGGATCAATTTATACATTAATGATTAAATTATTAGTAACATAATATTGCAATTTCCTTAAATGATGAGCTATTTCCTCTTTACTGCAATATTTTACAGCTTACCTATACTTGCATATTTACGTGAGTGCTTCATAATTCCAGAATACAGGGCAAAATTAGACATGGAAATCTTCAGTGCCAAACCCTGGAGCACTCAGAGACTCTTTGCTGCCAAAAGCATTCAGATGGGACTGGTTTTGATGGGACTTGAATATCAGTTGACTGGACACCAGCTTCTACAGTAACCAAGGTTGACCAGAGAAGTAAATTTCCAGGATGCTCCTAAGAATGACGGAGGAGCAGCTCCAGCAAGGAAGCAGACTAAGAAGTCTTCCAGAAGGACAACAGGATGGTCCTACTGGAGTTTAAGCAATCCACTGCATCTGCAATCTTTACTGCCCTTCTCCTGCCCGACACTGCCAGGCAGTGAGATCAAGAGAAGAATAAAATGAATACAAAAGGAGAAGAATGGGTTATGTGCAAGACTACACCAGTGGCAAACCTGGCCTTGCCACTAATCCCAAGTTGAGGGACCAAATCTCGTAACAAGAATGCCCAGAGTCTCAGAGGAGGAAATCAAGTAGGGAAAAATGATCCAGTATTTATAAAGAAATAAGCTGGAGGTAACTTGGAAAAACTCCAACAAGCCATGAAAGCAATTCAAAGCACTACCAAAGACAATTCACTCAATGCCAGTCCTTCCTCTCAAATGGAACAAAGATCAAGCTCATAAACTACCAACCAGTTCAGACTGCATTAGGCTGTTGAAACACTTTGGGGCTGCTCTAGCCAAACTAACCAATTATTTCATTCTTCAAAGACCTCTCCCAGACTTAGAGACTTCCTTGTCCAGGTTTCCCCTACCAATACTACATTAGATATTAAATACTTATTTTATATATATCCTTCAAGAGTCACCTTAACAAAGTAATATGTATTCCCATTTCCCTTCTGGTTTTCTCCACCCTCTCTTCTTATATGCTGAATTCTCACTTTTCATTTCACATCTCTACAGCTGCTCTAACTTCTCCAAGCTAAGACATCCCATTTTGTGTCAGACAAACTCTTGCATTAATTTGCCTCTTCTTATTTCACTTCGTTTTAGAGCATATTCAGTCCTCTTGATACCACCTTAATACTAAAAATTAAGAATCCAAACAATCTCTACAGGTTCCTTGCAAAGGAAATAAAGATTAGCATGAAATACTTAATTTTAAAGGTAGCATCTTTCTTGGAGTACATCCAGAACTGCGATGAAGACTATTACTCCTCATACACTACTTAAGAGATCATGATTACTACTGACTTGAGAAATAAAACTCCTTTCATAAACACCATCCCCCACCCCTTTCCTGACGTTAAGAAGGTTCTGACATCTTTTCTCAGTGGGACCTCAAAAACACACAAACAACAAATAAAAATCAACCTAAGTCAGTTACAAGGTCTTACTTCATATGGAATGAATCCGAGGTGACAGCCTAAAGGCACTGGTAGCAGCTTCCCCAAGGCATGCATCATTTTTATTTCAAAACAGAGTTTGAACGCACTTAGGAAATGTGGAAACAGGCTTTTGTCTATACAAAGTTACACAAGAGGGCCACAGGGATCCAAAGAGGAGATAAGAACAAGAAGCCTGGAGCTGATGGTCATTCTGATGCTGATGTGAAGAGGTCCCTCACCTCCTGAACTGAAAAGTTCTGCCTGTTTTTAAAGCAGCAAGACAACCACACACTGCTCTTAACACTGCGGATCGGTTTAGTAAAGAATACCCAGTCATGAGGGTATCACACACTCAGCTGTTAGGACAATGAGATCCACAGCTTCCAGACAGCAGCTACATTGAACTCGTGGGACTTCACCTCCTAGCTGACATTTCCTTAAGTAAAATCTACTGCTTAAGGTGGTGTCACTCTGGTAGCAACTCAAAGACTCAGTTTCATGTTTCTCATCACTGATACCTGCTGGCGAAGGAACAAGAGACAAACTGAAAAATTCTCATCGTAAGAAGCTCCTTGAGTAACAGCACCTTTTGGAAGCATCTGGCATTCAACTAGAGAAGCTACATGAATGAGATTATTTAATTTACAGTTCTACTTTGCAAAACACAGCGCAATCTTGCTAAAAACTATGCAAGCATTTAGAATTGAGCAGGATGGGATACACAATTTCAGACTGGTAATGAAGGAGCTGCTAAATATTCTTGAGCAATAACTATGAGCTTGATCACAAGAGCAGCAGCACGGGAGAGCCTTGTATTCACTTCCTAAAATTCGGTACGATAGAGGTAACACATTTCAAACTATAAAACATAGAATTACCAGTGAGGAACTGCAGAGGGAATTTTAAGGTGAAAACAGAGCAGAGGCATTGTTCAAAAACATGTCAAGTTCTATCTTTCTCTCTGGTTTAACCACTTGTGGTGTGTAAGCTAAGTCTTTAAAAAGTCAGCCCAGGAATCACTACACCACAGTGTAAGTGTCAACACAGGCATCCCTTTTGAAATAATTTCTGAGGTGCCTGAAGCTACGAGATTAAATCCCTTAGGAATGCTAACTCAAAACAGTATCCCATTTACAATAACAACTTGAGTGCTGTTTATGTGGAGGTTCCAGCAGGATTTGCTGGCAGGCAAATTACCTCAAGCTTATCACAGCGCTCAGCTACGTCCACCGTACTGCTGGGTTACGTCACCTTAATCGAGTAAAAAGCAACTTAAGTTGTGCTGACTGCTGACAGACAGAAAGACTAATCTGAAGGCACATTTCAAAATGCAACCTGCTGTCTGAAGTGATGTGATTTATTCCTGACTCTGAAAAACGAGGACAGAGATCCTGAGCTGGTAGATCATTAGACGGAGAGGCAGAACGTAAACATTCTGGTTCTCATCACAACCCGCCGCAGCGATGTGACAGGGTCAGAAAGGCATTCTTTAGAAGGCAGCTTTCACTACTGCTTTTCTGATTGCTTCCCAAATCGCTTCCCAGCTAAATAACCCAACATGGAGATGTAAAAATAGGCAAACTTTTATTGCCGTGTCTTTGAGAGGAAATTGTGCAAAACCTTGCTGGAACGCCCAGAGCTTTCTAGCGAGAGTAAATAACCACCCATTGTCCTGGGAAACAGGGGTAAAGCTGCAGCTGAATTTCAGCTCTGCCCACTAAGTAGCTTTGAACAGATGCAGAACGCTGCTTTGAAAGGTCATCTTTTAGTATTAAGGAGATCACTGTCCTGTTATGCCTCAGCCTGAAGTAATGGCATTCAAAACATCTATGTGCTATATTTAGTTTGTTTTGTTTATATTTAGTTTGTTATGTTCTCAGTGGCTAATTAGAAAAGAAAGATGCTTGTTGCTTACGAGCCAAAAAAACCCCAACCAAACCCAAAAATAATCCAAAAAAACCCCAAGGCAACCTTTTTTTACTCCTAGAAACACAAGTAATTTTACTTCTCTACTTATGGTTCCCTAAGAATCAGAGTGAGCCCTAACTAAAAACAGAGGGAAGACTCTTAAACCTACAAGATGCAGGATTTTTTTTCTGCAGATACCTTGAGTTTCTAAGCTTTACACAGCAGCAGTCAAAATACGGAGGCACAAATTAATTCTGAATATGGTCATTTTGAGTTAACTGACATGTTTGGTTCACACAGCATTGATTATTTGAATAAACATGATGCAAGCTCTTTAAAAAAAAACAGTGCTGCAATCTGAAGTTTACATTATGCAACTTGTATTAATTGGCCTGTTCAGTGTACAGAAAGATTCCACCAGCTGCAATCTTTGTGTGACTGCAGCGAAGAAGGAGACTTTAACTCTAGTTTTTAAAAATTAAGTGTTATGCCTTTAAAATAGGAAGTATTTTATGGAAAAAAAGACAAAACCCAACAACTTCCTGCAGTTACTTACCGAGACACTTTTTGCTGATTTTTATATGCAATGAAGCTCAAGTGTCAGAGAGAAATGCTCAGTATTAGAACTCTTTAAATGAAATTCAATACAAATTCATTTACAGCCAGCCAGTTTGGGATTGTTACTACTTATGTATCAAAGTCATGCGCCACTTGGGAGGCTTTTGCAAGCCTTCGTTATTTCCAAGAACAAGATAAAATGATTAGTAACTGACAGAATTCTTTATTATTTGTATTCTGTTAAAAAGTCGAAGGTCTCATGCAAGAAGAGCACATGGGAGGTGCTCATTTGAAACAAAGAGAGCCAATAAAGGCAGGAAAAAGAAAAGAGTTAAAATCCAGCAGTCGGGCTGGGAAGGGAGGGAGCCGTAGTGCAGCTCAGGTCCACATGGGGGACCCAAGCCTAACACTTCAGCAGCTCCGACACCGAAAATCACCGAGGCGAGGTACCTCAGCTCTGGGAGAAGCCTGAAGTCTTTCCAAAGTGGCACATCCACACAAAGAATCCTCTTGATTACGGCAGAAGTAAGAACTACAGGCACACAAACATCGCGGCTAAAAGGGACGGGAAGGACAAGCACACGACTGACCCAGAGGGACAGGACACACCGGGCACTGATCCCGTCCCCCGACTCAGTATTTGACAAACTCAACTTCACATTTGTTTCTTGAAGAACTGACTCATGACGCCCCTGACTGGGGGGCGACCTGCAGTGACCCACTGTCGCCCTGAGTTTTTCAGTTTCTACATGTTTTACTGTTGTAGATAAGAATTCTCAGGCTCTTTCTCCAAACATAAGCCATGTTTTGCTAACCAGTCAAATGTTTGCATTCTTTCTCCTAAGGCGGAGACGTTTGATGGACTTTTCTTTTGACCAGTGTGATTTGAAGGCGGTAACTTCATCTTCCAAGCCACGGGTATTCTCAAAAAGATATAAACAAAACGTGAGCCCCCAAGGGGCAGACGATTCTGGCATTTTGGGAACCCAGACTCCGTGTCTTTCTTGCGTGTCCAAGTGCGACAACCCACCAGCCTTTAGTGTTGTGAAGCTGGGGCATAAAAGCCTCCACTGCCGAAACAGCCAGGCCCCAAACAGGTCCTACAACACTGAGGAATTTTCCTGACGCTTCCTCGTTGGTTGTCACATTAGATATTCCGAAATAGTTTCTCATTACTTCTCCCCAGAGCCATTTCCTTCTTAAATAGTGACTACTTAAAAGCAAAGACGATAACCCAAAAGCATTTTAATATCGAAGAAAATTACTTCAAGTTGAAGCACCATGGCAACTACAAGTTGCCATGCATTTTAAGTTTATCACTTCTTTTGAATTTCCATTTATAACAAATCAGAGTTGTTTAACACCCAAACACACTGATGGTCCAACCCTCCAAACAATGACATTCTCAAGTGTGATTCTCCATTAGTCAACAAACAAAACAAGAAAAAAGTTAGCAAGAAGTTTTACTGGCAAGAATAACTATTGAAATAATGAGGGATGGGGTGACCCTCATAAATTGCTTATTGCCATAACAACTATTAACATTCTTGCCCGTCTTTTCATACGGAAACATGGGGGGTCATAGGGAAGTGAATGTGCACACACGAGGTAAGGAAATGTGAGAAATGCTTAGAATGTGAATGGGAAACCACAGTAGGATTACTGAGGCTATAAAGTAGAGATGAACACCTGGCAGGAATATCCAAGCTTAGAAAAAAATAAAAGTATTCTACATGTGGCTGCAGAATGTCTTTACATTTCCACTTACAACTATCTTCCAAGTCTAAAATGTTAAAATCTGCACATGCAGTACACCTGAAGATGAAAATGAGAAGCACAAACTAAGGTGCTTTCTTTTTTTTTTTCAGAGGGAACCATTTTTCAGGAAAAGTGTAAATTTCTAAAGGTTATAGAATCCACAGTGATGAATTTTCTGCATGCTTTAGGCAAGAAGAGATCTCAATCAGTTAGTACCTATCCTAACAAACTCTTCACATTTAAGCAGTTTAAGACCTGTTCTGATTCCTGCGCAGAAAAAAAAAAGAAAAATATCCCCAGATAATAATGCAGCTTAGATTCAGTTCTTATGATTATGCTACATCTTAACTACATCTTTAGCAAAACAGATTTTTTTTTTTAATAGACTTGTTTATTTTTTAACTTTCATATGTTTTGGACTTCTGATGAGATCAAAATACTGTTTCTATCAGAAGAGTTACTGAATCCAAATGTTTACAAGGAAAACTTAAACACAGAGTAATTGCTAAGCACACAGTACAAGCAAATTTTTGGTGGAAAGGCATTATTTGGGCTATAATGTAGGAGTCTCCCTTCCGGATTTATTTCAGTCCAATTTCTGTACTGAGAAACTTGAAACCAGAACCATTTTCTCATTTACAAAACTGAAAGGTTCAAATAAATATTTTCTACTGTGAAACACATTCCATGTGCTTCTTGCAAAATACAACTGTGTATTCCCCTTGCTTTCCCAGTAATATATAACTGGCCAGGGAGTCTCTGTCCAGGGTCCAAATCATTTCACTTCAGTGATTCTGGCTTTAGCATAAAGCAGACATTGCAAATTCAAACCAACACCTGCCTGTGTGACAGCTGTAACTTATGCCAGGGGCCCGTTTCAGACTTGCAGGGACCCCTTTTTCTACACAGTAATTCAGCCCTTTCTGCCAGTGCTGTGGGATCACAATCTTCTAAGGAACTGAGTCGCCAGAGCTTGCGTTTGCATCTCTGTTTAAATACAACTCCTTTGTTTGAAGTAAATTCTTGGAAGAAAAGTCAGTTTGCTTTGTGAAAATGGCCCATATATAAAGCGTTACATATTTCAGCAATTTGTTTCATAATGACACAAGAAAAAATATGATATTTCATATTTTTGTTCTGAATTTTTACAGCTGAGCGTGCTACAATAGTCACTTTTGCCACAGAAGTTACAGTTAAAACTAATGTTGGCAGTCTTTATGCACTTAAATAAATGATAGATAGTGGATTACTTTTCCAGTCTTACATGAAATATTCAAATGAAGCACCAACAAATGAAGCACCTACATCCAGCCAGAGGTTGTGCAAAATTGATAGATTACGAATATTAAGTGTTTCATATAATAATTGTGTAAATGCAATGCATCCTTTGTGACCATCTTTGATGTAAAGGCCACTAGAACCCACTAAAATAGGAAAAGAAAGAAAAGTAGGCCTTCATGAAAATTTTTAATGGTCTACAAAGTAAAGGTTTAAAAAATTAAGAATTTTTACTTTGCTGCCTTAATTGGCATTTCAAAACTAGGAGACTTCTGAACAGAAAGCAGCAGCAAAGGATCACATAATGGGAGACCAAAGGCTATCTGATTTTTGTAAAAGGAAAGAAGTGTCAATTAAAAGATTCACTAGTTGAAAGAAGGCACATCACAAAAATATTTAAAATCCTGAGCAGTCACAATCCATGAAAACTTTTGAACAGATGGGAAAATTAAGCAGGGAAATACATCAGAAACTGATTATATTATTTTGACTATTGTCCATTTCCTGCTGGTAAATAAGTAATAGCCCACTTTAAAACCTTGTGAGCAATTAGAAGACCGTAACATGCACATTTTACAGTAATTGACTACAGCAGCAAGTAGAGGAAACAAGAACAGAACTTTTAAAGCAAAACCCTTGGTGCCAAGGACACTACACACTTCAGTTGGGTTTGGTTTTGTTTTCAAATACGCCTGAGGAGCTACAAATTACTTCCATAGGTTATCACCTGAAACAGAGCACAGGAAAAGGAAAATTTAAGCTACTATTTCTCCTTCAATGGCCTCTCTTGGCTGACAGAGCAGAGCTGCAGGCCCACATTTCCTGGAGGAAGGATCTGTGGAAGAAAGAGTGCCCCAGCTCACAGAGATGCTCAGCACAGCACAGAAATCTCCCCAGTTTCCAACAGAGGGAGCTGGCCAAACTTGCATGGTAGTTTTGCTGGTCTCAAAATAAAGCTCAGAGGTAAACCAACCACACAGAATAACTTATTCTCACTTCTGTAGGAAGCAGAATTTAAACATGCCAGCAGTCAGGCTATATAAAAATAGGGAAATGTCACATTTTTTCACAAAATAAAACCAAACAGAAGATTTTAAGGCAAGCAAGTGGCAAGATACTTGGTTTTATTTGAGATATTTCAGTCGAACGTGAGCACTTAAAAAAAAAAATCTGTAATCTCTTCCAGTTAATAGGCTGCTTACAGGTCATGAACAGACCATCAGATGGGGCACCCTTATTGCCCAGTGGGCAGAGCAGCTGCAAATCAGATGACAACGATTCCAACAATCTGAAAACTAGTCTTTATTTAAAGAATTTTTAAGGTGTAACCATGACTGCAAGACACACAAAAAAAAAAAATTCAGAAGATATTTTCTTTTCTGGTTTTAAAACCTGCTAAAAATCCACAGCGCTGCCAAACCTTATCTTTTTCTATAATTCCATAAGAAACCATGATAACGAATTATTCACTGTCGCAAGTGTGAATGTCAAGCTGTGACCATCCTGACTCCGGACAACTTGTGAAAGAGCTCTTTGATGTGGATTTAAATTAAAAGGGCTCTTCCTCTTGCCCCCAAGGTGCAGTAAAATTCAAATGCAGACTTCAGTATTCTGGCTTCATTTATAAATTACTTTTTGACTGACAGAAGACTTCCAAGAGATTCTCTTTAAAGTAGATGGGAAGATAAGAAGGTGGCTGTTAATCACATCCATAACATGCATGCATATTGCAGCTCCCAGTCTTAAAATTACCAGGATTTTATATTTTTAGCACTTGAAAATCTTGCAGAAGCAAAATTATGTTCTTAGCATTTCTCAGAAGAAAAAGCGAGACACTTCAGTATTTTCACATGTAAGAGCTACTTAAATTAAGAGCTGATAAGGATCTGTAACTAATTGATTAAGATGCCAGTTGATATCTACTAAAGATAAAATACAAATGAGCAAAATCCTCTCATATATTATATGAACAATTAATGCCTGTCTACTTTTGGAAAAAAAATGGAAATACAAGTTCCATCAGGTTACTCGAGGTTATGAGAAGACTTCCAAATACACTTCTATACATCCCCTCCCCCCAGAATATCTAGAAATTGGTAACCTGAGAGCTCAGGGATGCACTCTTGGCAAACCAAGAACTAAGACACATTAAAATACGTGCTAATTTGTGAACTGTAGGCTATAGATTTTCTTTATGATGTGCTATTAATAACAGGCACATCTCTTGCTGTGTTGTCTTTCCTAAGAGGATGACACAAAAAATACCTTTGGTAAAAGTGGAAAAGTCAAGTAATCTCTTAAATTTTAACATCTAAGCAAGGAAATCTCTTAAACCACTGTAAAATGCTGAAGTCTATCTGAAAGGAGACTCATTAAGGGATCAGCTCAGCTTCCATATCTTGCAAGTTTCCCATCATTATTCCCCTACATTGGTTCTTTACACTTATTTAGGTAACATATCCAGTGTAGTCCATTTTCTGCCATATTTGGATTAGAGACTTCCTTCAGAGAAGCACTGCGTGTTTCAGGTTGCATCTGCTACTTTAAGCACCTTCTCACCCAGAAGAACGACTTAAAATAGTTCTGAACTCCCTACCACTTTTGACAGCTACCCAACTTCATTATTTCAGAAGTTCTGATGTTCTTACCACTGCTACTGGTGAATTCTAACCACCTCAGGTAAAATCCCCTCAGAACAATCACATGGGGACAGTGGGCTGCACACAAAGAGGACTGACACCAGCAGACCAACATATGGACATGTAGACATTTAGAGAGCTAAAGTACACTGATACCTGCAAACTATCCTTTTTCTGCCGTGTGCTGGAAAATAAAGCATTGCATCACCAACGGCACCAACCAACAGAAGCATCCAGCTACAAAGTGCAAGCCAGTCCAAAATGTGCATCCTCCAGCAGTCTTGAAAGATGTGTGACCCTGCCCCCCTCCCCAGGCAACAAATCCAAAATCTCAAAATCCTTGAAAGAGAACAACTTTTAACAGCATTGTATTGAGTCATTCCTTCTGCTCTCGCTCTTTCCTTTTCTTAGTTTTGCTGTTGCTGTTTTCATTTATTTTAATTTGTGAGTTGTCATGTAATAAATTCAACTTATTTTTTGGTAGGTGCCAATGTGATACACCATTTTCCATGTTAAAAATCAACACACACTCACATTCATGAAACTACTTCCTGCCTTGAGGGATTTTTGTTGTATCTTAGTGTTGAATCTTCTTCCAAAAAGATTAAACTTTAATCTCCCTAAGCCAAATTTATTTAAATATTTTGGTCTGAAAATTGTAAATCCCAGTTATACAAAGCTGTGTTTGTGAAGTCCTACAGTTTTCACTCGTTCCTTCCTTCACCCTGGCATAACACACTACTTCTCAACAAAGCAAAAAATGTCAACACCAGCATTCGAGTTTGTGTAATCCCAAATGATTTAAAAAGGGAGGGAAAAAAAATTTAAAAAAAGAAAGAAAGAAAGAAAACCCTCAAGAGCTTCACAGCAGTCATCAGGTACTCACCCTGGGGCCTAAAACAAGTTTTTCTTGTTGACTGACCACACCAACCATAAAGTTCATAGTTTAGCATGGAAGAACACACTCCAATTAAGCAGTGGTATACAAAAAGGATGTTTACATTTTCCTTCTGTGCTAGTCCTTGTTCATGTATAATCAAGGTAAGATAATTAATTGCCAAGGCTCCTCCACCCCAGTATTACTCATGTGTTTTAAGCAAGAAGTGGAACAAAACAGTGAAAAGCTTAAGAGACACTGTGTTTAAATCAAAGCAATGCAAACAGCTAAGCCAGCATTTTATTGCCATTACCTGTTTAACAACACCTGAAAGACGAGGTCCTAAACTGGTTGTAAATTGTTGTAAACTCTAAGTTCATCACCTGCACCACCGCCCAGGAAAGCTACAATCACATGGACAGTGTTGTGCAATACACTTAATAAACTTAATACAAATCTCTCTCAACCCCACGATCACCACAGCTTCGCTGGGTAATTTCTAATAGCTACAATATTGTGGGTCTTAAAGCAGTAAATTAACTTTGCTGACGAATGTCCTCCATTGTTCAGCGTGGTTCTGGTAAAAGGACTCTGGAAAAGCAACTGACTGCTTTTCTTGCTCCCAAAGATGAGGTTTTCGTGTTTGAGCAATTGCTCATCAAAAGGGGATGCTAAGCACCTATGGAAGAAGTTTTACAGGCACTTGCTATTTTTCCTCATGTCAGATGAGAAAGATACTGAAGTTTTGGACACAGCATTGCACATTTTTGAGAGGTGTCTAAGAAAAATATTTGGTGGATCTTTCCTTGATTTGGAAAAGTGATTAAACATGCAGATGCCATTAAAAAAATAAAAAGAGAGAGTATTAGAAGATAGCTCTCTGAAGCTCAAAAAAATAGGCATTTTCACACACTGCCACAACAGACATAATAACAGGACTCCTTCTCCCACAGATGAAAAGGAACAAGTCTTGCTTTATGCTTTGGAGCATATTATTAGTCTAAAACACAAGTGTTTATTCCACTTCATTTTAACTTATGCCAGCCTTATGAGAGTAAACGTAAAGGCTACAGTTTGACGTTTGTGTCACTTCAACAAGAAGCTGAAGTTCTGTTTCTCTTCTGCTTCTATCAGTCAAAAAACAGCCTGTGTCCTAAATTCTCCAATTACTCTTGGCTCAGATTTCTGAACTCCTATCCTGGCAATTAGTACCCTCTTAAGCAATCAAGCTGCAAAGTTAAGAGCAGTCTCCAGGTAAGCAAACCCAAACCAATACAGCCAAAACTGGATCACTCCTTTAGTACAGGGACAGCATTCCCACCAGGAATAGGCATGTGCATCCTCATTTTCCAAGCTTTGTGTCTAGAAGGAAGGTTCTGAGCCCATTAAGCCTCAATAGCCCTGCATCATTTCCAGCCTTTAAGCACAGTGTTAGTGGTTCCTTGCCCTGTGCTAATCTCCTGCAGTTTTCTTCCTAAATAACATTTCTAATAGAAGAGCACTATTTGAATACTCAAAAAATAACCCACCACAAGCAACACCCACCCCTAAACCCCACAACAAATGTACACTGATTCTACTTCAAAATCCATTGTCAAAGAAATTAGCATGAGTTAGATAAAAGATCAAAGCTTCTCATGTAAGGTGACACAACTGCAGCCATGACTCACACTCATTCTGTTTCTGAAAGAAACAGGTTTGACCAAGTGAAGAAGTTGCAGACTCAACAGGTAGGGTGTTCTCAATATCCTGCTCCGTACATGAGCTGCCTGTAGTATCTTTGTCAACTCTTGCAAATAGTTTGTCTTGTCCAGATGAAACCATGGCAGTCAAACAGAACCTTCTTACGTCTTTTTTAACTTATTTCCCCCTACATTATTCAGAGCAGCTACTGCCATGATGGGGTAGGCAGCTGGGGGTGCCTGCACAAAAATGCAAAGCTTCACTCCACGCACCCTAAAAGTTAGGCAGAATTTCCTCCAGTCTGTTCCTCATTGTACCACTTCTTCATCTCCGCTTCCAAATTTTTTCCAGACACATGAGCTAAAATTAACTGCAGCAATGATCTCACCAACACAGATTCTCTCGAGGAGGTGCCCAAAGTTCATACTTGCTCTATTTTCTGAACGCTGGAAAACACCACACTTTGGAAGGCATCTGGTTAGGCAGCCTTCTCTCTGCTCTACTGGGGAATGGCAAGAAATTTAGGACATGTCAAAGATGTGAAAGCACAGTGGAAATCTCTAACAGCAATCAAACTGGAAATACACAACACAGAACTATGCAGCAATGCTGCTTTGGTCTGGAACTAGTTCAGAAGTATGCCAAGATGAAAAACAATCTGAAAACCTTTTTATGCTCCAGAAAATTCACTCGGGAAAGATTTCTTGATTAAGTAGTGGATTTTCTAGTGTATCACACAGAAATTAATTTTTAAAGTTCTCCATAATATTTTTCCCATACAGAATAAATGCTTCTACCTGTTTACACAAAACCTTGCAGGGATTAATCACATTTGAGCTTTATAACCCACACCAGGCATGTTTGAAATTACTTACAATAGTTCAATGCCACTATAAACGTGTAGCAATTCATCTCTTCACGGTCACATTTGAACCCTGTGCCTCTTAGCTTGGCTTCCCCTGGGCTGACAATCAAGGCTGAGGACAACACCACCTAAGTCAACAGTCCTTCAGTAAGAGTCTCACAGTGCTCTCAAGCTGGCACAGATGACCTTGCCCAGGTGACAACAGCTACAAGACAAATTAAGGTTTTATACACAGTGGCCAGAAGGAACTGCACAAGGAAGAGAGACAACGAGACAACTTAGGTGTCAGAGGATAGCTGTACCCATACTTCTTGCTTGTCTCCCACATAAAGAGGCAAAGCTGTTTTTCTCTGAGGTGATCTGCATTTGCCACAGGAAGGTTACACTAACTGATGCTTCCAGAGAGAGCATAAACCCAGTCAAGCCAAAAAAGTGACCTCAACTGAGTTACAAGTCTGTGTGTGACCACAGTTACAATCCCAAAGCTTCTCCCCCCATTATTTCTTCAAGAAACACATACCTATGAAATAAGATTAGGAAATCCATCTATTGGCATGAAAAGGCAGTAGTTACAAAAGACAGTCAAAATGAAAAAAACTAAACTCCCAAAGTGAGTGCGTTTGTTATCAAACTTCCATAACAGATCCTCTAGAACAAACAAAAAAATAAAGATGAGTCCATCAGCACACACATTTTCTACAAAAGTCCACGTTCCTCTCTTCCCATTTTGGATTCCCACACAACAGAGGGAACTGTTAAATTTTTAAATTGTATTTGAAGCATAAATTAAACGAGGTGTACTCGTAACGCACACTGTAACAGACTCAAACCACCAAAACACCCTCTCAATAGTGCAAGTACTAATAACAGGATCTCCCAATTTAAGAAAGTTGTGACACTTTACCATATTTACAGGTAACATTCATAGCTACACTACAGCAATTAAAACTAAATGCAAAAAATAAGACTGTACTGGTTTCCAGACTTGTAGGTCTTTTTAAAAGAACAGAAGGAAAAAGAAGTGAAAGCACCTATATATATATAAAATACAATCAAGTTACAGAGGGACACATTTAGTACCTAAAAACCTACACGTACCTGAGACTTCATAACATACAGTTTGTTTGAATGTACTGTATCAACAAACAACTCTATTAATAAATATATAATGGCAGCTGTCATCTGCACTCTTAACATACTTGGAGCCCTACTCTTAATAGTAGTGTTTAATTCAATTTATTTCACACACACAGCAAACCAGAAACATCTAGGCAAGCATCTTGTTTATAAAAATTATAAGTAAATATTCAACTGCCACTGAATTCAAAACAAAACAAAAACCAACAACCAAACAAGAACAACAATAACAACAAAAATCAAACAACACGCACACAAAATAAGCCTTATTTTGTGTGATAACATCCACAAAAGCTGTCACACTCAATTATCCTCCAATTTAATTTTAAATGATTTAGCATCAAATGCTTCATGGACAAACACATATAAAAGCACAAAAACAGATTAAAAGTTAAAAAAAAATTGCATAAAACAACAAACTTTAACATTTGAGTTCTTCTGCTGTCTATGCACAAGGAAAAAAACAACAATATGAACCAAACTGAGAAACACTACATCATCCTCCATGGGACTGTAAGTGTTTAAAAAGTGAAAGAGATTTTCCTCTCTCTTACTAAGTAATATTTTACAGGACCAAACCAGAAATGAGACAACTTAAAAGACTGCTCTGCAGCCTCACTTCACATTTTCGTTTGTGCAGCACAAGGTTCTCCCAAGAAGATACACAAGTGTGCGATTATTTTGTTTGGCTGCTGTCATTTTTAGATCACATAAAGACACTACCAAGCTCCCTCTACTGTTCCTATTTATTCCTGAAATGCCAGTAAAACACAAGACCAGGGAAAATACCTTGTCATAGACGGGTCTGCATCCTAAAAGAAGAGATAATTTGATTACTAAGATTTATTTCAGCATTTTTTTTATGAATTGGAAAGTGCTTCATTCCAAATTCAATGTAGTATAGAGAAGATTTTCCTTAATAGCTACTGTAGCTACTTAGCACTTCCAAACAAAATATACAAACTAATAGGAAGTAGAAATAATCCTTGCAACCAAAAAACCAAAAAATCCATAAACATAATAAAACCCACTAAAAACACTAAAAAAAGTAAAACCACCATAAATTTCTCCTTCACAGTTCACCACATTCAGGACAAATTGGTACCTTAACCCATTTCCATTAACTTTTATTCTGTATTTCAAATATTGATCTTTCATCATACTCACTCGGACATCAGGGGGTCTTAAAGCATTCTCTTAACATCACAGCAAACTCCAACACTGCAAACAAAGTCAGACTACAGCTTTTGTGAGAAGCCTGGGCATGATGTTTGCTCCCAGTATTCATCCCAATCCAGACTGCATTGCATCAGTCAGCTCTGAACTAACTTTGAATCAAACACCTCAGTTTGAGCTTCAGCTCCCTACCAGGTTGTCCTAGGTTACAACGTAAGACCACAAGTATGTGTTCTATTATCATCTTCACAAGCTGTTAAAGCAGGTGGGGCAGTCCTCATTATCCCCTACCATGACTCATCCTTGATAACTCCCTCCAGGAGCTATCTCTGTTTAATGGGCTATCAAGGACCTACTGCATGACTCAGAGAATTACATCACCCCATTGTGAGATGCTCCGCCCAAGGGGGAAGAACCAAGCATTCCCACCTGGATATAATCTGGGGTTTGGAACAGCATAAGTAGCCTTACCTACTGGGTTTCCAGAGGACAAGAGCTACACAACCACCACTGGACCTTCCAAGGAGGACCAGACCTTTCTACAGGATCACTGCTTCAACAGAACCACTTCAAAGAGAACAGCAGCCACCACCCTGCCCAGCAGGGGTGCCAGGTCGTACCCTGACTCTGTCAGGTTAAACCAGTGTTTCTGTATTATTACTTTGCTATATATATATATTAGTAAAGAACTGTTGTTCTTATTTCTCATATAATTGCCTGAGAGCCCTTTAATTTCATAATTTCAAAATTACAATAATTCGGAGGGAAGGGGCTTACATTTTCCATCCCAAGAGAGGCTCCTGCATTTCTTGGCAGACACCTGTCTTTCAAACCAAGACACAGGTACACACAGCCAAGATTTAAAAGTCTACATTCAAGGTGTGTCTTGATTTTTTTACTTCAGGATGACTAAACTGAAAATCACCTCTCACTGGTACTGGGATCCACAAAGGTGCCCAGCTTGTGTCATTACTGAACAAACTGCAATTTCAGAGACATTTATGACTCTGTTACCTACTGGCAACCACAAAAGCAGCAAAAAACCCAATCTTCACTCACCCTGATATCACACACACTTCTCAGAACAGAGATCTATGTTTGCAGTCACATTTTTGCTTTATGCTCATCCTTCCACATCTCAGCCACAAGCTGATACCCATGGGCAAAAAAAATACTGTAATATTATCATCTTATGTAAGAGCCACTGCTTCACTGACAAAACATCACCCAGTGATTTAGGCTGGGAGACACCACTGGAGCTCATGTATTCCGACCCCGTGCTCCAAGCAGGGCCAGCTTCAAACCTAGTTCAGGTTAATTAGAACCTTGTGCAGTCAAGTTTCAACAATCTTCAAAGACAGAGACCCCACGGCCCCTCCGGTCAAGAGCTGAGATGAAGCAGGTCACAGATTATGCTCCTCTCAAGGATAATTACACTTCCTTATCATCAAGAGCTGGCAAAAGCCCCTGCCATTGCTGACAAAATTATATTGCTATGTCAAATAGCATCAGAACAGTTAGCAGCAACAGCAGCAGCAGCTGTCAATTCCCAATTACAGAGCTTCTGCACTGAAAACTGTTTCTGACAGTGTTTTTCATAGCACAACCACTTCCTGAAGTCATCTTGCCAAAACTGACAAAGCTATGGGTATTCAGTCAGAAATATTTCCTCTGTTTCTAGGCATAGAGGTCCATGTATTTACTGCTATGCTGTGATAACAGGTGGATCAAATACAGAATATGTTTTCTGCCTTTAAAACCAGCAGACACATCAAATAATCCATGCAGAAAAAACAGTGCTAACAAACAAGTCAGCTAAATGAATGGTCTTTTTTCCCTTATTTTATCAACGTGATGAATGACTTGCTGAATCACTTCTGAAGCCAACTTCTTCTGTTGTTTGGGGTTTTTGTTTTGTTTCATTTTAATCAATTACAGTAGTAAGTCAAAGACAACCTAAAGACTCAAATTCCCCCAGGAACTTGAAGCCAAGGTAAACATTCCTTTTGCCATTATTTTATATTTGGTGCTTCCCTCCTTGATTGAAAAGAAGTCTTTACCTGCTCAGTCAGCTTGGCATTCATTTTCGTATGTTAACTTCAATAGTTTAGGCTCTAGCTGTGATCTAATTTTTGACATTGAAACTGGCAGAAAACTACACTAATATCAGTGTTTATTTCATATGTATACAAACACATGTGCATACACATGACAGTCAAGAGAAAACACGCAGGGGAAGTAGCCTTCCCCCAGTCCCAAAGTCACTTTTAAAAGGTCATAAAAGTTTAGAGTTGCACCTACAAGTGTAATCCCCAGGTTTTACACTCATCTCAGACAGTTCTAGGTATTAAAGATCTCAACACACACTGCTAAACCATAACAGTTAATTCTACAGTTCTGATTAATTCCTGTCAGTACAGTTACTTTTTAACTTGACTCATCTTCCATTTCAGCTATACCCAATAACATTATTTTTCAAACTTTTGTGAATAGACAGGCAAATCGTTCAACTCAACAAACAGTATTATCAATTTTGCTGGGTTCAAAAGTTTCTCCTGATTTTGGAGGGAGCCATAAAAGCAGACTTCAAAGAATATTTTCACATCTTTATTTCAATATGCCTTCTATGCTAGAAATAGCACCTACTTACTGTTTTAGTTAATCAAAGAAAAGTGTAAGTATAAATAGAAACACAAGTGAACTGCAGGGAAATACTGAGCTGGCATTACTTGAGTATGCACATAAAAACACTGTATAAAAACTATAAGCAAATCTACATGTCAGATTTTTTCCCCATATAGCAGTACCAGGCAGCGTGATATTTAGTGAGAAACATTTCAGCATTAACAAACCCTCTTAAGGCAGATGGAGCCTATGCCAGCAATAAAAGTCTTTCCTCTGAATAGCTGATGCTGTCTGAGGAGCTGGTATTTGCAGCAGCTCTTCTGCAAAGTGATGCAGGTTCAAGTCAGCTCATTTATCTCGCCATAAACTAGTCCTACAATTGACACATTTTCAGTTTGATTAGACTTGCCTATGACTGCATGATTGCAAAAATCATTTTAAGAGAGGAAGGACTTCATGACCACAGGAAAAGGAATCTGTGGCACTGATAACTTTATCGTTTCAAGCCAATCTAAGCCAAGATGAACCGATCCTGACAAAGCGTTCCAAAGGTACAATGAAAATGCGAGCAAGCAAAAAAACCCCGAACGCCTTTCTCCTTGGAGCGAGCCATTAACTCTGAGCTTTTCAAACCCACATCCATTCTATGCAGCTCTTTGACTGCAGCTGGGATTGCTCAGCCTGGAAAAGAGAAGGCTTAGGCGTGACCTAATTGTGGCCTTCCAGCACACGAAGGGAGCCTACAAGAAAGGTGCAGAGGGACTATTTACAAGGGCCTGGAGGGACAGGACAAGGAGCAGTGGCTTCAAACTGACAGAGAGTAGGTTTAGATTGGGTATTAGGAAGAAATTGTTTTGTGTAAGAGTGGTGAGGCCCTGGCACAGGCTACCCAGGCAAGCAGTGGTTGCCCCATCCCTGGAAGTGTCCAAGAGCAGGCTGGATGGGGCTTGGAGCAACCCGGAATAGTGGAAAGTGTCCCTGCCATGGATGATCTGTAAGGTCCCTCCCAACCCAAACCATTCTATAATGGATTCAATACATAATTGTACAGCAGTGCCTGAAGAAGATCCATTGTCACCTTTCCCCTATTCTGATTACATACCTCATACTGTCAGCACTTAAAACAGCCTCAATTCACCACTGCTTCAAGCCTGCTCAAAAATTACACATCAAACAGTGGCACAGAGCAAGTGCTGCTTTGACAAATGCAGCCTTTGACATAGCTTCTAAGTTATGTCAAATTCCTCATGTTGTTTCCTCTATTCCAATTTCTTCAGCTATCACAAAGAGTTCCACAAGAATTAGGTCCCAAGAGTTTTTTGTAGAGAATGAAAATTAGAAAGCTGCACCCCAATAATTTTTGATGTGGACATGCCATCACATTAGATTAGGTGCAAGTAATTATATAAGCTAAAAAGCTTGCAAAGAAAGCAGAAACTATTTTTAGGTAAAAATAATTTTCAAGTGTCATTATTTTATGCAGAAGAATTTTAAAGTAACTGCATACAAAGCTGTAGTCTCTCTAGAGTGGACTCCATTTTCCATTTAGACTTGCTTCTGTAAGACTGGAGATTCTTTATTTTTATTTCAAAGTTCTGTTCGTGCTTTTGCTGTCAGCAACCTGGCTTATGAAGCTGAAGGCAGTGCCAAGATACTGGTTGCTGACTTCTCTGCCAAACAATTTTTCCATTGTTTTTCAGGATTTAAACTGACTTCTTTTTGGATAAAGGAGTAGTCACAAAACAGTCCAAATTAAAGAGCCTGAAAATTGGGAAAGCATGGCAAGATATTTATCAGCATTTGGAAACTCACTCAACTATTCTTCAGTTTTGTTATTTTCTTATTATCTCTTCAGAAATTATAACCATGCAAAAAAGCCACCTAATGCCTTTAAAAGCTTTGCTGAATTGGTAGGGTTTAATTCAGGCAGTGGTGGTAGAAGCTTCACAACCTAATTCCTGGTGATGAACAACTTATATGAACAAATTTGATTTTAAAAGTATCTCTTTCCAATATCCTTGTTAGTCACTTCTCTCTTGTTTCCTAGATCACATGAGAACCCAGCTTTCCAGTGCTATTATATATTTATTCCTACTCTTGCTCCTCCCAACCCAAATGAGAAATCGTTAAAAGCTCATAAATCCTACAGTAGGAATCCAGCTGGTGGTACGCTAAGCAGCTTTCACCAGCTAAATTATCTTTATAGCATTTTCTTCATATTTTAAAGATATTCCAGAGGCACATTCAGCAAATTTAGGAATTCATTCCCATCCTTTGAGAGAGTTTACAAATCTATCCCCACAAATGCAGTTTAACAACAAAACCCATCATTTGTGTCAGACCAGTAATCTCTATTTCCACTCTTCCAAACATCTAAAAAGGAACACCACCACAGGTTTTCTGGTTTTTTTTTTAATAACATGAGATAATACTGAGCCCCAAACACCAAACCTTTCACAGAACCATCTAACAGAGAGTTCTTGTCCTCTAAACCCTTTTGGAGTTGTGTGCATACAACCTACAGTGATTTACTATTACCAACACTAAGGTAAGTGTTTGTCTTTCAGATTTTATGAATGTACTTGTTACTTTGCAACTCTATATTCTGGCATCATTATTATCTAGGAAAACAGAAATTCATTTTCAGAGTATGTAAAAAAGCTTCCGGATTCATTACTCAAAGTCATAGTTTCACTAGTTAAAAGGAAAAAAACCAAATCCATAACTTTAGAGAAAAATGTTGTCTAAATTATGATTAAACCTCTACTACATTTATATCCCACCTGTTACATTTTCCAAATAATTTATTTCTTGAGAGAATAATATAGAAAAGGTAGTTACTTCCTAATGATCCAAGTACTGATCTACAGTTGAAGAAAAATCATTCTTCAAATGCCCACGTGCTTAGATAAAACAGACATTTTGGGAAGAAAGGGAGGAAAAAAGAGAAGATTTTCTTTTCAAGTAAATAAATATTTTGTCATTTCGACTGTTGTAAGCATTTTACTCTCCCCTCCCCAAGCTTGTATCATCTAAATTAATCTTCTACTAGCTCTAAAATGATCTCATAGGATTTCTGAAAGCAGGTACAAGTTTAATGCTTCAAATCCATTTATAATCTGAAACACAATTCAGCTTTAAAATCTCTTTGCCAAGTTCCAACTCACACAAACCCCTTCGTGCAAAAAGTCAGTTACACCAGCCTGAATCAATACTCAGCCAGCAGACAGTATCTAATGATTTCGTAACTTTTATGTTCCTCTCATTAAATCTCTGTGTGTAGTAAAGCTTCAGTAGGAAGATCAGTCACATTTTCATGTTTACATAGTTTATTTTCAAAACAAGTTAAAGCCAAAGCTTTACTATAAGCAAACTATTAAGTCCTCCCATGCTTTGTGCACCCACAGCATCCATCAAAGCTTTAGTGATAAGAAACCAGTCAGAGATACTCTGCAAGACCATTTCTAAGAACCTGCAGCACCATAACTAAAACAACATTCCTCTCATTTACTCCTAGTAAATTAATATTTATAACCTGGTGATTAATGTTGCTCTCCAGAGCTGCTGGACTAGGTAAGACCCACACAGCAGTGCCCCAGCTGCGGTCAGCAGCGAACACCTGGGACAGCCCACCAGGACAGGAGGGATGCACACACAGGGATGCCTTGCTTTGGCAATTGCAAGATTCGGAAGTGGGATACTGAATGAAAGGAGTGACCACAGGGTTCCATGACTGCAGATTTCCAGCCCATACCACCTCAAGCTATACTTTCCACACGTTTTCAGCCACTTTCCTGAATGACAGGCGTTTTTTTCAGACCTTTGGAACATCAGCCTCAAGGGCTTTCCTGATTTGTGGTTCCTCCTGGTAGTTCTCTTATTGGAATACACACCAAATCTGCTCTCTACTGGGCTTTCCACCACTTCTAACTTTGAAGACTTCCACTCTCCACAGCAGCCCTCAGTGAGGTATTCCAGGCGTTCCTCAAAGGAAGCTCTTCCATCTTTGCTCACCCTTGCCAAACTCCTCTGTGTCTCCAGTTCTATGATGTCATTTTCCTGCTAAACCAGTACTACTTTAGCATAAAACCATGCTCGTATTTCTAGACACGCCGAACTGGAACAATATTGTTTCAGATGTCAGGCCTTCGCAGCCACATGACTTTTCCAGCTGGAGTCTGATTTTAAGGAGCCTGTTTTCTCTGCACTGTGGAGGAAGGCCACAACTTCTGCTTCTTCTCCTAAATGAAGGTGATAAAACGTAATCCAAATATCAATAGATTACATTTTTTTCCTATCCTGAGGGCACTCTGTCAATTCATAAGCTTAGCATCACAAAGATACCAATCAAATTTGAGCAAGTAGTGCTGCCTTTCAAACAGGAAAAGGAAATCTTATTAAAAAGAGCCAAAAATCCTTGCCTGAAAAGGTCAATGAAAAGCAGTGGCATGGTGACAAAAAAGAACACACCTAAGAATCAAAAAGAATTATCTCCTTTTTACTTTCCAAATGAAATTATTAAAAAACCCCACTTTCCTGAGCAGCTTAGGATTCTCTAAGCACTAGAAATACCAATAAGGCAACAAATTGATATAGCTGCATGTAAAGCTTTTTTTAAATGCATGCAGAGCTTCCTTGCTCTAACAGCAAGAATATCCATTCAAGAAGCAACATTTGCTCCAAGTTTATTTTAGCAAAGTGGAAATAAAAGATTCAATTAAGATACTGGCTGAAAAGGAGACATAAAGGGGGAAAAAAACCAACCCTAAACAACCAACTTTGGAGAGTCATCACTAAAAATTAGGACCTGGTGGCTCCATAAGCTGAAGTGATAAAATAGCGTCTATTATCTGCAGATTGCCTGTGTAGAAGTTCAAATCACATCAGGGAACAAAAAAAAAAGGCAAGCTGTTATTTAACTCAAAGTTTAATTTTAATTTTAGTGCCCGCTTCACAAAAATCTGTACCACAATTCACAACAATTGGGATATACTTGAAAATCCTTGAAAGTCTGAAAGAACATGGAGCTTATACTCCCCTCTGTACTGTGTTACTGCTGAATTCAGTATTCACCTCGACACATCTAAAGTGAGAGGGCAGTTTTCTTCCTAGTTATCTTAAATAAGAAACAGATTGTTATACTCTGTTTTTTAAAATTTAGTTTCAAAAGAAACCAGTGGTAGAATCTGCAAAGAAAGGGATTTTAATTTTCAAGTCAGTACCTAAAGAATGAACACTGCAAGTCAGCTAAAAAGAGAAAAACCCTGAACCAGTATTAACACTACACAGATGTGCTTTTTTTGGTTATTATTCTAATTTCGAAAAGTCCCTCTCCCCAGGCAAGTACAAAATTAAAGTAGTCATAATTAATAAGTATATAAAGAGGAAAAAAACATTTACCAAAATAAATTCTCTATAGAATGCCATTACAGATCTCATAATATTTTTTTTAAGGCTGACTACCTATATAGGGTAACCAAGAAAATATGTTAATTGGCTTCAAACTTCATATTCTTCCACCTATTAATCTTGCACCACGAAGAAAACCTTTAATCTGTTTTTGTGGCAAAAGGATCTCCTACAAGCACATGGTTAATTTTGGTTAGGTTAAAAAAAAAAAAAAAATCTTCAAAAGAGAGAGCTGAGCCATGTAAAATATTTAACATGAACCACTTCAGCTGCCTCAAAACAGGTTACAAAGATACATAAACTTTTGATGAATTCATACTATTCTGTTCATCTACTGCCAAGACAGGTCATATCTTGAAAACATTGCTGTTCTCCTCAGCTTAAAGGAAGCAGCTCCTGTATGTAAATTCCTGTCCTAATTTCATGTAGGGTATTCATCACTCTCTCCTCAGCTGCCAGGACTGTGCATCAATCCTACTCCCGAGCATCTGGAGAAACAATCTTCCTTGTAAGTATCTTCTTCCCTCCATTAAAAGTTTTATTCTGAAGAAATGTGTCCATTCAGAAGGATGCTGCCTCTTCCCACACAGCTCCCTATTTACTGCTCTAACCCACAAAATATTTCCATCCCTACAGTTACGGAGGCACATCAGCTCTCACTCTATACCATTATCTTCTTTTGGGACTTGTACCTCCCCAGCTTCACATGAGTCAGTTTTCCCCAAATTATTACCCTGGCCATCACCACACCACCAGGTGAATCACCCTGCCACAAGTAGGAACACTGGAAGAGGAGTACAGCTAATTACTGAAAATAAAATCACAGCCTCAAAGGTCATTCCACACACAATATTTATATACTCTTCTTTATTATGCCTCAAGCAAGTAAATATATATATATATAAATTTATTAAACATCCAAGTATAGCTTACAAGCTAGCAATGGTCTTGTATAATTTTCGGTGGTCCAAAGAACCGCCAGAACAGCAATCAGAAACAGCTCAAAGCAACGTCACCAGAGAACTGTAGAACTAACACTTCCATGGTATCTTGTGCAGTACAAAACATGGTCTAAAAAGCATGAAAAGCTGAGATGCTTCAGAAAGGGAACAAACATGAGCAGTGGTTTTGTATGCAAATTTAAAAAAAAAAAATCAAGTAGTTAAACACATAGTAAACTCAAGCTGCTAAATCATGGAAATGTATTATTAAACTCCATTCTTCTCCATTCCCACTTCTTTTATTTGAGTGCTAAGAATGTGCTATTATGTGGAATTTAGTCAAGCAACTTTTTTTTTGTTTTACCATTTCAATACATAACTTGGAAAGCAACCAGTGAAACAGCACAATTTATCTCTAAAAATAAGACCAGAGATTTTAATGGCTCTTGATAGTGTTTTCCTTACAAGGATCCTTTGCAGAAAAGTACAAGTTTCAGTTTAGAGCCCTGATAATTAGTGCCTGTGGGAATAAAGCGAATTATTTTTTCCACAGCAACATAATTTCCTGTAACTTTAATTTTCACATGATGATATTCCAGTGGTTGCTCAGATGTGAGATTTTACTGTCTACGGTGTGATCAGGATTTGAAACAATTATCTGTATTGAGTTTAATGTCCCCCTTTAAAAAAAGAAAGTTAGGTTTAAACTTATTAAAAAACTGTATATGACAGAAGAGTATTTGCCAATAAGCTCCACATAATTGTGGGGATGCTAATGCATTCCTCTGCTTTTGGATTCAATTATGTAAAATGACAAAATCTAACAGATGCAACTCGTAAGTGCACTGGGAGTAGAGGTGTTGCAGCCGCCTTCTCATGGATGAGAACTCAACTCTCAAAACTCCAAGAATCCATCTTCGCTGAGCAGGAAAAGCTCAATCTACAGAAAAGGGGGCACAGACAAATTGCTGAAATACAGGTGTCAGAGCTGCCAGTGGTTTGCAGAGAGGCAGCACCACAGAGGTGACACTCCAGAGTCACCCCACAGCGCGCTCACGGGCACGCGGAGGAAACCACGGCTATTCTTAGAGCCCTTCACCTGTTCTTTTTCACTCAGCAGTGGGAAGAAACAGTGTCTTACAGGGAATGGAGCTGTACAAAAGACAGCAGGTGCAACCACCCTTTCCCACTTTTTTTCCCCCAAGTTTTAATGGTGCAGAAGGATGCTATATTTAATCATCACACCTCATGAGGAGGAATCATTAAACACTTCAAAAGAAGCTTCTAAAAAAGACCAATGTTCTACTTGATTTAAAAAAACCCCCACCCAAACAAACCCTACATTCCCTTGCAGACCTCTCAGCCAACAGTACTGGATCTTTCCCAAAATAAATGCTGGGGTTACAGAATTAGACCAGAAACATCACTGAGGCAATGATGAGCCGAACGGACATCGTGTCATTCACTCAGGCAGCTCCAGAAGCCAAACAGAGTCAATCCAGACAGTGAAGTTAGGCACTTCTTGGTGTTTACAACATCCTTATTCCCTGACTTTAGAAGTTCACCGGCATTGCTGCAGTGTTGTAAAAAACAAACAAGCCTCACAAATCACAGCTAGTCACATGCCAGACTTGTAATCCTGCTGATGAAGTTCCCATCATTTTCAAATGGACTTTGGAAATTACTGTGACATCATTTCATAAACAACAACAACCCCCCCACACACATTCTTTTATTAAGTAACAAAAATAGCTTTTCATTTTATTTTAAAAGAAAGCACAGAACTGATAGATGAGCTGTTCCTACTCCTTCACAGCGAATAGCCTGAGTTTTTACTTGAGTATTTTAAGCAATGGCCTAACAGCCCACAGGTGTTTATGCTTTTCATTTTTAGAGAGAAAAGGTATGAAATGTTGATCTCCCAAGTAAATAATTTCTAGTACAAAATGCTGTCCAATGGTTCAGAACTAAGTGTTAATAAAGCTGTTCAAGGAATATATTTTAGTGCCATTCTTGAAAGATGGCTTTACACTCCATAATACATTCATCTTTGCTCCAGAATGAGTATTTCATAATGTATTCATCTGAACTTAACATTACTTTGCTTACATGACAGCTCCTAATGCTTTCCATTTTAAAATCTGTTTTATTCTCTGTTCAGCACTGTAGGTTTTTCATCAATACCTCTAAGTGGTTCTTTTCAATACCCGCTTAAAACCACTGAGAAAATCAGAGTGTAGCATTCAATAATCAAATATTCTTTCATCTGAGTATCATGAATTCTCCCAGACAAAACCACAGACATGTTGGTGAAACTTTACCAAGAATGTAACAAAAACACCGTGAAGCCGTTGGAACTTATCTAATGACCACAACACTATTTATCTCCTCACAAAAATAAAACAGCTTTGATTTTAAAAAAAAAGGAAAAAATTCCCTGACCACAAGTCGTATTTTTCTGTTGTCATTTCACAGTGACATCACCATGACATCTTAGAGACCTGGAGAGAAGTGGAGACTGAATCCGTCTTGTCATGGCGTGGCAAACAGAAAATACCAAAGAACAACTCTACCCCTGGCTTGTCTATTAACATTCAGAGGTTATTTTCTTCTCATTTCATCAATTAGATGGATTATTTTCTCAAAACTAATAGCAGCCAGTCTTACACAGACAACAGTCTGAAAGACAAACAGACCTAAGGTATGTCAGTCTACTGACAGCAGCCCTACAAAGCAAAATCCCCTCAAGTTCTGTTCTTAATCTCTATTTCCACTCCTTGTAAAACGAGAAGTACTGGTCCCTAGCAGTACACAGATGCAAGCAATTCAAACTATCACATGGCAAATTACAGAGCATCACTGATCTAAAGGAATCACAGGCAGCAATTCTCCCTCAAAAGAACGACCAGCAGGTTGTCTGAAGTACAGGAGAAAGTCATAAAGAGCAAATTGTTTTTGATCTGCCATATAAGTTTACCCCTGTCCATTCTTTTTCAGGGACAAAGGGAGGAGTGAAGGAGGTGAGGGGAAACACGAAGGAATAGATGGGCTGAAGATTTTATTTGCTATTAACAGCGCATTAGTTGAATGTTTAAGTGTCACTATTAAATATATTGCAGGTGAGCATGCACACACATGCACCTCTTCCTCATTTTTAGAAATAAATCAAGTAATCTAATCCATCAGTATACAGAGAGAGGTTTCTAAACATTATCTGTTAATTACCACCATTATAGTGAGTAGTCTCTAGTGCACATTCTTTTACTTTAGGGAAAAAAAGTAGGCTTAATTAAAGTAAAAAAAAAAAAAATTAAAAATCTGTAAAGCTTAATATATAATGCCTTGACTTTTCAACATTTAGCAGTGTATCCTGAGAAGGTTTTAATTTTGACTGAATAGCAGAATATCCTGCCGGGTTCATTTCAGGCTGCAGGCATTTGATACTGAACTGACCTCGCAGTATTTACATTCCCCTTAGGAAAATCTGGCATGCAGTCCAACTGGGGAAGATCATGTCTAACACTACTTGAGCTACCAGTGCTAGAAGCAAGCAGAGTAACAGTGAAAATAAGGGCACGTATACAGAAATAAAATAAAAAGGAAGAGAAAGAGAAGGTCAAACAGCAGAAGAAGAGGAGAACTGAAGAGACAAAGAGTTGGAGACAACAAGGAGTTGGTTGTTTTTCTGATATAAATAAATCCCTATTTTTTTTTTTCCAAACCAGTGGTGCAGAGAGGCTTTTAGACTACTAAAAAACCAAATTACTTCAGCTCAAGGAAAAGAAACTGATCAGAAGACTTGGAATATTTGCCTCTGATCAAAACAAATTAACAGCTGCCAACTGCAACTTTGTCTGCACTGCATTTGATTTTTTGTCGTGGTTGACTATCTATGTCAAATTTGGACAGAAAAAACCCCAAACCATAAAATCCTCCATAAGCTTTGCTTTTGACCATTCCTCCTACAGTCCTAAGAGAGACACTTGGTGAACTCAGCTGTTAAATCATATCCAAAACCTATTCACCTCCACTCACTACAATTTAGGTCCCTACTGCTGCACAGGAACTAGATAGGAATATAAGAGCCAGTCAGTAAATTCTACTCCCATTTTTCCTAGAGGTGCTTAACCCATCTTCAAACAAGTGAAAAATTTTGTTTGTTCTTTACAAATTCACTCTGCCAGCAACATAACCTCCTATATACCAGGCCTGGTCAAAGTGTACGAGACACACAGGTTCTGAACCAATGCCAGATTCATTTCTTCACCTCCTTGAAAAAATAAATAAAAGCCTGAAGTTACCACAATGTCTTTTAAAACCCCATTTCCAATTGCGCAAGGCAGTTTTTCAAGCAAAGTAATAAAAGCAAGAGCTCTTGTCTAAGTTAATGATTGCAATACTTGTCAAAAATGATGGTACCTCCAATCCTCATTAAAAGTTTGAGAAGTCTCTGTCTGCACTAACGACCTACAAACAGCTTCACTACAAGTCAGAAAGAAAAAACAACTCCATTACCGAGCAAAAGACGTCCTCCCCCTCTTCCCTAAAACCAGGATGCTGGTACTCCCAACTCCTCAGCCCGATGCAATCTTTGCTTAAATCATCGAGGGCTGTGAAACACAGCAAACCCCACTTAGAGCCTAACAAGACATCACCACTTTAATCAACAGACTGTCTTCTTCTTATGTCTCACTTCTAGCTCTTTTTCAGCGACAAAATCACAATATTCTCCAGGAACTTACATATCCGAGCTCAAAAATGTTTTGAGGCAGCAGGCACCCAAACAAAAGATTATAATGAACAGGATAAAACACTGGCATTTGAATTGCTGAATTTGATAGCGCTTTTTGTTGTTTTAAACCGCAAAATGAGCAATCAGAGGCACCAGAAATCCCGAATTTCTTGTTAGACAGGTTTGGCACTCTCACCTGAAGTTGGACGAAAACCACAGAGTGAGTTCAATTCTGAAGCACATTGCAAAGAGGTTAGCTTAGAATGCAAGAATAAAGAGCACTTCAGCAAAAGGTTCAGATTTTTGTATTTTGAAAGTGAAGCAAAATGCAAATGTTCCAGGTAAGAAACTTGGGAGAGGGAGGTCTGTAGAAGAAGCATAAAGAACGATGTGTTCTGTATACATATGTAAGAGATAAACACTACTGGTAACAGGAAGACCAAAAGGATACCCTTTCATTAAATTTGCATTTAAACAGAAGTCACTGTACCATACTACTAGGCATCACTCATCTAAATAATTCTAAAACGTCACCTTTTATGCTGTTTACTATGTACTGTGCAACATATTCAGCTAGAAAAGTAGGCAAATTTAATGGTTTTGTTGTCAGTTTATCTGCTCTTAAGAAGAAAAAGCTTTCCTTAGACCCTCCTCTTTGTGGCCATCACTACAGAGAAAGTTTAAACCTGGGAAATTTTTAAATTCAGTTTACAGGAAAGAAACCCCTCTCATTTAGTAATCGAATTGTCAGACAGACAGGAGTTGCAGATAAAGAAATACAAGGCTCAGTACGAAGGAAATAAAACACCTTTTGCAGCAGCATTAGCACAGTTCACACTCTGAGGCTTCCAGCCTCATCCCCACAGCTCTCAAGGCAAGGTTCACGAAGGGGCCTTGCTAATTGCAGGATTGCCAGCTGGAGCAGGGCAGAAGGAGGGCCACAGGCAGGTGATGAGGGTGCCTGGCAGTGCTCAGGACACCCCACTGCAGACTCCAGGTTCCCCAGCCTGCTGCAGTCCCACGTATGGCTGTGCAAGGAGGTGAGAAACCCCACGTCGGTGTTTTTTACAGACCACAAACTACAAACAGACAGCCCCAGACTCCCATTGATGAGTGGAAGTATTTGGACTCCCAAACTCTTCAAATTCATTGTAGGACAATGTTAATAACTGCCTCCTGTCTGATCTAGGGTAGCTTTAGTGACCCACACCTGCAAAATCCACTGTACAGGGGATATTTTTAGGTTTCAGTTAAGCCAGTTAAAAATGTATTGATTCAAAACTCAAGTTTTTAACTCTGCTGATACACCAAAGAAGATGGATCAATCAGTAAAAGCTGAAATGTTAATAATAACAAAAAAAAAATTAGTAATGTTTGCGTGCTTTAACAGCTGAAAATATTTCGATGTTTCAGACCAGGTAAGCAACTGATACCCACATCAGGCAGAGAAGATATGAGTTTGTACCACAAGAGAGATTTCAGATCAGAACAGTTGATATGAATATCTAATGAGGTTTAGCTTGCATCATTCTTCTGATTAAAATTCATCATTAAAATGAACACTTGATCTTACGACATTGATTGCTCAAACATGTATTTTTGTTTCAAACTTTCTTTTTCCACCTTCTGCATCAAACCTTGCAAAAAATTTCAACCACAGAGTTTTATATCCATCTAGAGGTTTTTCCTTGTACATCAAAAAATACAAAGTAACCCTACAAAATGGTGTGAACAACGTCTAAAATCCATGACAAAACCCTCCACCCCACAGTCTTTGCCATCAGTAAATCAAATTAAAAGATTCTTCTTCACCATAAGCATTTGAGAGCACCATGTGTTTATTCTTGTTGCTCACAAAATTTTATTTCAAAGAGAGATTTCTGTCCTTTTTATAAACCAAGTTCATCGAAAAATTTTAAAGATTATACATCACATGTTTTTACTCATCTCAAAAACAGATTCTCAGAAAGAAGTGTTACAGACATTGGTCAGCAGCTGCATAATCTGCAGGATTTAATACAAAATTAGAGAATAAAAAAAATCCAAAATGACAGAATTTTGCTAGTAGTACAGCTCAGAACAAAATCCAAAGCTGTATTTTTGCAGGATTTATGCAATTACAGTATCCTACTTATCAGTGAGTAATAAAGATGATAAAAGCTTCCAGGAAATACCAGAATGGAAAGATGGCAAAGATGGCATTTGAAATTAAAACTTTCACCAGGCATTTTGCTTGCAAGCACCTTTTCTTACTAGGACCTCTCGTGCCTGGTCTGACACACTGAAACATTTCCAGTTAATAAAGCACAAAATTCATTTTTAAAGCACTTGTTTCTATTAAACATGATTTATAATAGATCCTGGAAGAAGAAAAAGCAGGGAGCCAATTTTAAAGGTGAGGTTGCTTGGCAATGTACCTTTCCTTACAAATAATTGTTCTTACTAAATCACAGTGGAGAAAGCCATGAAGAACTAAGTTTGTGGAGCCTCCTGAATATGCAAGTGTCTCTTTAATTGTTTATATAAAGCTTCAAGACAATCACAGGCCACACAGGCATTCAAAATACTGTCTAAAAGCCTTTTTTTCCCACTCCATACATTTCAAACAAGTATTCGATTCAAGTTTCATCGGTCTGGAGCAGAAAGATGCAACTTCACAGCCAACCATTTAACCAGACCTTCCTGCCCTACCCAGTACTGGGAGGCAGAGGTTTACTGGAGTGCCTCTGCTGTCAAGTTCCCATCCCCAAATTTCTGCTTCTGATGGTGGCTACTCATGCAACTTCTTCCCCCCTCAACATCACTGCTGGAGAATACCTTCCCTCCAACCAAATGCAAGAGCAGTGGAGAGAGCTGAGAGGCATGGTTATCTCACACATTCCAAAGAAAGAAGGCAAGGGAAGAGGGAGAGATAGAAGGGGAAGGAGTTTAAATTTAGGTATTTACTTACTGAAACACAGAAAAGAACACACATCCAGGCACCACGCTGGCAGAAATCCCAGCAGTCAGAGCTGTGGAGCTCTGCTTCCAGCAAGGATTTGCCTGAAGCTCCACAAGAGCCTTCTCCCCCTCTCACACGCGCACAGAAGCGAACTGAGGAGTGCTCTGCACCGCCAGCCCGAGTGTATCTCAGGTTTAATGAAAGTGTAATTCATTAGAATAAGAGCCAGGGTAACATAAACATGTGCAGGAAAAACAGGCTTGGCGCAACACCACAACAGACACCAGGTTTGATCAGCACAGCAAAACTCCGTCAGACCACAGGGATAAAAAACAAGTGGGCGCAACTCCTTTAAAGCAAAAGAAGAACATGAAAGGCACCAGGTAGAATTTGGACCTGTAGAAGTTCTACCAAATAAGAGCTACAACGAGGAGGCTCCTCTGCTGGCAAAGTTCACAAGGTACCTGCCTGCCAGGTGAGGTGTTTTTGGAAGTGTCCCTCAGTTCCAGGTGCTGCAGGACATGGGTATCAAGATGGGAAAAAGAAAAAGAACCTGTGCGGCACCCAGACACAACAGGAAGGTGAAATACTGGTATGTGCCCCAAAATCATCCTTAAGAAGGCACATCAGTTATCTTTTTTTGCAAAGGGGGGAGGGTTTGGGGAAAAAAATGCACCACTGTAATTTATTAAACATTGCAGCAACCACCTACATGAAAGTTTTGAGTGATGAGCGTTTCCTTTGCTTTTTTCCAACCTTCACACGCGGTGAATACCAAAAATGAAAGACCATGTAAGAATTCACTTCACTGTAGTAAATGCAGAGTACATCCACTTCATCTGCTATTAGTACTCAATCACCAAAAAAGACCAAAGCTAGGGAAGAGATATTACCACTTCAAAAACAAGGATCTAAAGCTCGAGACCAATTTACTAATTTGTTAACAAATACCAAAAAGTTTGAGTGTCTTCAATATCTTTTTCATGGACTTCAGTATTTCATGTAACTACTTACATAGAGGTATTTTTGTATTTTTAAATAATTTATCATTAATTCTTACAAGTGTTGAAAAACTTGGTAATGATTTTAAAAAAATCATCAGTAAGTTCCCTCATGCTTTCAAGTCTCTCTTAGTGAAACTGAAGCATTTAAGGTATTGCCCAATTTAGAAACACACTTCAGGAAAGAGACAGCTCAAAATATCAACCACAGACGTCACAGGCAAAAAGAGCCTTTACAAGCACAGTAATTCCTAACATTCACGTTTGATATTCCAGCTCCCAGACTAACTTTGAAACAGGTTCCTAAGCCAGGGATAATGAGCCCTTCCAGACCTGCACACGAGTCCGACAACTTGTTTTTGCAGGGTGAACTTTTGCCACCCTTCCCTCTGGGAGAAATCCCATTAAGTTTGCTCCTAGGAAATCAGCTCCACTCCTACTCCTTTTCCTGACTTGCCACCGCCACTGCTCCTTTCTGCCTGGTTGTCTCTCCACTCCTTCCCCTTCTGCAACTGCTCCCCCCCTTTTAGCCTTCTCCTCCAGCACACCGCTACCTACAACCTTGTCCTTCCACATCACACCCGTAAGAAGCTGCTTCTCGGATGCGGTCCCACCTCTCCTCTGACCCACACCCGTTTCTTCCCGTGCCTAGAATCCTTCCACCTCCACACCCAGCTTCAGCTTTGCGGTATTTTTGGTTCTTGAAATATTTCAGTGGAACACAGAAGCAAATGTTAAAACATGTAATAAATGTGCAGGCATTCCCAAAAAGTTCTCCTTATCTGAACAGCTTTGCTCACTACAAAAGGCACAGGATAGCCTGTGGCTATGTCCCAGTTCACCCGTCTAGCCATACGCCATTATTGGACCTACAGGCCTCACCATGTAAGAAAAAGAATTTAGTTTATTCTTCATTTTAGTAAAATAAAGTTTAGAGGTAAAAAAAGAACTAAATTTCCGGGAGGAACACTGCGATTCTTAGTCTTGGAGAAACGCAGTTTGATCTGGTCGTATTTTTCTCAAATTCCATTTTTCCTTTCAAGAAAGGGCTTTTCTGCAAAACACAATTTGCTGTTCTTTGATTTTTCTGGAGAAAGTCTCAGCTGAATGGGAAAGGATCTTTAGAATGCACATAAAAGACAAAGGTTCAAACGAAAGCTGAATTCTCAATGAGCACAGGTTTATTTTAGTAAACAATAGAAACTCAGAGCTGAATGAGATCTTATCCCTTTTAATCACATAATAAATTTTTCTTGCCTTCCCAATTTTCAAGCTACATGTCTACAATAAACAAACCTGCACTGACAAAAAGTCTCTGTAGAAGCACACAAAACCTCTGTTTGATGCAACAGTGAACTCACCTCGGCTTTGGCCAGGGTTTGCCAATGCCTTGATTCAGCAAGCAACAGGCAAAAATTGTTCTGATGAATACAGAAAAAGGTAAACTTCAAGAGAAAATCCTAAAAATGAAACTTCAATCTTCTTAATTCTTTAAGTTTTTAAGAACTTTTGCAGTCAGCTTCTGTACTGCCCAGAAAGTGTCAGTCCTACAGCAAAGTTAAGAAAAATCAAATTCTAACATCCAAACAGTCTATCTAATAGTACTTTGGTAGAAGCCAACTTAGGTAGACTGATACAAAATTCCATAAATATCATCTTTGGATTGATTTTTAGAGCAACCTTATTTGGTAAATTAGTAATCTAATAATATCACCCTTGTTCAAAAAGAAAAAAAAAAAATCAATACAAAAAATCTAATGTACATTCAGAACTACTGCAGTGAGAACCAAAAATGCAAGAAAAGTAAGCAAATGCCTGAGTTTAGATCATTGGGTTGTTTCAACCAATGATAAGGGTTTCTTAAACATATGCATAAATGCACACGCATATTTATGTGATTTTATGGTGCTCAAACCCAGTGCTTGGGCGCCTAATGATTATGAAGTCGCCACAAAGTCCTAAAAACAAGCTGGAAATTCTTAATGATTTTACGAGGTGAGGAGCCTGAAGCCTGTGACCAGGTATTTCTTCTCTGCTGAGAAGTATCATAATGGGATTGTCCCATGGGGTCCTTTTCCTTAGGCACTTACAAATAACGTAAGTAACTTAAGCTTCCCATACTACCATCCAGCTTAGATGTGTTTTGGGGATAAAGCCCTTAACTTTTCAGAGCTCACAAGTGCACAATACACTCAGTGCAAGTAACCAGCCCAGTGAAGGATCCTAAGCAGGACGAAAGAAAAATATCAAGTTTGCTGCACCATAATTTTCAAGCCTTGGGAGTTTTACTTCATAATACAGAAGATTCAATACTTAACTGAGAATAACTATTAAATGTTCTAACTGAATGTATCAGTTCTACAGTCATAGGGCCCCATATTCTGGGTAGAAGTTTAGTTGTTGTATAAATACCAAACCAAGCATTACTTCAGCAAAGTTTACTGCTGGAGTTCCCACCAAGTGCCGACGAAGGGCTGTCCGTGCACACGGCTAATGTAAAGTAAACAAAACCAGACTTTCTCACTCCGAAAGAGACAAAACCCCTAAACAAATGTAGCCACATCTCCTGAGAACACGTACAAGGTATCCTGGCACTGCACATTTTTTAATTCCAAACAGCAAGCAACACCTTCTGTCATTTGCGTTTAGAAGAGGTGAGGAGGATGTGGGGAAAGGATTCTGTCATTAGCAAATATTCTACTACTCGAAGAAACCACAAAAAATAACCTGCAAAAAAGGTCAAAGTCTTAGCTAGCATCAACTTACTAAGAAAACCCTAAGCCAAAAGAAAACCACAGTATACAATGGAAACAACTCCTTATCTGTCCCTGCTTTAGTGTATCTTTTCACCTTAAAACTATAACAAATTCAATGTCATAGGAGAGAAAAAGAAATGTGTAAAATAGTCACATTTGGTATTTACTTATTCTGAAAACTAGTGCACACACCCCAAGAAAAATAGTGTCCTTTAAAAATAATCACATTTCAGTGCAGTCTGTATACTGAGTCATTTGTTTGAAATGCCAGTCCAAGGAATGTTAAGATTTAGCTGACGATTATCTCCTCGACATTATCCCAATTTGATTATACTGTGTTTACTACATCAAAGCCAAAAAAAGCACAGTAATAGATTCAGCAACACACCCACTTGGAACACTGAAGACCTATTATTAAAGAACCAGAAGAATAATTTTCAAAAGGTTTTTATTTTCAAACACAGTCTAGCATAAGATCTTACCATAAAGGAAGGTTGTTAAACATTTCTATTCAACCCACATATTTGAAGCTGTGCCTCAGAAGTTAGGTCAAATAATTTATGTGATCAGGAAACTTGACTATCCTTCTTGTCTAACTCTCTGACTGGACACACACCGCAGGAATCCAACAGCCAGGTTTCACATGGCTGAAGCATCAAAAGCATGACATTAACATTCACTTCCTTGTAACTTTGTAACTCCTACGAAATATAAAACAATATATTTCTTTCAGACCTAACCACAAACAAGCTTTCAATATTTTTAGTTTGAACGCAGTTTTATTATGCTATAATCGACGTAACAAACACTAATATTCAGCAAATCAGTACACACAAATGAGGACGTTAGGGTTAAAAATCCTAACATGGGGAGTGTTTGTATAGCAAAAAGTCACAACAGCCCGCACTGTTTGCCCCTCATGCAGAAGCCCCACAGTAGTTAAAATTCAGACAACCAGAATTATTATAACCAACACATCACCCAGAGTTACACTGCCTAGAAGACAGTGATTATAACGTTGTCACCCTGTCTACATTAGCTCTCACATCCTCTCTAGCACCAGTAGGGCTGAATGTGAGACAGCTTTAAAAGGAGAAGCTATCACTGGGCAGGAATTCAAATTCAGCCTGAGATGCTACACAAGAAACCAGTATTCAACTAAGGATGCGAAACTGGTCAGACCACGTGAACCTTTCGGCAGGCCTGACACCACCATCCCTGCTATCCTCCTCCATCTATCAAATCACAGAGAAGTGTTTGTGCAACATGTTTTCAAAGACAGCACAACTTCCAAACACAAACTGAGCTATTTTGTGTTGGCTATCAGCAAAACAATCAGCTCCATGCACATCCTAACAGTTATGGTAACACCTGGAACAGGAGATCTCGGAAGGACAAGACTACACAAACAACCTACCACTCAGTAAGTCTGTCCAGAAGAGCATCAGTTGCTCTACAATAGCTGTTCACACACTTTTTTTTATTCCAGGAAAACTCAAGTCGCTGTTTTCCAGTTCCTATAGCTGGCCAACACACTGTTCATAGGCTTATTCTACAAGAAAAGGTTCCACCTCAAGGTCTAGAAGAATTTGTTCTGTTTTTTTTTAATATTGCATACACACGGAAACACAGCTTTCTTTAATTCTCACTTGTCTTCATGTAACAATCTGCACAGAATTCCAGAGGTGAAATCCTTAATGGATCCCTGTCCTCAGTCTGGTGTATTTCTGGTCAACTGCTACACAACTCATGCAACGTAAATTCCAAGAAGGCAGAACAGAACAGGAAAACAAACATGTTGCCCATTCATAAGTACTCTGCCCTCCTAGGCAGCACAGCACCTATTCTGGTCAGGTTTTTGGGAGCATTATGCTTCAGTATATGCTTTTAAATTTTGTTTAGGACCAAATCAAACATACTCATATAAAATAAACCATGAAACACATACATAACGTCCACCTCACACTGCCTACAATGCATCTTACACAGAGCAGCGACCTTTTGCTCAACACCACAACACAGAAAAAACCTACTTGCACCCCATACACTCTATTTGTAACCTTCACTCATAAAAGTTATCCCACTGATGACATCATAAATTTAAAGACAGCAAACCAAACACACAGTGCAGTGAGTAAAAACTCCTGAATGAAGCGAGACAAGCCTGTGAATTGTTAAACAGAAGAAAAAGCAGCATATTAACCAGACAAATATACATAGGTGCCACTTAAAAATTTTCCAGGTAAGGATGGTCTATCTGGAGAGGAAGAGCTTGTAAGAAGTTTGTACAGATCCAACCAGTGCACCCTCTGGACTTCTACACGAGAGCCACAAGAGCTTTATTTCCATGTCTCTCATCCAAAAAGACAATACACACAGCAAGTCTACCACAGTGAACGCGCTCCTCAAAACATACTAAAACCTGAATAAAAAGTAAATAATGGAAATCAATGCTAGAAGCAGAAGCAGGAGGTCTGCAAAGAAAATGGCCAAATTAAACCTCCAGTGTGGCTTTAAACAATGTAATTAGAGAACAGGGCTGAAATCAAGACTCTTCTTCCAGTGATGAAGTAAGATCTTGCCTTTGTGAAAGCATTTATGGCACAAGAGGGTATACACACAAATGTCAAACAAACAGACAAATTCAATGGCTTGCAAGCACATTTGTTGCTAGATGGTTACATTCACAGCAGAAATTGCATTTGAATCTGCATCCTCAAACAGCTTTAATTAACACAAAAAGTCAAGAAATTGTTTTAGCTGTGCAGAATTCAGCAAACAAAGGACTACATATCCTATGACAAATTTAAATGCTCCTTTTGGATTCATAGCATAACATTTAAGTTCAGTTCAGAATGCATTCAAAATGACAGCGACATTTAGACAAACTAATTGAAAATAATAGCATTGTGACAAACATTCAACTTACTTTACATAATATCTTGCACCTTCAAAAGTATACGCTTCCTCCCAACCTGTGGGTAAGTCTGGAAAACAAGCAGCAAAACACTCCAATTACCTTCTGAAATTATGCTAGCCATACTGGTCTACTCCCTAACACTAAGGTAGTTAAAATACTGTGTCTGATTCCACATGTCGAAACCTTTAGTCCCACGAACAAGTATTTTAGAATTGACTCACAAGACTGTCTTACTGTGAATTTTGTAAGCCAAGGGAAGCTACAGGCCTGAAAATCTGATTCGGGGTTCTCATTCTCAAATAGTCACAAGGATGGTTTAAGCGTGCCCTTGTTTAACGTTCCTTCCTTTGACCAGCAACTCGGGGTCATCGCCAGATCTCCCTGCCTTGAACTTCAGCAGCATCAGGTTACCTGGCAGGCAGAAACCTAAACAAAAATCCACCTAACTGAGTTACATGCAAGTCACAAGCTTCTGAACAGGCACGATATCAACTACACCACACAGCATTAGCATTGTATTAGCATAATTCCACCACTGTTGTGACTAAGAAGTGTTCCTGCAGTGTTTACAACTCTGTTGCATTTCACATGAAAATAATTTTCCATGTAAATCTAGTGGAGGATGTGGGTATATCCCTTCCTTTCTATGACCACTCTTAAGAGTCAGGACTCCAGATACAAAAACCCCCATACCACTCACGGTCAGCATTTGTCAAGTAACAGTTTCCTGGTGCGATGGAAGCTCTGGAGATGTCGGGCACCTCCATGCATCTCTAGATGCATCACTACCCTTAAAAGTTTGCCCCGTCAATAAAAATAGTGATTGATAACGTAGCGCTCTCTCATTCAATTATAAAAGCAAGAATGTATTTCCTAAAGGAAAAAAAAATTAGTCGGGGTTATGTGGTGGTTTTTATCCCCCTCATTACTTATTTGCTCTGGTTTTTTCTTCACTCCTGTCTTCTCAGAACAAAAATCAAGGTGTCTTTCGATAACGGCAGGGGGCAAAGTACAGCAAACAGGAAGTCTCTCCAGCAGAAGTATTTATGGCTGCTATGAGGACTTTGCAAAAAGTACCCTTCCAGTGCTGAATAGCTCAAAGAATAAAAAGCACTTCAATTCATAATGGAGGACAAAGCTTTCCTCACCACCTAGAACATGCCTCACAGAATTATTTAACAGAGAGCTTTACAATACTAAACGTCTGCAAAAGAAGTGCTATTCACTCAAAATCGTTTCTTAAGAGAAGATATTCTGAACATATTTTGACTAGGTTCCAAAACAATGGCCAGAGCAAAAGAAGATATAAACCCCAGAATTAATCTGTCTGATTATATCTATGTATGGAGAGATTCATTAACATACAGATGAATGAGCAAAACTATTGGAACAGATTTGGGTTTTAGACACCTTGGTATCTGATTGATAAATTATGGTCCATGTATCCAAGGTCATGCCTCAGTCTTGTGTTCAGAAACAAGTTTAATTTACCTGATGGTAACTCTGCTCTGTTACACACAATACTCCTGACACTCAAAAGCAAAGTGCATTTCCTTTAGAAGGCACTTAACGGCAGAAACAAATGAGACACTTGGAAAATTACTGGGAAATCATCATCAGTCAACAGAGACAGTGGGAATAGTTTAAAAAAAGAATTAATACTCAGCTAATGCCGGTGTTGAACAAGGAAAGCACTTCACACACATCTGCCCCCATGCATACTGCTGTAGAGGAAGGCCACTTTCTCAATCTCAGCACTGAAAGCAGGAGCAAGAGGAGCCTGATAGCAATCAGTAGTTCTATTTCCCAGCATTAAATGACTTCTTACAAGCAACAGAATCTTCGTTGCAAATCAAACTGCAGAGTTCCAATAGCCAGAAACCTGTGGTTTTTTAACTACTCCCAACTCAAAAAAAACGCAAAAATCCCCAAGACAAAAAACCAAAAGAAAAGAAAGGCTGCCCACAGTTTTCTAAAAGGCCGTTTCTGATTCCTTAATGCATAAGTATTAACCAAACATAAAAAGGAAATAATCTGATACAGACCAATTCACTTGCAGATTTCCCTGTGATTATCCAAGTGATCATATACATAAAAACAACTGCATGTACTACTACACTCCACCACCTCCCAGTGGCATATGCAGCCTGTGTGCAATTCCAGCAGTCAAGAGTTTGGCTCCGGGTCTCCAGAGTGTCTGCTGTAAATCCTCCTCCTCCAGCACCTCCTGCTGCTACTTCTCCAGAGTGGAACAGCAGAAGCAAAGACTGATTCCACTCTCCTCCGTCCAAGTTATTTCTAATGTTTCAAGTCCCTTTTCCTCCTACCTATTCCACCTCTCTCAGTCACTTAGAAACCACACAGATTCTCAGCCTAGATGGAAGCGCAGGGAGAAAAAGGGTTTCTAGGTGACTAGTGAAATCAGCCTCTACATTTCTAGTATACCTATCGTGGTTAAATCTAGGTACTGCTGGAAATAGAAATACGATGAGTGGTTTCATGCTAAACTAAGGAAGGATGCTGTGCAGGTGGATAACCGGGGTAGCCAGCAAGGAGCACGAGAGGAACGAGGCGGTCTCTAATGGTAACTATACAGTCTCGCAGGGGTAATACAAGGCAACGGAGGGAAAGCAGAGACAGATACATTACACAGGCACAACTCGGGGGCAGGGGAAGAAGGCGCTTTAAGAAACTGGCAAGCAGGCTGGACATGCAGGACTGCACGGCGACTGCAGCGCTGCTCACCCCGGGGGGAACAACTGCGCGAAGTGCGGGGAAAGCGGGATCAGGAGTTGTCCCGGGGGGGCTGCGGCGGCTCCGCGGGGACCCCGGGCTGAGCCCGCCCGGGGCAGGGGCGGCCGAGCCGGGGCAGGGCCGGGGGCTCCGGGCAGGGCTCCGGGCAGGGTCCTACCTGCGCTGCGGCGGTGCCCAGTGATCACGGCCTCGCCGGTGAGCGGGTGCAGCCAGGTCGTGCTCTTCGCCTCCTCGCTGCGGGGACGGACACACGGACCGAGTCAGGCAGGCGCAGCCCCGCCGCCCCCTGCTCCCCCCCC
>VXAZ01008993.1:219583-489913 GCA_013399875.1 Gymnorhina tibicen
GGAGGGACCCGCGGGGATGGAGGGAGCGCCGGGAGGCGGCCGGGGCCGGCCCGTGGGGACGGAGGGCGGGATCCGGTGTGCGGAGGCGCCGGCTGGCAGCGGCCGTGCCGGGGGAAGGGAGGGACCGAGGGAGGGAGCCGCGCCCGGCCGGTCCGCGGCTGCGAGCCGAGCGCACGGCGCCTCATCCCCGGCCCCGCTCGTTCGCATCCCAGCGCTCGAACTCCAAAATCCTCGTCTCCGCCGCTGGCAGCCCCTCATCGGGTCCTTAGGGACAAAGGAAATTGAAAGTTTTGTCCAATTTCCTGCCGGGGTGAACGCGCTTTTCTCACACCCTCCGCTTCAGGCTTTTCTGAAATTTCTTACATAAAAGCTTAGTCCTCAAAGTATAAAGAGAGGACATATTTTTCCTTCATGCAAACCGTGTTGTCTGTGCTTTGTGCCCGTCTTCCAAAAGAGGTCTGGGATGTGGAATGGATACGTGTTTTCAGTGTTTCAGGGAGGTGGCAGTAATTCAGGTAAAATCCACGGCTGCAGAAATGAATCTCTGTGCCTGTGTGTATACTTCAATTCACGTGAATAATCTGATTGCATGTGCATTTATGCATAGCCATACACCCCTTCGATTTAAGTTATACATGACAAATGTAAATTACTAAAACTGTGCCGTGGCCATGATATTTCTAAGAGAACCCTGCCTTGCAAAACCACTTTCTGAATAAGCACTAAAGCTGGGAAGTCTCGCAGCATTCCTGTGCCCACAAAACATTTGTAATTCTCAGCTGACAGTATTTTGCACAGGCAGCTTTGTCGTCTCTCCCAGTCTGAACACCTTAGGAAAAATACAATTGGACAGACAAGCTGCTGTGTGGTTTGGTCCCCATCATGCCCATGTGGTCAAAACTTTAAATCCCTGTTGTCCCACACAAGATATTCCAGGCATGAAGAGCAGTGAATGTGAGAAGATCTGGAGTTATCTATAAGTAACTGGACACAAGATAAGAATTCCTCCCTGTCCGGCAATACCCTTCATTTCCACTCAGCACTGACAGCACCTGAGATTTATAGACTACCAGAGGAACGATACGCTGGGGAAAACACGAGTTATTCTATAAACAGTTCCCTTCTCTCCTAAGAGCAAGAGCCCTTAGATGATGAGTAAAGTGAGTAATGGCTCTTCCTGAGAAGGGCTGTGGAAAGCTGCCTGGCAACAGCAAGGGGGAAATCATGTGCATTTTGGGCTCCTGAGGTGGTAGTGGTCATGTCCTAATATTTCCCCAAGCGGCCTAAGTTAAGCACAGAGCAAGTGCTCTTAATCCCCAGAACAGTGGATACCTTCCACTGCAGAATCAATTCTTTTCCCTAGCAGAGAAGTGCATCCAGCACAGCTAGACTTACACTGGCCTAGATTCATAAATTAGGTATTTAGGTAGAACTTAGGTGCATAAATCCTGCCCAGTCCCAGCATGTGCTTTGCCAAATGGCTTCCTTAGGCAACTGAGTTCTGCCAGTCCCTTGCTTTGCAGCCTCTTTCTGCTTTGCATGTGCTTAGAATTGCTGCCATCTTGGTAAAACCAGGATCATGGTACTTAAAATATGCCCGAACCTGGCTGAATTCTCAGGCAAGGCATTATTGCCCCAAATGCCACGGAGGCTGGATAAACTGGCCGTGTTCAGGCCACACCTAAGAAGGACTTAAAAGTTTCGTTTCTGAGTAACTCACAGCAAACAGGCTGGCTGGCAGCAGAGTCATCCCCACGATCACTACAGGGAACATGTTCAGCCTCAGGGATGAAGGGCATTCAAAACCATGCCACTCTCTTCCCAGGAAAATGCTTTTGCTCCAAGCTATACGCTGTTCTGAAGCTGAGACTATTCTGTGGGGATACTGAAGGTGCTCCTCCTCCCCCTTTGAAGTCACATTATTTTGCAAATGTAATTATTGGGCTATAGGGTGGTGGCATGACTTGCTGGTCTCATGAATAGGAAGCTCAGCCAGGGAGTGATGGAAGACCTTGGTTCTTCTTCACCCAGGGACATTCAGTTCAGGGGCTCAAGTATTTTATGCTAAGTAGCCATCAAATAAAATGTATTTGCACATGCTAGTCCTGCCAGGTGCTGTGCACCCTGAGCTCCCAGTGATTTCTGGGAGCCCGAAGTTTTACCACTTTGTGGAACAAAGGGTATGAGGGAAACCACATGTGCATCATCTGCACAGCCTGATGCTGGCAGTTTCTCTTTCTGAAGGCTGCTGCGGGTTCCACAGTTAAAACTTTTGCTTCACAGTTAGTCTAAAAGTTTGGTCCAAACAAATCACACATGGAGTTTTTCGCAAAGTTCAGTAGTGGTACATATTTTCTGCAGTCAGATAAGTGCTTGAATGCTCTTAAAAGAGGGACTCAGGAACAACATTTTTTAAAAAAAGGATATATCACTAAGGGGAGTAAAACTCTTGTTTGAAAGCAGTTTATATCACCATAAAGACTGCATGCATAATTCAAGACACTACATATCGTACCTTTCACATCATTCTTTTTTACTATAAAAATGAACTAATGATTCCAAATGTTAAACTGGTCAGTGTGATTTATAAAACGCAGAGAAATCCATCAGAATGCTCCCATCTGGCCAATGATTTTTTTTTTTCCCAGAGGAGTTGAAGACAGACTGTTGAAGTGGTGACCATCATTGGCACAGCTGTTCTCTGCTCTCTGCATGTATGGCCTTATTTATCTGCTGCTCCTGTCACCGATGGGAAGCGGATAGAGGATGTGGAGCAAGCTGTTAATCTGTGAGACAGAGACCTCTCATCAGTACATTGGCCCCCCACCACTGGGAGCTTGGGATAAAGTAAAAATCCAGCTCCACTGAGATTTTTCCCATGTTTCTGCATACTGACCCAAGCTTCTTTCCTTCCTCTTTCTCCTCCACATGACAGTAGCTTTCCTAGCAACTCCCTCAGGGCCAGGGAGAACTAAGGGAGCAGTAAGACTATTGATGTTTTAAGAAAATAATTTTAGCTCAATAATGTATTCATAACCAAAATACTTAAAATTCCTGGGGCAAAGGAACCCTGCCCACAAAACAGTGAATCCCTTTAAATGGGATTAATTAAAAACAGCGTTGAGAGAACATTCATTGAATAAGACTCAGAGAATTCCATCCACGCCTCTCCCAACAGGTAAGAGGTGACAACGAACATGAAGAGCCGAGTAAAAAGGGCTAGACATAAGCATAGCATCCAACAAAGCCTCTGAAGGGAGTGGACTGCAGTCACAGAATCACAGAACATCCTGAGTTGGAAGGGACCCACAAGGGTCATCAAAGTCCAACTCCTGGCCCTGCACAGAGTCACACCACGTGCCTGAGAGAGTTTTCCAAACCATTCTTGAGCTCTGTCAGGCTTGGGGCTGTGACCACTCCCCTGGGAAGCCTGTTCAGTGCCCAGACACCCTCTGGGTAGAAAACCTTTTCCTATTATCCAACCGTACCCTCCCCTGACACAACTTCAGGTCACTCCCTTGGGTCCTGTCACTGGTCATGAGAGTGAAGAGATCAGCACCTGCCCCTCCTCTTCCCCCTGTGAGTAATTTGTCTCCCCTCAGTCTCCTCTTCTCCAGGCTGAACAGACCAAGTGCCCTCAGCCGCTCTTCACACGGCTTCCCCTCAAGGCCCTCCACCATCCTCATGGCCTCCTTTGGACAATTTCTAACAGCTTTATATCTTTTTTTTTATTGTGGCACCAAAAACTGCCCGCAGCACTCGAGGGGAGCCCGCCCCAGCCCCGAGCAGAGCGGGACAGTCCCTCCCTTGCCCGGCTGGCGATGCTGTGCCTGATGCCCCCAGGACAGGGCTATCCCTCCTGGCTGCCAGGGCACTGCTGCCTCATGTTACCTCATGTCCAACTTGCCCTCAACCAGGACCCCCAGGTCCCTTTCCAAGGCCCTGCTCTCCAACGTTTCAGTCCCCAGCCCGTCCCTACAGCCAGGGCTGCCACATCCCGGGTGCAGAGGCTTCACCTAAAGCCTCTCCATAGAGCCGTGTTCGTCACGATTGGTTCTGTGTGTTCTGTCAACGTGAATCAAATTGAATGAGGTATTTCATGGAGTCTGTGACTTTACATTTTTTATGTTGTTTAACTAGCGGGACAATATAAGCCTTTAAATACAAGGAGAGACCATTGCTGGAGGTGCAGTTTTATCTTACAGATTCTCATGAGGGAGCTACTTCTGAAGGGTGGGTTCCTTTTTACCCCATCCCTAAATGTTAGTTTTTCTTGTCTTTGTACCCAATACTGCAGTCCATGGTGAATTACATTTGTTTGCTGATCTGATAGAAAATAAATCACAAATCCTCTCAAATAATTACTTTCCTATCAGATCAATAAGCTGATCTAACACGTCCTGAGGTCACTTGATAACTAGATCCAACACATGGGGTGGGAAGTGAAGAGCCCCTCCTTTAGGCTACATTCCTGAATGGTGGGGAGGGGGGAAAAATCAACAAATCTGCTAATTGATGTTCTCTGGAGTCAGGATATCTCTGTGCAGATGAAAGAAGCAATTAGCCTAGGCCAGAGGAATAAGAAAGAGGAAAAAATCTGTTGAACATAGCTCTGTTGGTAGAATGGAGCCTCTCCTTTGCTCCAAATACAGAGCCTGACAATTGTCCAGGGCCCCAGTCTGATAGCTCTGGAGGCTGGAAGTGTTTCTAGGGGTCATTGGTACAAGTGGCACAGGAGTCTTCTTCTGGGTTAGTGTAAAGCATCAATGTGACTGAACAGGCGTTGGGTCAGTAGCCTGCCTGCTATCAGCACCAGATATCCTCACACACTGTGAGATGCACAGCCAAAGCCTGTGCATGCTCAGACAGTAGAAACAATCTTACTGTATCTTACAGCTTAATATGTTTTGCAATCTGTGCTTGACAGGAAGAGCAGTTGTTCTCATTTCAAAACTATTTTTTTATCTGCAATTAATGATTTCCAGGTCTAGCTGTGCTGTGTAGAATTTTTGTTTCCTTCAGGGCAGTGAATCCTAATATGAGGCTGATTTCTTTTAAAGATCCAGTCAGACTAATACAGAACAAACTCCGAAGCCAAAGCGTGAGATTTGCCTTTCCCTGGCAGGCAACACCAGAAAAGCAAAAGGGCTTGTTATTCTCTGAACCAGCATCATCTTGCCCATTCAGGGCAGTTTTGAACAGAGAATACTTCTCTGTTGCAAGCCTCTGTTCAGAGACTCATTCACTGGATGGTCCATGCCACGTATGCCATGATGAGGTAACATGAGGAGTCTTCCAGCCTGAAATGATGGATGCCATATTTTGGACCTTCAGGTTTCTTTTACTGATCCTATAATATTCAATGTCTCAAAAAAGATTGAAGATGCTACTTTTCGAGATGAACAGCTACTTTTCCAGAACCTTCTTTTCTTCCTTTTCACACCATTTCACAGCCTTCTTGCTTAGGAAGCCCTCAAGCCTGCCATAGCAATGGTTGCCTGTGGCTTTCACACAGTGTTAAAAATGACATTTTAAAATCATGTTTGTTGCCAGGATTAGTTTAAAATAGTACTAAGAAGGAAAGAATTTGTGAGGGAAATACAGTGGTCTCAATATCCCACTTTTCCTCTCACTGGCCATTGCTAGCCACATTTGACTTAGGCCAGGGGATTTCATCTTTCAATTAACCCTCTCATTTGAATCATCTAGAAGAAAACCATATACGGTACATCACAAATGAATTCTCTGTCTCTCAGCTGGCTTCTCTGTTTCACAGATCTTTTCAGTATCTGGTAGACTTTAGCATCTGCTTTTCTTCACACTGTTATCTTCACTGCTGCTGTCCAGTTGCACAAAAACCTGTTCTGTTTCAAAGTGTAGGAGACAGAACAGCTTTCTCTGTTCTGGAAGAAGCAGAAGATGACCTGAGCTTCTCCTGAGAATTGCCTTTGTCTGTTCAGTAATTGCTTGAACAAATAAGAATGAGCTTCATGTGGAATATCTGGAAGAGCTTCACCTGTGGTTTGCATTATGTGAGATATACGGGGCCCTGTGGCTGCAAGGGCTTTATTTATGTGGTCTTTTATGTGGTCTTTTCTCATACCTTTCTTCATGTGCATTCATTTCTCCCCCCTCCCTTTTTTTTTCAGTGGGGCTGAAAGAATTTGCAGTGTTTGTGTTTAATACCAATTATGTAATGAATTTTAAGCTATTCCCACTAAACTTTAAGCAACTGACAGTGTTTTTCCAGAGTAAGGTGAAATAATATTGTGTTTCACCCATGAGATTTTTGTAGACAGCCTTGTTGCAATCTGGATGACATTTTCCATAAAACCATTATGTTGTGGATACCTTGGCCATGAAGTGCTTTAAATGATACTATTTTTGCAAGACGTTAACATCTTAATCAAATCATGGGCCATTTTCTGTAATTACCACAGTTGGTGTAACGCGTGTGTCAGTCTTTACAGGCTAGACATAAGATTGCAGTGATATTCTTGAATAGTGTTACGGCAGAACAACAAGAAAAGTAATCTATTTTTAGCCTGTAATTTTCCCAGCATCGTAAGCAAATCCAAGCCGTATCTTAACTTGTTGATCTAAAATTTCCTTGACTATATTTAGATATGGGCTGGTATCTGTTTCAAGGCTTGTTTTGTTGTTAACAGCACTCACCTCTTATCATCTTAGCAGGTTCTTTGTGGCCTGGTCTATTTACTAGAAATTCTGTTCTTATTTTGTTGTATTTTTGTGTACTTCAGCTTTTCTGTGCACATCTCTTTCATTTTATCTTTGTGAACTGCTGTTCTTCTATAGTTTCAGCTCTCCCAATGGGAGGTAAGAGAGAGGTTTGTTCTTTCACACTTGTTTCCTTTACATCTGATTTACATTTTACTCACAGTAAGAATATTTTGTTCACTGCATGACATGAGTTTTACCTACTCGTGCTGAATAGTTATTTAACTGAAAAAATATTACTGAAACTTGGCTTGCAAAATTGTGTCCAGCTCTAACTCACTGTGTTTCAGTTACTGGGAGTGGATTTTCCTGACAGATGGAAGGTGTCTTCCAAGGCCTCTTTTACAACAGCTGTGGGCTAGTCAATATAGTCAATACAGTTAATTTAGACTGTGGAGCAGTTCTTATTCTGATGTAGGGACCTATATCCACTCACTTGAATCACACCTTGAGCTGTTCTGGCTACATTGACTCTGTTAACAATGATGGGATTCCTTCCCAGGCAGAAGGAGAGACCTTTATTGTGAACTACTGTAGGGAGAGGAGACAAATCCCACCTGAAACACAGCTGCCATTTGGACAGGTCCCACAAAGAACCTCCCATATAGAGCAAGTCACTCATGGGAAGCTTTTGCAAGATGTTTTTATTCTTATGAATTTAACTGTGCATTTTCTTCCAGCCAGTCTCTTCCATTGCTTCGTGAAACTTCACGCTGGTTGATTGCATTTTTTAGACTTCACCTCTGACTATTCAGACCTGTTCTGCTTCTTCATTTTGTGATGAGGTTCTGTAGCATCAGCTGGTTTCATTTTCAAAACTTGTAATCAGATCTAGCTCTATTCTGCAGCCAATTCTCACAGTCTTTAGTAAGCTAAGGCTGTGTATTTCTCGCAACCTTTTTCTGAGGGTCTCTTGATCCCCACAGTATTCTGATCTCAGATCTGATTTTGAAAATTACACGATCAACAGTACTTTCAAACTTTGTAAGTATCTTGAAAGATTTCCTTTTGGTTTCAGTTACGCAGTGGCCATGTCTCAAATATTTCAGTCTTCCCAAGAGCACAATATTTCTCAAATCTCTATAGCACAGGATTTCTCATTTGCAATCTGGTGCTTCTGGTCCTGCAGTACTCAGATTACCTTAATTCATCTTCCTTTTCATCAGGCCTGTCTCCTTTTTAAAGAAAAATTGTGTTATTTGATTGAACCTACATCAACCATATCCTCCATTTCAGGAGAATTTAATATGCTTTGAGCTTTTTCAGTTTCTACTGCATAGTGTTCTCCCCTTACCACGCCTTTTGGTCTTTTTTTTATCCATGCCATCTTTTGTTTGTACTCTGCTGCATGTTCAGTTGCATTAAAGAAAATGCCAGATTGGTGATAAAAAAGGCATCACTCACACAAAAAAGAGGCACATGCATATATATATATATATAGAAGTAATAAAGATACAAGAGAGGAAGGAATTTGTGAAGGAGAAACTAAAAATGTTCTGTCACCAAGTATCCCTGACAGCAGTTGCTGAACTGGGGAGTGTTCCAGCCTCTAAGGCAATGGGTCACTTTGTTACAGCCAGAAACCCACTGTCATTTGTCTTGCTATAATCTCAGCTGCTCATCTGTACTTGGTTTTTTGCTTATATAGTTCTGTCGTACTCTATATAGTCTCGCATCCTATTGTCATTCAAATGGTTTCCAACCTTTGTTTTTATTTTTGTGGAGCTCTCTTCTCCAGGGGAGGCAGGAGCCCTGGGTGGCAGGATTGTATTAGCTGAAAACAAGGTTATCTTTCATTAAACACTTAGTGGTTCACACATCACACACAGGCTGTAGCTCCCTGGTTAAATATTGCTGCTAATGCATCTCTATTTTTCCCTGGCTATTTCCATTTGTCCCAGCTTGTAGCAAAGGTTCAGCCAGCTTGATTTGTAGTAGTTTCCTTTTATCCTTATAATTTTAGTTTTCTGAAATTATATCTTCTGTATTGAGGAATTTTCATCTCAAATTTTTATACAGACTTCTGCACATGTAATAGCTTGTCTTTTCCAATCTAAACGATTGTATGATTTTCTGATCCTGTTTCCTTTCTGCCTTGTTGTTCTGCTGCTCCCACCAGCTTTTACTTTCCCATTTTGCCTCTCTTTCTCAACTTCCTTTTTTTCTTCCTCTGAAATGTCTGGTCCCCATTCTGCCTTGAACCCTACTTCCTCTTCATTATCTTTGCCAGTGTTCCCTTTTAACTCAGCCACTCTCTTGCTCCATTTACGCTCCTGCTCCTTCTCCAGAGGACAGAAACAGGTAAGAGCTGTGACAGAATGACCTGTCCCCTGCGCCTGGTTTTCCCCGAAGGCTGCATCTTCTCTCCAAGGCTGGCTGTGCACCTGTCCTCTCTTGTGATAATTTCTGCCAAACTCTGCTCCTCCAGCTGGTCCCTAGAGGACCCAGATCCGTGCTGTGAATAACGAGGCTTCCCTCCCTCCAGTCTGTTCTGACTATCACTTCTTTTTTTTTCTTGCTGCCCACTCATTTTCTATGTTTAATGTCCATGTGACACCATTCTTCTCTCTCTTGTACTCAGCCTTCCGTTACAACTGGCTCCTGGCTTTCCATTTTGCTTCCCAGAGCTGATGATTTCATTTTCTGCACTGAAATGTGTGCTCCTCTGCAAGTCTAGATCAGCTGCTTTATTTCTCCAGATAAGCCCTGTTTGTTTTGCTTTCTTCATGACATTTCAGCATGCTCACGCTAATTCCATCAACCAAACTAATGAGAATATTAAACATGTAACTTTTTAATATTTCTGGTTTCAGAGAGGTCAAGAAGGCATGCGTCAGACTCGCAAGTTGAAGAGGTTAACTTCTCCAAGCTTTGCCATTATTGCCAAAACACCATGAAAAAAGAAAATGGATACTATCGTCGTACTAGGAAGAGTATAAGAAGATCTCAGTGAGGCTGCTGGGGAAAGCTTGAAAGAAAAACAGGAGCTCTCTGAAACAGAAAGAAATTAAGTAATCCTGAATCTTTGGAAATGACAGTAAAAGAAAACCAGAATTCCTCAGCAAGAGCAGGGGGAAGGGCTTTTAAATAGAGCCTATAACAAAGACAACTGCAGAGGGGATTGCAAAAGCTCTGAAAAATGAAGCAACCCTGGCTCAATAGAAAACAGGAGTGAGCAGCAGCACGCCAGAGGCCCAAAGGCTGCTGGTGCTGCACGACAAGCTGCAGCAGAGGAGCTCCCTGCCACACGGCCGCCCTGCTAGAGGAGTTGTACAAACCCTCCTGGGTGTGTTCACCTGCATGCAAAGGAGCCCCAAGACTCACCAGATAAATGCCCTAATGTGTGTGGTAGCAGATGGGACAATGCAGTTGTTGTCATCTGTGTGTCCCTTTATGAATGTGAGGAAAGGAGAAGGTTTGCAAAGAAAAGGATATGCTTGATTTCTGCTTGGTGAGAGGCAGAGTTTGTGTCCAGCGCCACTTACAAAGATTGCCTGTTGCAACAGAAAAACAAGCAGAAGAAGGGATGTTTTTTTAACAAGAGTTGTCCAGTGCTGTTTATGTGATTGTGAAAGAAAATGTTTTAAGCAGTCCAGCTATCCCAGGGAACAATTTCTTCCATGTTGTTGACCATTAGTGAAAAGATCATGTAAACCAGAGGCACTGTTTATACGACCAGCAGAAGACACAACATTTCCAGTAATGCTATGAGGTAAAAAAAAAAAAAGTGAAAGAAATTAGAAAGTCAGATTTCCAGTGTAACAATAATTGTAGTGCAATATAAATGCTCACAGCAGAACACCTTTATGAAAGAGAAAGTGGCAATGAAACTGTAGAAGAGGCTGGGGTTAATAGGCTGCATCCAGCATGAGTGACAAGAAGGAAGAAAGAAAGAAAGAAAGACAACAGTGTGTAACCACATTGGAGAGACATGCTAAAAAATAGCTAAAAATATAACTAAAAATCCTAGAAACCACCCCAAAGGGACTGAGATCAGGAGATGCTTCCCTTTTCCCACAGGAGACGCTTCCATTTTCTCACAGGAGACAACATAATGGGATAGACATCACCATATTGAAGTAAAGGTAAGTCTAAATGGCTGAAAATTCAAATTGGTTCTGGAATGGTTGTGCAAGGGACAGCTGTGCCAAAAGGGTGCAAATGTGTCAGTCATGTGTCTGAAAAGACTGTATTCACCCAGTAAATATAAACCTATGTTCACCCAGCAAAGCTATGCTAGATGTTGATTGGCAGCTCCTAAGGAACTGCTAAAACCACAATACTGAAGAAAAAATGTAAGTGGAAAAAAGATAAAATTGGGTTTGGAGCAGTTGTCACTGGAAAAAAAACCAACAACCTACCAACCAACCAACCAACATTGACAAAAGAAAAATAAAGGGAAAAAACCCCCAACCCTCAAAACAAACAAACAAAAAAACCCCAAACCAACCTAAAAAACCCAAGCCAAGCCTGTTCAGCTGCAGACCTGAAGGAGGCCTGATTCAGTTTTGGACATGTGCTACATTACTATACTGCATATACAAGTTGTTATGGCCAGTTCCTAGGGAAACTAGAGACAGGAAAGAAAACGTTCCAAGAAAAATATGAGAAATTATCAGCTACTTTTACTGTGGTTGCCAGAAATGAAAGAGTTAGATGTAGAAGGACAGCTTGGTTACGCTGGTGATAGAGGGGCACCTATAAATAAATGGATTTCACAGGTATACCCAGGATTAGAAAAAAAGGAACAAAATAAGATTGAGATAATTTGCCACTTCCTCTGGTGTCACAGTTCTTCATTGCTTTTCACTATCAAGGCACTGTAGTTCTTTCCAAGACAGGAAATATTGGATAAGTACTTCTTAAGTAAAAACCCAGTTCCTCCCATAGACATCACAGAACTTAGCACAGATATGTTTTTGGAATGACACTTGCTTCATTCAGCCTGTCGTGTATTTGTCAGGTTATTTGTTATCCAAAGCCAAAACCCTATTGGAAAAAAGTGACGTGAGGAACTTCTGGCAAATGCTTTGCTGCAAAAGCATCGGTGCTGACTACAGCCCTGGTGTTTACAGTCACATCCCTTAAACATTTCTTCAGGGTAGCCTCTGGTAGTCTTCAGAAAGAATCAGCCTTATGACGACCAGGCTACCAGCATGATATCTGACTGGTGAAGCTGACAGAGAACAAAAAGCTGAACAAAATGTATACCACGTGTAGGTCTAACAAGAAAACCTTGCCTTGCTTAGAAGGAAACATAAAACTAGAAAATCTGAAGTGGAAATGAGAAGTGTGTCAATCCTTAAAATGCGTAACTTATAAGCAGAATCGTAAGAATTGCTTTCTAAAAAATTTTATTTTGTTTATTTGCAACAGGTTTTTTGTGTGCCAGAATCTGTAGGGATTGTCAAATGAAGGTAATGCAAAATTTGTTCACCAAAAAGATCTGTTCACTCTGTGCCTCAGCAACTGAAAAAAACATGGCGTCTTTGTAACATTTAACAACTGTGTTTAAGAAGTAACAGCAAATGAAGAGGAAAACCAGAAGCCTGTCACGTATTTCGGGCCCTGCAAACACACAAACAAACCCAACCCAGCATTATGTCCCAGTGGAAATGAAACTCTTACTAATGACACGAACTTCTGAGCAGCTTGCTGAGTATTTGGTATGGTTTGTTTCTGTTGTAAAAAAAGACTCTCAGTGCGTTTAGTGGCACGTTTGGTGGAATCCAAAACTATCAAACAAATTTTTGCCCGGAATACCAGTGCTGTTACTTGCAACTTGGCAACTTTCTTTTCCAGCCGAGCACTTCCCAGGGAGCGCAGGCAGAGGGACACGTGTTTTGTCAAGAGCTCCAGTTACGCAATAACACAACAGGAAAGAGCTTAAATCATGGAAAAAAAGCCCAGCAAACAAAACCCGAGGCCTTTGCTGACCTTACAGCAACAGCAGTTTCAGCACCAGCGGGCTGACTCGAACCAGTTAGGGATGCATGGCAAAAAAAGCCGGCTGGAAGCTCTCACAAAGCTGGGTGGAGCTGGAGGAGTGAGCCTCTGCCAGGTTGGCTCTCGTCTTGGCAATGACCTCCCTCTCACTGACAGAGTGTTCCTGAAAGAATAGCACATTTTTACAATCTTGGTGCTTTTGAAAGTAAGTGCTTTATGATTTCCACAAGGGATGCAGACAGAAACAAATGTAGGACAAAATACAGCAGCCAGGTGGACGGCCTTGATCACACAGACATACTCAGACTCTTATCACACAGCTATAAAATACAAGCTAAAGACAAAAACCAACCTCTTTTCCCACCCTGCAGAGTCACTTAATGGATTTCAGCAGTGAGTAGGCCACAAAGCTGTTTTTCTGAAACGGAAATGTTGTAGTTATTTCCTTCTCTAAATATACAAAGGAGGCAATAATGCTGAAAGAACCTCATCCAAAGAAACTGAAATCAATATTGCAATACATGATAGTCGTGAAGCCCTGATTTGGCTAAAAGCTCTTAATTTCCAGTATGGCGTTTGTGCTGCTGGCAGGATGCTACCCAGCAGTGATTTATCAGCAAGGAAAATAGATATTTGAAGCTGGGCTCCTATGTCCATACCTAGTTACCAAAATAAATTGCCTGATTTTCAAGCTTGCCAGGAACCAGAAGGTCCCAGGAGCACACGTGTGACAGAGAACAATTACACAGCAGATCAAAGCAAAAGCAGACTAACCACAGCTCCCTAAATTACAAGGGAAACTGAGCCTTTAGTGCCAGTTGGAACACATTTTATTTCTTTTTGCTTTTCAGTTCCAGGTCTCCAGTCTGTGACCCACTGAGAAAGCTGCTAATGCCAGAATCACCTGTTGGTGACCAAATTTGACAAAGTGGAGACCAAATCAGGGATTTTTTCACCAGACATTTTAGGTCAATTTTCTAAAGCTGTGCCAAATCACTTACATGTCCAAGTATCTTCTAACCCAGGATAATGTAATGAATTTTAAATTGCTCTCTGTGCATGTCTAACACAGGACAGTTTAAGAGACCTTAAATTCATGTAGATCAGCTTTCTGTGGAAAAAAGCATAGCATTTTGGTATTCATGCATTATGTCTAGTGTTTCCTGCTTGATGCAAGCGTAAAATTAAAGGTCTGTCTTCAGAATTAAAATTAAAGGTCTGTCTGATGTTTCCAGAACTACATGCTGTATTTTATAGGGCCAAGTGACCAGAAGTGAAATCTACCTTGGGCAGATGCTATTGACCCTAATCGGTGCCACTCAGGCAGAAAGAAATGGCCCCAAAACACCACAATAAATCAGGATATTACAAATAATTTATTCACAAGTAAAGCCTCAGGCTCCTGTGGACTACAAACATTCATGTTTCAAGACATAAATGAGGAAAAAATGTGGCTAATAAATCCACTCCTGTTGAAAAATAAGTTTTTCTGTGTGGTTGAAACAAATCCAGTTGGAAATTACTTACTGAACATGTAGAAAACAAACTCCAAATGCTTCGTCTTTATTGCACATCACCATCTACATAAACGGACCCAAATTCTAACCATGTTGGGATCAGCAAGTATCCAGTGTCATTAAAGCCTATGCATGTTGCTAGAATAAAAATAAATTCAGTAATATTTACCCCACTAGAACCAAAAGACAATTTAACCCCAGAATAAAAAGCCCAGTGTTCTGTGTTTATTCTGACATACTCAAAAAAAATACTTTTGCCAGTTTCAGCTACATCTGATCCAGCATTGCTTTAATGTAGTGTTAGAAGCACATGTGTAGCTTTTTAGAGCAAACTGTGCTAGTTAAATAGAGTCATGGAAGGTTATTCATAACCAAATTACACAGTAAATCTGTTTCAGTAGAAGAGCAAAAAAAAAAAACCCCAGAAAAACCCTCATTATGTCCCATTTTTGTTATATATTAAGCTTAGCTCTCCTCTTCCACTATAGTTTTTCATCATGACACAAGGATTTTAGGAGGACCAGAAGTTAAAGTGCTTGGTCTCAAATGCACCCACACTGACTTACAGTACACAGGGCAAGTGCAGTGCACTCATGTTGCAAGAAAGTGGATTAGACCTGTAGATCCTGTAATACTGACTATATCTGGCATGACTCGACTACATTTTCGGTGTAATTTAGGGGTGAGGAGCATGCAAGATTCCTTCAGTGACAGATTTGCTCTGGTGGAAGAACAGCCTAGAATTTTTACATGTGAATCCATGTTGTTATTACCATAAGCTTATGACTTATTTTGGGTGTTTCTCTTTAAATTTGCGTATCCGTGTGTAGGGCTCAGGCACAGCCTCATCCATCTGCTTTCCCACTCCTTGCACACTGCCGATGCTGTGAGGTTCCCAGCTCTTGCAAAAGCATGACTCACATGGAAAAAAGTGTCCTTTTGGGAAGCTCAGCTTTGTTAGGTCTGGTATGAGCCAGATTCTTCTGACCATTCCAGCTCAAGTATGAGGTCACCTTTGCTGAACGAGTTCAGCTCTCTAATTCTCTGCCAGCTCCTCATGAAGGAAGCTCATCGTTTCTCCAGGGAGCCTCGGCCCCAGCCTTTGGCTTCTCCCTAATTCCTAGACTTGCAACTTTTGTTTTGTTTAGGGACTCTGCTGACGTCACCTTTCATTACCTTCTCCAGAACAGTGTTCTTGAAGCTCGTCAGTGCCCCAGTCCTTGTCCTCACACCCTGAGTGGATGCAGCTGTGCCCCGTCTGAAGACCCTTCTGCCCGCCCCGGGCCGATCACCTTCGGACTAACTCCATAACGCTCATTCTCTTCTCACTCAACCATTGCAAAACTCTGTGGTCAAATCCTCCACCACAGGTCTGTATTTCACCGAGGCTCAGGTGATTACTCAAGAATGTCAGCATTTGCACATCACAGATTTGGGTGTGAAACTTGCAGGCTGCCAGCGAGAGCCCCCAAATCCATTTGGTGCATCGTTTTCGTCCTAGAAATCTGTGCTGAACAGTGTATTTAGAAAAAATACACAGTGAAACAACCACTTCGAATATAAAAGCTGATCTTGGAATTACCACTTGTTTTATTTTAATGAACAACTGATTTTTAAACATGGTGAAAATAGGCATTCCCAGTTTATTTCACATATGTGCAGCCCCAGTATTTGTTGTCCAAGTATCTGTGGGCAAGGGTCAAATATTCTAGAAAATAGTCACTTATCTTAAGGTTCTTAATTTTTTCACCCCAGTTCTTAGTCACTAGCATGCTGGATGGAGCTCTGAGCAACCTGGCCTAGTGGAAGGTGTCCCTGCCCATCCTGCAGGGGATTGGGACTGGATGATCTTTTAGGTCCCTTCCAACCCAGGCCATTCTGTGATTCTGTGATTCTCTTTGTTAGACACAAATCCTTTCTCTGCTCTTGTGACATCCAGTGTTTGTGGGGAAAAAAAACAAACAAAAAGAAGTTGCCTTATGCATAAATTTTTGTGTTTCCAGAAAATCCAAATGCTTAAATTAATTCTCACGAATGAGCTGAAAAACATTTATATTGATTTTAATATTAACTTAAAGAGGCCCAAATAAAAACTCTGGTGCTTACTGAGGAATAATTTAAGAGATCACAATTTATAATACCACCCTCAGAAATACAGAAACATACAGACAAGAACCCCAGCAACCTCGCAGAATAATATTTTGATACAATAAGACAGCAGAGAGAGATGGGTCAGATTTTCCATTTCTTGTGCACATAACTCATAATGATATTTGCTTCTTGGCAATGTTGCTTCACTGATATAGCCTGTAGCATATCAACAAGTGTACTTAAAGAAAGAAATCAGGATCAGTTAAGAAATGATTCATGAGCATGAGGAAGGGCTGCATTTGCAACAAACATTCAGCCATCTCTTCACGTTTGCTGTTCTCACCTCCTGCTTACCAAATAGCTTCTGTTTGAGTTTGCAGCATTCCCTGTGGAAATGGAAGTGCTGGTCCAGTCGCCAACCACACCTTTTTATTTTAAAATACATATATTTGTATCAGGTGACTAAGGCTTTCCTTTCCCGGTTAAACAAAGTGTTTTCCTACATTATGACTACCCTGTATTTTTGCTTTCCCACTTTAAAGGTTCATGGAGACAGCAAATTCTTATTTTACTGTGCAGCATAGCAGGTGGAGTCACTTAGAGTGATGATGTAGCGCTGACCTCCCTTTGCTGCCTCTCAGAGTAAATATAAGGGTTTCCTGCCACTGGGATTTTAAAGAAAGATAACCACCATGACATGCTTATCCCCCTGTAAAAGCAGTGGAGAATAAGCCTGAAGTGTGAATTAATTTCCTACTCATCAGCAGGTACGTAGAGCCTCTGAACCTTGTTGTGCACAGTTGCTGCCGAGCGCGTTGCACAAAGGAGCCACAGAAACTCGCACACCCCTCATGGGGGAGTCTCGGCTCCCCGAGCGTTTCCACAATGCCATCAGTGTCAGGGCTGAAGAGGAGGTGTCAGAAAAGCAGATTTGAATTTTTTTGTAACAAAACCAGTGAGGGGAGGCACGTCATAGACCGGGGTAAGAAGTGTGGCTGTGACTTGCTGAGAAGATCAGATCCTTGGAGGGTATTAAGCCTATGACACAGTAACACTTTATTTCAACAGCAGAAAGCACCCTCAAGTTATAATCTAATTAGAGACATTAAGATTCATTTGCATGTTATGGGGCATATTTTAGGGACAAGCTTCTTTGATCTTTAAAAAGCAGCCGATAAATGGTTGTCCTTTACCGTATCTAAATCAGGTAACCTGAAGTTAATATGAACTGAGTTTCAGTGTGCCAGAATTTACATAGGGATGATTAACATTTCAAACGGAACAGAGAAAACATTAAATGCAGGCATGTTATGTGTTTATGACTGGCAAGAGGGTTGGCTCATTGCTGTCCTAGGAGATGAGTCCTAGGTGACTTTATCATCTTTCAGACAGGTTTTATTCAAGTACCCCAAAAATGGGTTATAAAGGGCATTGCATGCTGCATATAAATACATGAGAGAGAGGGAGATGGAGAGAGATTTTGCTCTCTAATGGAGACTATTTTACTGAAATATGTTCATGGTTTTTTATTCAACTCTTTCCCTAGGTTAATACAATCAGGTAATTCTTCTAATCTGTATTCAGGACATTTGAGCCAGTAATAATTTAGGAATGAGAAAAAATATTCAGGTCTCACTTCACCTTTGCAGAGTCTGGAAATTGACTGCAGACTGTCGGCCCTAAACCTTCATGTTTTATCGGGGAACAAGCTACAATCATTCCTCTGGTTTAGTGCACATGTTTATGTGAGTGAGATTATTAAAGATCATATATAACAGGGCAGCCTGTTTGTGACTCTCTGTGAATCCCCAGTGAGAATAAGAGGGGTATGTGGCATGCAGCTCTCTCCTCTACAGCTGTATTTAGGAGGGGAGAAATTCCCCTTTTTCTATTTATCTTGCCAGTTTTTTTCCAGTAAGCTCTGCTTCTATGTTGGCCAGTGCACTGGTATTTCTTCTTTTCTGTTTCTGTGCACCTCTCTTTTCCTCTCTACACTATCAGCAGGCTGGCGTTCTCACTCTTGACACCGAAGTTGTTTTCATATTAGTCATGTATTTTAGGACTGTGCTGTCCGCCTGCTTCTGGGGGCATTGGCTGTCAGTGCATCTCCAGTACGCCCAACAGGCTTTTCATATACGAGCCAGCTGCTGCAATAGCATAGAAACTCTGCTGTGCTGGAGATGCAAGTGCTTTGGGGTAAATATGGGCTCTGTCTCACATGGAAAACCCATCCCTAAGCTGTCATTCACTGCTGCTTGCATTTCGTACTTGCATTCGGAGCGCTGGGTGAGGCAGTGGAGAATAATGCCAGCATCTTTTCTCATGCATGCTTACCTTCTTCAAAGAAGATTTAATAGATTCTTTGTGTGTTGAGGAAGGCTCTGTGTATAAGCACATAAGGGACATGGGTAGACAAACTACAAAAATAGAGAGAAAGGAAAGATTATAATAGAAAATATAAGTAAAGTAAAATCTGCTCATAGAATTTTCTTTAGCACTGTATTATTTACTCAGCATCTAAAGCCCAATGCCACTTACAATTGCTCTGTAGGATTGTCATGGTTGAGACTTTGACGTTCTGCTGCACCAGTGGCCTTCTCTATTTTTATCCATGGGCAACAAGTCTTTTGAGCCTCCCCAGTTTTTCTGTGTTCCTACTGCTATTAATAATGATGGACAAATTATATGGGCCATAATAACTGAAAGGCCAAATGTCTGGCTCATGAAGAGGTGAAAACAAGGTCACTGCTGACCTTGTATCTTTGAGGGGGAATCTACAGATTTAGATTGTGTTGCATGGCTTTGAAAAAGTTTAGTTATTTATCTCAACTTGTTTCTGCAAACACAGTAATAATTAATAATAACGCCATAGAACTATTGCAAATATTAAGTGCTTTGGGAGCCTCAAAGTACCAGCTTTAAATAAAGGCACAACACTATTATTAACTATGACAAATATTGACTGTAGCACTAAGTATGCATTCTTACAATCATTCATTCATTTTGTTTGTATATGAAAACGTACTGGGACAAAGCCTTGGGTCTCCATCCAGGTTTTAACCTAAGTTTTACTCAGATTAGCCCTAGGTAAAAAAACAAGGTAAGCTAGATTTTCTAACAGCACTAACTGAATGAGCCAAGAGATGTTTCTTGGCTCTGCTGGCCTGATCATTACAAAGGTGGCCAGAAAAGGAAAATAAATAGTTTTCATTCTTTAATGAAAAGTAAGGAAGGTCTGAAATAACTTTTGTTTTGTTTTGTTTCTTTTTCTGTTGTACTTTTTACATCAGAAATTTACATTCTTTTTACACTGCCAGACTAATGAAAAAAAATTACAAGGTCTTAATAAAAGGTCTGGAACTGAGGGCAAAGGTTTTCAGTTGACATTATATTGAAATATTTTTGCCAGCTGAGGTGCTGGATACCCCACCTCTGGAAACATTCAAGGTCAGGTGGAACAGGGTTCTGAACAACGTAATGGAGTTGAAGTCCCTGCTCTTTGCAGGGGGGTTGGACCTGATGACCTTTAAAGGTCCCTTCCAACCCAAATTATTCTATGATAGCCTTGACTGTTCCAGACTTTGTGCTGTGTATGTTATCCAAGGGAGCTAAAAAAGTACCTGACTCTGTCTAAGCAGCGATTCTCTTTGTAGATAGCGGGTTTCATCAGCCACAGCATTCCTGTCGCTGTGTCCTGCACTGTTTTCCCTCCTAGCTCCCAAAGGAGGAGGTCTGAGGCTCACCCTTGGAGCACACACTCCTCTCCCCAGCTGGAGTACATTCCCTGTGGGAGCACTGCCGGTTGGGGTGGGTTAGAACAGCCCTAAGAGGGGCTTTGTGTCGTCCGCTTTCCCTTCAGTGAACTGACTGAAAAAGCTGCCAGTGTGTGGTTCCATGTGGAGAATAGTATGTGTGACAAGTGTGGGGGTGATCCTGGGTGATTTGTAATAGTTTGGAAAAGGCTGTCACTCGTGTGGCGTGTTTGCATTACGAGCAGGATAAATATTTCACTCTGAGAGGTCTGTCTGGTTAGCAGCATTACGCATCTAGGCAGCAGCAAATTGTCTTTTTGTCTGAATACGAGAAGGGTCTTTGAGATACTGAGCCTGGCAAATAGGAGAAGGCACACCGGGGGGAGCTGCAGCAGGCAGGTGCAATCAGGCTGGTTCCTGGGACGAGTGCTTGGGTCTCTAGAGCGTTATTTCAGCTAAGATAAATAAAGATTATTCATTATAATAACATGTTGATCAGTACGTGTATGCCTGCATCGCATTAGGCGCTCTCCAGTGCTGGCCTGAGTTTTGGCAGCCAAGCAGTGTGATCCCACTGCACCTGAGGAGACAGTCAGGTGGAGCATGAACATGAGCTGGGGCCTGTGCCTTCCACGGCAGGACAATAAAAAATAACCTGCATCACTGTGTCCTGTCCCTGAGAACAAAGAAAGGTCCCTTCCTGGGAAAGGAGTGGATTATCGGGGGGAAAGGTAAGGGCCTGTACAGAACTTTCAGGATGAGAGTGGAAGAATGATGGGATTATACCTGGGGAGAAGTGCACGGGTGTCCATAGCCTAGGAAAAGGCAGAAGGGAGCACAGAAGAGCTGCCTGTTACCATGACAATAGGCAACAGAGTATCTGTGTGAGGAACAGAAAGATTAGCAGTCATCCAGGAAAGATTCCCATCAAACCCCTACCTTTTTTGCAGCTTAATGAATGGAAATTTAACCTTTTATTTGAAAGATTGTCAACTCGTTGGAGTCTTGCCTTCCCATCCCACCAGCACCTAATACATCCTGTAGCAACTACAAATTTTGTGTACTACAACATTTTTCACATCCGTCTGAAGGTATATTAGAATTCAGTGGGAGCTGTAAGAGTGATGTGAATGTGAGGAAGAACTTTTCCAGCAAAAAGAGTCTCTGTGTAGCTCAAAATTTTGCATTACCACTCTAGTGAATCCTGAATAAGTCTGTATTTTTAGCCTTGATGCTACAATGTGGCTGGTCCATTAATTCATTATTGCCTCTCACATATGCAGTCCTTTGCCTAACTGTGAAATGGCTGTGAAATACTGTCACCCTGAAGAGGTGATATTTTACCTCCGCTTCTCATTGTTACAGTAACGATTCCTGGTTCAGGGCCCTGGTTAATAAAATTTAACAGCTTTTTCCACAGGAGCTGCTTTTGTGATCCTTCATCTACCTCTGCTCTCATGGGGTGATGAGAATGATGTATCCAAGACTGGCGTGTTCTGAGGCCTCAAACTGTCTGCCAGATGCATAATGAGAAATGTGAGCTTAGAGTCAAGCAAATGGTAGGAAAACTGGTGTGATGGGTTAAGCCTGATAAAGGGACCAGCTAATTAAAAAAATCAGAAGGGAACAAATTGCTCTCAAAGTATAATGTTTTAGTGGGTATTAATGCTCTGTACTGTAAATTGATTGCTTATTCTCATGTAGCAAGTAATTTTGTGTTTGTCCTGCTCCCGGGTCTGTATGAACACTGTGAAACGAATGAAAGGGATGAAAAGGCGCTGATGTGGATGTACAGGCGCACACAAACGAGCAGGTTCATCTGAGGGGCTTTATACAAATACCTAGGACGGCCTGTTTGGAATATTCATGCCGAGCTATTAGTCATCTTCCCAAATATTCATTTAGATTTTGCTAGGCTCTTAGAGGAGATAATAATCAAATATTTGTGAAGCCTGCATGCAGCACTGCTGCTGGAAATGTGTTTTGGATTCTCTAACACGAGGGCAGAGCTATGTGGGCTGCTGCTGTGCACTCTCTAACAGGCACTGCAAAGCCTTCTAATTTGAAACACAGCTATTATTTCCCCAAAGCCTGACACAGTGAGTGTTCACATCCTGATTTTCATTACTTTCATTTCTGGGGACTGAAAGCCCTTGGACTGTGGGCTGCAGAAGTTTTGTTCTAATCAGATTTTTCTGGTTTTGTTTTGTTAGGAGTTTTTTTTGTTTTTGGTTTTGGTTTTTTTTAAGCTTTACTCAGCTACTCTTTGCATCAGAAGCAAAAGAAAGGCATAAGGATTGCACTTTCAGTCAGTCCCTTTTCCATCCATAGCATATCCAAGTCTTGTTACTTTCTCTTCACACATAACATTATTTATAGGACACGTTTGTTGATGACTCCTAGGAAGTTTCCTGGTAGTTTTAGAAAGACACTGTTTGGCCTCACTCACACTGTTTTTCTAATCATAACAGGTATAGATAGCCTATTTCTTGAAGTTTAGACAAGGTTTTACTGTAATAAAGGTTGTAAATATAGATTTTATTTCACAGTCCTCTGCTTGAACTGGATACAACAAAAGAATTACAACCTTACAGATTAGCATATATATTCTGTATAAAAACCTATAAAAACTCCGTGAATTATCATAAGAAAGAAGTAATCATTCCGTTTCTCAAACATAAGAATCTTTAAGTACCAGTAGGAGGCCTGTAAACTACACTTAAGGGGCAATTTCTGCAGTGTAAAAATTGGCAAATGCAAAATTTGCCTAGAGATGCTAATATTTGATGAGTTATGATCCATGTAACGTTCTGCAGCTGATTTTTCTGCACTAAAGTAAAGGCAGGTCTTTGTGCAGTAATGGTAGTTACTGTACAAAGCAAAATTGGGCATTATAAGCATTTTCAAACACTACTGTGTGTCTTGGAAGTTCAAAATAGGTCGGCAGGAAAACCAGCATTGTAGGAAATTCAGAATCCTGACGCCGTCAAAACACAAAGTGGATCAATCCATTTGGTTTAAGAACTTAATGTGCCTTTAAACACTGGAAAATTTCAAGGTCACTGGTGGACCAGGAGTGTGAAACATGCCACGAAGCATAACTACCCCACAGTGTAGACAGTGTCATTCAGACATAAATGCTTAACTTCTTGAATGCCCCTTGAAGTCCCTTTTCTGGTGTCTAGAGGAAGGAACCCACAGGTCTTGGGGGGGGGGTTTGTTCTGTTTCTAATGACATTCAGCAATGTCATCTCTGCTAGAGATCTTTAACATTCAGTTTATCTTATTGCAACAGGGCAATAATGAAACCTGCTTGCAAAATGAATATTTAAGAGAGCTAAGTCACTTTTATCCAAAGCATTCAAATATGTAAAGGACTACTGCTCTGCGAGCTGCACAAATGTGCCCCATTGCTTGGGGAATGGCTGGTGCCTGTTGTTTTGCAACCCTGATTTAATGAGCTGTCCTTATAGTTCAAAATAGAAAATATAAAAAGTAATCAGCTGGGATCCTGATTACCTTTGCCCATGTTATAATAAGACCTTTGTGATAAAACAAAAAGTTCTGAACAATGCTGTCTGCATCATCATCACAAGCCAAGATTAAAATAGATGTTCTGTTGTGTTTGGGAAAGTCTGGTGGCCTGATTTTCCAAAGCACTGTGTGTCTGAAAGCAACCTTGGCATTCAAGGTGCAAATGACAGAGAGAGAAAAGCTATTTACTTGTAAAGAGTAGTCAAATTGGAAAAAGTTAGAGATTGACTTTTACAAAACGAGTCCACGGTCAATAACAACTTTAGCAGAAGGGAGACTAAATTTGCTGGCATATATGGAATAAGTGATTTAATCTATCACTGAATGACTGCCAGTGCTGGGGTGGAATGCAGCAGATGTTTTTCATGGAAACTTTAAACATAATTTTCCAATAGAAAGCGAGGCATAATATTGTCTCTAATAGAAATAGTAGGGAAAACTTCAGTGGGTCCAGTAACTACTGTCTTGCTCCTACTGAAACCCTCTACACCCTTTTTTCTCATTTCAATTTTAATCCTTTTTCTGCTAAAGAACCAATATACTTAGAAATAAAGTGAAATTCTCATAGTAAGCAAAAGGAATTAATTCTGCACAGGAGCAACAGAATTAACCAGTCTGAGGTGAGTAAACTTGTGTACTTAGCAAAGCCTACATGTTTAGACCTTGTTACTCATCTCAGCTGCTACATAGATGGGAGAACAAACTCTTGCAAAAGCTGCTCCACAACGGCAGCACCAGGTATTAGAGGCAATTTAGGTGATTATTAAATGGAAATGGTGACTTCTGATGTGGCTGTTCTCATCACTTCTGCAGAGTATCCGTTTCGTGTATGCACAAGATGGGCTCTGTCCCTGGGGCTGTGCAGTGCCAACACAAATCCTGCAAAATATTCAGTTTTTAACCTAGAAATGCCTATGGTAAGATGCACAATAAAAGGCTCTTGACCCAAAAAGGTCTTGTTTTACCTGAAGTTTCCTAGGATTTGACAAGGGAAGAAATATTTAGCACCATGCAAAGTTATGGGGAAAACTTTCCACAGATATGTGTGGGCACACAGAATCCACAGAAATACTTTCAGGAGTAAGTTTTAAGTTAACATTGATATTGTATGATTGCAAGAAACAGAAGAGTGACAAACAACAGTCCATTAATCCTGTTGGTAATCTTATCAATTTGTTTGGATTGGTGTCTATTCAGGTTTTAAAAGTTAAATACATTCATGAGTGGATATGGATTATCCCATAGTTCATGCTATGGAGATTTAAGGGGAGTGTGCTTCATTAGTTATAAAGAGAGAGAGAGGAACCACGAGCCAGTCCACAGCCCCCACAGTGTTGCTCACAGTAGAGCTATTCCAACTCATTTAAAATGGCTCTGTGATGAGGTTTTCATTACTTCCTCTGGGAGATTATTCTACAGAATTGCAAATCTCAGAAATGGGAAGTGTAAATATTCCCTCAGTTAATTTAATTAAGCTCCTCTCCGTTCTTGCCCTCTCACCAGCTTGTAATTTCTCTCTTTTCTTACTTAGCATATTCCTCTAAAACTCTGTGCTTGAATGGCTGCTAATCTGACTGGGGATAGGGAGTAATCCTTCCTTCCCTGGTTTCCCCATGTTGGATCCACTGCTTGAGTGGCGCTTGGAAGGAAGGGAGGAAGCCGGGCAGGGCTTGGGGAGGCCAGAGGAACACGCACGGAGGGGCTGGCTCAGCCTGCGCCGCCCACAGACGGATGTGGTGGAGTTTTGCATGGCTTCTTTCACCGTGCTGAGCGTTCCAGTAGTTTGCCTGGCTTTATCCCCGTAGCACTCCTGCAAGGAAGCAAAACAACCCCATTTTAAGAGAATGGAAGTGGCGTAAGCTGTTAAGCAAGTGATAATGTGTGGTACCAAGCTGAGATGCTCGAGATGCTTCCATCATATCAGGTGGGGTGCCCGAAGCAGCATCTGCTGGTGAGCTCTGCACAGAATAATTTGCCCTGTAAAGAAGCTAACTGGGGTCTGTTTCCACTGCACTAAGGAGTGTAAGCATGGTGTTTGTGACAGATGTTAAATGAGCTTGGCTCTTGTTAGGCAGCTAAGAAAGGAAAGACTTAAGGGGGTCTGGTGGAGTCCTGGTGAGAAAGCTGCTGACTGGCGTGAAAATCACAAAAGATGATAGTGATGCAGGACCTTTCTTGTCAAAAGCCTGGGATAATGTCACCTTAGCTCTGTAAACTTAGAGTAGAAACCGGTGAGTATTAAGGCTAGAGTTTACATAGCAATAATGTCTGGTTCTGTTGCTTGGCTACTTATTAGGCTGATAATTTTCCACTTCTTTTTATATTTGATAGGCTACATTCTCCTGCTTTGTAGTAACCAAAGTCAGATCACCTCCTTGATCCGGTAGAGCTACTGAAATTTTACTCCACTGAAAGTCAGTCATCATACTTAAGAGGGAATTAGAGCTTACTTGCTCTGTCCACATATGAACAGGAATGGATATAAACTTATAGGAATGCATGAAGGGATTCAACCCTCTCTCTCTCTCTCTGTGTAGTCAGAGCAGTCAAGATAAATAGATGTCCAATATCTTTTGTCCTAAATACCTTTCTTCTTTTTTTATTTTTTTTTTTTTATTTTTAAAATTTTTTAAAAAATAAATGCTCTTTTGCGCTTCCTGTCTTCCTGTTTATGGCTAAAATCCAATTCAGAGTATCAGTAGATCTGATGGTTTGAAATAGGAATGATTTGCTTTATTAAAAAAACCCCAACCCAATCGGTCAAGTGATGAAGGTTGCTATAGTTCAGTCAGCAGAGTTACAGCAATGTTAAGCAATTATAAATGAAAGAACCAAACTCTAAGTAGTCTGTAGGATTTGACCTTTAATGCACAGCTATTAATACTTCGACTCCACTCTTTGTACTTCTCCTCAGATCTCCACTCATGCCTGTTGTCTCCAGTTCCTTTTTCTACTTGGCACTAACATGTTCAAAACTTAATGTTCTGCCCAATGACCTTCTCTGTCCACAAACGCTTTTTTTCCCTTTTTGCCCTCTATTTATTAACTTTCTTTTAAATTTACTAGATGTCAGAAGCTTGTCAAACATTCTCCTTTCAGTTCTGCACTACCTTCAGACCTCTTCCCCTCCATCTTTAAAATCCCACTGTTCTTCTCTGCCTGTCTCCTGCTGGCACTGGTACATGTACTCAGTAACTTAGGGGAGGCAGTTCTGCTTCTTCAAGTTCAGTAAATGGATCAGCTCAGCATGGAAGATCAGGAGAATGGCATGGAAGTGACAGAGAGACGCTTTTAAAATTGCACAGTAAGAAATGGATGAGTGAACATCTAGTGGTGAGGTAAGAGGGTAAAGACAGGTGGCAAATCTCTCCTGGATTTGCTTTATTGTGTTAAGAATACATTCCTGTGACATGCAGTGTACAATATTTTCTAAAAAACCACATCTCATCTTCAGAATTTTACCCTTCTTGACTGCAAGGCTTTTTTTTTTAAATTGGGCTTGTGACCTTTCTGATTCATGAAATATAAAAATAGAAAGTTCTTATGAAATTCTTTTTTTTATTATCTGATAGTGTTGAATTTTGTGAGTGTATTATTAGTATAAAGACTTTTCTTTGGGGGTTACAAGTACTGTTTACTCTGACATTTAGTGAAGGGGTGTTCTGTTCTCATGACTGCATTTGCTCCAAAATGCTAAGTAACCACAGAAATTAAAAAATCATACAACTGCCAACCCTTTAAGTATATGTTCATATTTTGGTTTTGCTGTGATGCTCACCCTTTCAGTAAGTGTTTTGAATTTTTTTTCATGTTTAGGTCATCTTTGAAAAGAATGCAGCTTCGCAAAGAATGACCTTTACCAAGTTTGTAGGAAATGCCATTTTGCTCTCAAGTGAGGTGAGATTCATGTGGGAAAGGCTGCTGCTCTGCAATCCTGAAAGCAGTCACTCGCTTCTCCCTTCCTCTGCAGGACAAGCAGGTGCTTTCTGCAGGCCTAGGAGAAAGTGTGGCAACCCCCTCTCTGTCAAGACTCCTCCTGGGACCCCAGTCAGGCCTTTTCCGAGACGCATTGCACTCTAAAGTAGTGGTATCAGACAAAATGCTCTCGTGCTCTTACAGAGGTTGCAGTATTCACCTCATCAATATTGTCCTCATCAACTTCCCTGCACTATGTTTGCGAGGTATAAATCCAAGAGTAAAAATTACAGAAGTTCCCCAGACGGTCCAGATTCCTTCTAACTTGATCAAATCAGTCCTGTAGGAAAGAAGGGTACAGCCTCAGCAAGCCATTGTCTATCCCATATTCCAAACCTTTAGCAGAAAATCTCTATCCAAAATGCTGATAAGATTGAATAGATATTTCAAAGCAGAAATTGCCATAAGCCTTCTAAAATGTTTGCCAATAGGCTTTCTTTAAAGAATAAAAAAGATTAGGTCTTAAAGATGTTCATCTTAATTTGAACATTTAATGTCAGTGCCATGACAAAAAGCTCAAGTATTGTTAAAGTGTGGATAGAAAATCATGTAACTAGTGTAATATTAGTTACACATCTCTTATCAGCATGGGTGTGAATGGATCATTTGTTTGGCAACAACATATTTCACTCATTTATAGATATATATATATATAAAACAGTTATTTATAAGGGGATACAGCACTACAGAAATATAGTCTGATTTCTGACACAAAGCTGTTTTTAAATGGCCAGATTGCTTCCAATACTTTTGTGTCTCCTGTATTTAGTCAGCAGTAACCAGTGCTGATGTAGTCCCTGATCTTTTAGAGGTTTAACATATGTTTAAAATTTGAAAAGATGAGAGTTCCTGCTAGCTTTGATAGGACTAGTCACTGGGTATAAGCATGTGTAAAAGTCTCAGTGAGAGCTGATGCCAAGTCCTTTGCTGTCTAACTCTTGGCCAGAGAATGACCCCAGGCTGAATGGGAATACTAGGAAATAAAAAAAAGAAGTGCATAGACGCTGTTACTATTCTCCTGAGTCATACAGACTCTAAAAATATTTTAAAAGCTGTACACTTCAAAATTAAAAAGTGCATTAAAACCTTCAAATTATTTGTTTTAATGGATCACATGTAAATATACACCTCTAACTTTGTTTTTCTATCTTTATTGAAAAGTATTGTTCTTTAAGTGAAAGACATTTTTGTGGTTAACCTTAGAGGAGAATATCTGTTTATTAACTAATAGAAAAACTGTGGTGCTTGATGGCAGCAGGAGCAGCATCATATTTCAGTTTGAACAGCTGCTATCTCCACAGCCAGACCTGGCAATCCTTTTTGAATTTACACACGGAATAGGCCCAGACAAGAAGATGTGATTCAGCAGCGTCCCCAGAAAGACTTTTTATGCCCTCTACTGCAGCCACACCTATGTGGCTACCTGTGAGTCAGCGAAGCAGAAATTAAATTTCCAGTGAGTCCAGTGAATTCAGCAAGCAAATAGAACTTGTTACTTCTGGTAATTCAGCTCCCCATTGTGTCACTGACCTTGGGCAAGTTATTCAGCTTTCCAATGTTTCATCTTCTATGTTAAATGGATTTAACAAGACCTAATCATCACACAGTATTCTGTAGACTTCAGTGGAACTGCAGCCACAGAAATGAAGGGAGAATTTAGCACGCAGCCCTGCCACGGTATTCGGGGGTTCTCAGATGACTTTTGATCAAAATGAAATATAAATTATGCGAGGACCTGCTAACATTTAATTAAGTGAAGCCTCTTGCTATTTTAAGAACAATTTCTTAACAAGCAAAATTAGCAGAAATACTCTGCTGGTGGAGGCCAATAGCTTCTCCAGGCAGAGCTGGTCTCTTCCCATCCCTACAAGGCTGTAAGCTCTTTCTGTGATTTATGAATCATTTATCTCCCGATTTCTCATATTTTGGGTGCAATTTTCCCTTTGCTTAGCGCTGAAGAAGCCGTGCATCTAACAGGGTAAGATGACGGCTGTTATTTTCCGTGCACCCATGAGCTGAATTGCTTAGTAGTTTAAGCCACTTTGCAACTGTACAAACACACTGTGAGCAGTAGGAATGCACTTATGTCCCCAAGGACCCAATCTGGCTTGCAAAACTTCCACTAGTGGCACAGATGTGCAAAAAGCAGAAATCCACCTTCACTCTCTGTTTGTATTTGCAGAATGTGGATTTAGCTAGAAAATAATATATTAACATTTATACATCGATTTGTATTCATGTTCTCAAAGCATTTTATTTACATTGAGTGGTAAGAATCGTATCAGTTTATATTTCATATTTGGAAACTGAGCCAAAAAGTGACAAAGTGTTTCCTTCAAAATCATCCAGCGAGTCAGTCTTGGAGAGAAATGTGCCTGTTCCACTAGACTGTTTTTGTGTGTGTATTCTTACTTATGAACAGCTGTGAGTATTAGAATCTATTATTTATATTTCCACTAAGCTTATTTTTTCCCCTTGCAGTAGACACTCTACAAAGGAGAATTGTTGTCGTTTTTCTTCAGGTACTGTGATTCACTGGGGCATTATGGATGGTAATGAAGCAGCACTGCAGACACTGTTCAGCAAGGATCTTTGCAAAGCCATTTGAAATGTGTTACTTAAAACCAATGTAGCACTTAAAAAAAGGAATTAAAAACGTGTGGGCTGCGGACTTTCAGTGATGAAGTAGCTCAGAAAAGGTTGGTTCTGCCTGCATCACTGACCCCACACCATCAAGCATTTTCAAGCAGTGTCAGTGTTCCTCCTCGCTGCCAGCAGTTCCATTTACATGCATGTGCTGTACTAACAACACGTACACTGAGGGCTGCTTACAGCCAAGAGGGAGAATTTGTCACCTGTCCACAGTAGTGGCCTGAGGTTTACACTGGTTACAAGCAAATTTCAAAAAGCCCAGAGGATTGGCTTCAGGCCCAGAATTTCAAATCATCAGAGTTTGGCACCTCACTAAAGAAAACAGTAATAAAATGCCAGAAATGATCACTGGCAAGCCACAGAGCTGTCTAGCACAGAAGAGGTGCGTGTAAGGCACTAGTGCTGCCTGCCCTGTGATCAGTGCTGGAGCTGTGCTTTAGGAGGTTGTGGCTCTGCGGAGATGGTAAAACAGGTTGTGTGAAGAATAAGTGCATAAACTAACTAGCACTGACTGAAGACGCAGACATCTGTTTCCAATTTGCATGGAGCTGCTAATTCTTAAAGGACGAATTAGCATATATCTAATTTTAACCACGGAGTTGTAATTGGTATTTTCAGAAAATGTGGTGGTCGCTGCCGGCACTGGAGAGCAATATCCCTGTTCCAGCCCTGCACTGGTCACCTGGAGAAACAAACCCCTTTGGCCGGGAAGAGTAGGTGAGACACAGGAGCCATCACTCATTTTGTTCAGCAGGGAAAAACTTTGAAACCCAGCCCCCCTGCCCCTTTCCTCCCTCTCTCAGAGAACTACTTGATTTGGTCTCGGAGAATGCAGCATTCTGTTTTTTTCCCTGAGCAGCAACAGATGGATTTCAAAGAAATCTCCACTATTACAACGGTACTTCAGTCCCTCAGTTGTTTCTTCCCCTTTGGAAAACCAGTAGCTGATTTAATCCAAGGCAGTTTCTCCTTCATGGTCTTTTACAGCTCTAGAATGGATATCCTGTTTCCTGAACTCCTCAGCCTTACCTTCCAGTTTCCCAGCCTCAGGGGTCCTGTATCTCACTGTAGCCACCTCCCAGCCACCTTGGAGCATCCATCACACACCGAGGGCTGGAGAACTGCTCCTCTGGTCTCCAGTGGCTCTGGAGTAGGTTTGGAACAGAGTGCTTCCTTGTGGTGTTGAAACATGAAAAACCAGCAGTGTAGTGCATTATCCACCCCTGACAAACACTTGGAATACCTTCCTCAGGCTCTGGCAATGTGCCTTTAGCTTGTCATGCCAGTAAGATGTTTTTAAAGTGAATTGGAATTGAAACATTAACTCAGTTCCCAGAGGGGATGGTTTAGTCTTTTAAGCATCACATTTAAAATACTCAAATGCTTTCAGTCTTGTGAGGTCCACTGAGCCTTTCACTATTCTGGAATACAGATAGTGAATCTCTTACAATTTACTCACCAGGTTTTCTTTTCAGATGAGACCTTGGAAACCAAGTCGTGCACCTTGTAGTAATTTTGGGGTAGAGATATCTCCTGTTTAGGTATATACAGAAGGAACTTACAAAATTACAATCATCATTTTCTCTGGCCACCTCTACGTTGTTTAGTAGATCACACCATGCAGTGATAGCCACTTTTTAGTGGCATAGATTAGCAAACTGAACCTTGATCACTCCAGACACAGCTTCAGTTTCCTACCAGCTACAAATCCTGACAGCTCTTTATGCTGATTGAGCTTGTCCCTATCAGCAATTGCTTTAAAGTGGTTGGCCAGGCTGTGTATATAATTTGTAAAGTAATTTGCAATTCTTTGCAATGAAAACTGCAATATAATGTAGTATCATGAGCCAGACACTCAGCCTGCTTCTATTAACCCAAGACCTGTTCCAGATAAGAATGTGGTGGGTTAAATATACTCCTATGACATCCTCTGACATGCTCTTCAAAATGGAATTTCATAAGTTCACGATAATTGAATTCATCCTGGTTTATAGGATTTTTTTATTTGTGAAGTTTTGTGTTCCAAAGCCTCAGTCAATGAAGTGGAGCAGCCCCTTCCCCCACAGATGACTCTCTTAATCCTGTGGGATAAGCAAGGGTGGTACTTCCAAAAGGACGCTAGATTCTCATATCTGCCTAACATCAGGCAGATTCCAGACTCAATTCCCATGCCACAGGATCTCCATTCATCACACTCTTGTTTGGCTATAAGGGAATAAAGACAGCTTAGAAGTCCTGATGGGAGGAAACGTGTGACTTAAGTTTTGATTTAATGGTCAGAATGTGACTTTTTTGATAAGGAACATGGGAAGGAAAATTTTTAGAGATGCCCTTAAGCCCTTACAGAGAGAGGCCAAGGCCAGAGCTGTGTCACAAGCTCTGAAAAGCCAGGGCCTCCTTCTCTGCCTGCCAGGTATCCTAGAGACTTGCTGGAAGGCAGAACACCCACTGCATCTTCCTGCCTTCTGGCAATGCTCTTTCTTTAGAGCTGTGTGAGTTAGCTGAGGGTGTTTTTCCTCGATGCATTGCTGACATGGCATCTCTTCTCTGGTGTAGTCTAGTTACCAAGACTTGCTCTACTCTTTCCACGGTTTCTCCCCGGAGGATGAATCATAGATCACAGGGGCTGACAGGGAGGAGGAAGAAGAGCTGCAGAGAGATATCTGATATTCTGGCAGAACAGCAACAACGGTTCTCGTGGGGATCTCTGTGTACCGAACTTGGACAAAATAGCTGTGTTCCATTTTTAAACAAAAAAACTCCAAACCAAACCAAAGAAAACCCCAGCAACAAAAAATACAGTTCTGCAATTTGGTTTTGCTTTCACCTCCTACCTTTACCTATGCTTTCCTCCTTCTCTTCATAATCCTAAACATCATGACCTCCTTTGTTAGATTTTCTTCTTATAGTGTATTATCTGCAATCTATAGATAGAAATTAATAACGTCAAAACCTAGCCAGACTGGTAATGGGAGATGTAATCCACTATGTAACACTGCTATAGGAATGTCAGCCGTGTTTTTTTAGGAGCAGCCTGGAATTTTCTGTAATTGTTTATTCTCAAAAGAGTAAAATTCATCTTCTGTTGTATTTGCTATGTTTTCTTTTCCTCCAACTTTTCACATTATGCCTACATGTGTAGAAAGCACGATTTTTTTGCTTCTATGTATCTTCAGCACGTCAGTTAGGTGAACAACAGAATAATAATTTTCTGGATATCTGGATTTTAATGTATGTGTGTTTGTCACAAAGCAACTTAAATGGCTACTTAAGCTTCCATGACATCTGGATTTTGCAATTGGCAATGTTTTTATCTTTGTCTGCCTGGCTTCACAGCAGAGTGACAATGAAAATGCATTTAAACAAACAAAGAATGAAGAAAAAAAATCTGATTTAAACGTCTTGTTGTTGTTGTTGCCAGACAAACAAGCACGGTAGTTATACAACAGCCTCAGAGTACACTGAATGAATCCTCTGAAACCAAAGCTCCAAAGGCTATGGGATTATTTTTAAACTGCCTGCCAAGGCCCCGAAATACGATAATTAATGAACTTTAGCATATATGACAAAATTCCTAATTGAAGTAGAAGGGGTGCAGGGAGCATTAATGAAATGAAACCGAGTTTTTGAAGTATCAGTTTTGAACCCTTCAATTTTGTCTTTAATTACTAATTTTAGGGGATAGCCTTGAGAAGTTCAGTGACATTCATGGTAAAGTCGGAGGTGTGGGGAACCGTGGAGAGAGAAAATATCCCCGGGAGAGAGTTTTCAATGAAGTCGCCAATCTTGCAAGTCTTCTCCATGTTTTTTGTGGACTCAGGCCCTGGAAAAAAGAGATGGTAAAAAGCTTGAGGAGATGAAACAGCTTGAGTGTATTTCACACACGGAGTAGGCAGGAGAGGCAGGAATGGGATACAGCTGTTCTGATGCCTGAGCCCAAGGCACAACCCTTCAGGCCTTCCTGACTCTTACCCTTCAGCATTCCCATTCATATTTACAATGGAAATGTGATTGCAACACTGATTAAAACCAAGTTATTTTGGGCAAGTTAGAAAAAGACTGATCCCAGAAATAAATGATAAAGAGTAGTTCTTGAATGAATGTGGTTGGGATTTTCCCTTTTCCTTTTCCCTTCCCTTCCCTTCCCTTCCCTTCCNTCCTCTTCCCTCCCCTTCCCTTCCCTTTCCCCCACTACTGATAAGATAAAAGAAATTACTCACCTTCTACTCACCAAACCTTTCTTTGTCTGCTGTAATTGTTGCTTATACTGATTTTGCACACCCATGGACTGCCTAGATAAAAATTATGCCGCGGAACCAAATAAACCAGTGTTTTTTTAGATTTTCTCATGCGTGGACAGTGCTCCAGGAGGATGATGAAGGAGGGAATTCGGGGCCCAGTGATGCTGTGGATTCTCCATCCTGCACAATTTCGCTGCTTCCCGACTCACTTTCAAAGCTGACCCTGCTTTGAGTGGGAGGTGGGAGCAGAGGACTTCCAGAGGTCCCCTCCAACATGTGCTGTCCAGTGGTTTTTCTCTGTGGAACTGGGGCTACTGTGTTCATCCTGGCTCTGGATTCAGTTCCTCCTGAGGGAAACTGAATCCCTCACACAGCATTTCATATTAAGGGGAGCAGAACTTGCTGTGCATTTATGTTTGAGTCAGGAAACTGAAAAGTAAGTTTGAAAAAAAAATTCTCCATTTCAGCTTCCCTTTTCCCTTTTACCTATTTGCTTAAATAAAACCTGAAGAAAAAAGTGACCTTTACTGCTGTTTTTCATTTGCTTTCAATTAGAAAATGCAATCCTTCTGGCCTGTAAAATTTGCTAATATTTAAAAGGATTCTAGACATAGTCCCTTAACTGGAGAAAAAATATTACAGTTTTTAAACTAGTCTGGAGGAAAAAAGTTCTCTTCTAGTACCTCATAGCATTTTAGAAATCCTTAAGACCAGAAGGATGATTTCTCTCAGAATCATTGTATATATTAAAGATGAGAAAAATGCAAATATTTTGTTGTACGTTCTCCTAACCGACCCTGGCTGAAAGCTAAAAATGCTTCTTCTCTCTGAAAATATATATTTTAAGTTATACTTGAAATTATAACATTTTTCTTATCGAGGTTAAAGATTTTCAGGTTCCTTCAGATCGCTTTAGAGAATCAGAAAACACGAGAGTGAAAAGAAAACCAAAAATGCAGCGGTGCACTAACAGTCATATTTCTCGACAAAGAAGCAAATGCTGCCATTAAGAAGAAAAAGTTGAAAAGAAAGGCAGAAAACAAGCCCAATTCTTTGTCATTCTTCGCCTGCCATCACATCTTCTCCAGCGAGAGGCTTGAATCCTCAACGAGAATGCAATTACTGGTGGCATTTGTACTCTCCCAGTGCCCGGAGGTCTCAGCCAGGGACGGGGCCCTATTGTGTGTGCGCTGTACAAACACATTGAGGAGCTCATTGTCAAACTCCTCCAAAGCAACAGCTAAGCAGAATCTGAGGAACAGCCGAAGAGCGGACGAGGGGTGGTGCGCGGTCGGAGGGAGGTGATTGTGATCACAGCTGAAGCAGCAGTCAGTGCAGCCACAGACTAATCATTGCTGAAGGGCTTTTTTGGCATTTAATCTATGCGGCCAGCGCTGGCTTATGTATGTAGCCGCCAGCGCTGCAGTAAGTGAGCATCTTTAATATGTTTATCTTCACTCTCCCTCGCTGGGATAGGAAAGCATTAGCGTCCTTTAATGCGGAGTTCACATACTCAGCTCAGCCGGGGCGCTCTGTCCTCGCGGGAGCACCCCGGGCCCGTTCCCTTCTCCTTCCCTCAGCGCCGACCTTCCGGCAGCACCGCCCCGGCTCCCGGCGCGTTCCGAGCCCCGGTGTCCCCACCCCGGCAGCGCCTTTCCCGCAGGGTGAGCAGGAGACCCGCCTGGGATCTCGGCCCCGGGCGCCGCGCTCGCTGGGGCAGCTGGAGCCCCAGCAGCTGAACCCAGGGCTGCTCCGCTCGGGCAGCCCCCTCTCTTGGCTTCGCTACCGCAGTCATGCGGTGTCGAGAGAGCAAAGGCCATGGTACAACATCAGGGCTTCCTAGATCTCCCCCTTCCCTTGTTCCGTCTCAGATCGCATTTGAGAAAATTAAGTATGTATATACTTTCACGTCAACAGCTCCAAGTTTTTGAGCTTTTTCATTGTTCTGGGGGTTGTTCAGGGGGTTTTCTCATTGTTTTTCTTTTTTTTGTCTGTTCTTTTTAATTAACTGGTAAAAATCCTACAAAGCTTGATAAGCCAAGCCCGATTTGCAAGAACTGATAAAACATGAACCCAGCACCTCCTCAAGGTCTCCAATGATTCCCAGTGCTCGCTGTTTTGAAACACAACCCTGGGAAAACCTTGTGAATATCTACTAGATAAGGACTCATCTGCTGAAATACTCTTCAGTTTAATTTTGCCTGCTTCCTTTCAATTTTAATAACTGATTATCTTCCTAAATATACAATGCAGATTAATTGACTCTATGTTTTAACTACAAAAACCAGAGGCGTAATCAATACCCTTTATCCAATTTATTAGGCATGCCTGGCATTTAGGTAATTAGAAAGCAAAACATAAGGATCAAAAGACCAGAATAGTATATTATTAACAGTAAAAGGGACTCTGTTTTCTTTCCCAAGTGAAGTGGTATTAAAATAGCTTAAAAGAGGTAAAAATAGAAAGTTTGGCAGACATATTTTGCCCTTGGTGCACTGTGGAATCCCAGTGCTTTTGAAGCCTTAAAAAAGTTTACTATTATAATTTAAGGCTCTTATTCCACACTGAATAGGAAAACAAACACCAAAACAATTTGGAAAACTGTATGCTAATAAATAAGACAAAGAATTCTTGCTCCTTCAGTTTGCAGTCAAACTGAAAGTCCTATTGTACAGTTTTGGGTATTTTTGCCTTTTCCTCAAACTCCTACCTGTCCACCTCAAACTATTATAACATCCATTTTACACGTGGAACATCCTCTACTGCCATTGGTTCCTCGTGGATGATGTTTTTTCCATCATCCATTGCTAGTATTTGCCACAAACGAGTGCGACACCCCCAGCTGTCTCTGCTGCGGGTGAGCTGATTGTTGCGTTGCTCTGCCAGCTCCTTGTGCCGCTCAGCCGCCCGTGCCTGGTGCTGAAAAGTGAAATACCACTAAGTAACAAAATAAAGAAACTGTGCCCCTTAGCTGGGCCTCCTTGTTTTTTCCCGTCTTGTGTTCCCACGGCCCTTTCCCTCGTAGCCCACCGTACAGTGAGCTATTGTGTGCAAAATAGAGCAGTCTGGTTATGTAAACCCACGCGTGGCTGTCACCAGCTTTGGCACTGGCACGTAGCCCCTCCAAGCCTTTTAACCAGGGTTAATGCAAACCTAGTGAGCTCTTGCTTCCCGGGAAAACCAGAGATTTCACCCAGTTGTTCGTGTCCAACTCTTTGGCCATCCCTCAGCAAACAGCTCTGGGAAGCTGCTGTTGCTCCCTGTGGTTGTGTGAGTTCCACAGTGGAAATCCACGTAGTGGATTCCTATGATGTAACAAAATACAGTGAAAATAACAAGTATTTCACTGGAGGAGCATCAAACTACAGCTTGGTTTCACTTTCTACACTCTGTTTGACAAATTGGGAGTTTTGTTTGGACTTGCTCGAAGCCAGAGCAATGAAGAACACCTCTGCTTGTTGCTCCAGCTTCTGTTTGCCAGAGAGGAAATACCCCTAACACCCAACGTGTGTGTGCCAGCCCTCACGTTGGCCCTGAGCATTTTGGCAGAGATGCTACCATGTCTGTCATATTTCTGCAAACATAGAGCCTTCAAAAGTCTCTGCGTATTTGGCTTTATTCAGATTCGCTTCCCTCGTGGAGGTGGGGTAACCCGGGTTTGCCTATTTCACCTCACTGCTCTTTGCACTCAAAATACGAGGTAAAGGTAGTAGGTCAGAGCAACTCCTCCCTCACAACCATGCAAACACACGCATTTGCATTTATTGAGCAAGATTTAATGCCAGGATATCATCCAGACTACTAAAAGCAGGTAAACAAGCAGAGCAAACAGAAGTGCAGCCCTAGGTTGGCTTGATAGCCTGATACCTTTCTAATTCCCCTGCGTCTGTTAGCCAGAATAACTGAGGGGCTTGGCAACCTTTAAAACTGGAGGTTTAGCATCTCTGCTAACCCTACCCAGACACTGTCCAATACGAAAGACTTTCTTCCTGCTGGAATATCTTTGGAGTTTGAATTTCTGCTGTAAATATGGCTATTCCTGACAACTCCCTGGAGAAGGCTTAGCAGCCCTCTGGGTTCTGAGCAGTGATTTCCTCTCTGCCATAATCATTTGGGCAAATGAGGGTTATTACTGCGGAGTCTGGGAGTGTGAAAGCTGAAAATCTTGAGCTCCTTTCTCTTTTAGCTTGCTGAACCCAGGGCTGCTTCCTGTCCCCACCTGGGCAGGGCCTTTAATCTGGTTTTATTGGTATGTGCAGGGGAAGCAGCCCGGGCACTGGTGACACAGGATCACTGCAAGGACTGGGGCTGCGGCTGTGCTGCAATCTCTTTACACAGAAAACATGTGACATGAGCTTTAGGGGTGCACAGCCCCGAACAATTTTAAAACCTTTTACATTTTAAGGTGTTTTGAAAGACTGTGTTCTGCTTCTCCAAGTCCTTTTTTTTTTTTTTTTTTCACTTCTGTCACACTGCCACGGGTGGTCAAATGTAATTGTGTAACTACTGACTCATTTCTGTCAGCTTATGCTTTAATGTCTCCATTTTTCAGTGTTATTCTGAAAGTAAAATGTTATCTACTAGTTCAGAAGAAAAAAATCCCCAAGATTTGCAGGTGAATGACAGATGAATTGACTTTCAAATTCTTGACTTAGAAGTGCAAATGACTTTTAATTAAGTTTAAATACATTTTTCGTCTTCTGTTTTCCATTCACTCTTTCCAGAATCAAGCAGTTGCCCATGTGATGTCTCCTGTCATTTTCTGTTTCTTCTGTTTTACAAGGCTACAGCTTTGAGGACTGGCTGTATTGCAAATGTCTTAGGCATTACAGACAGCAAAAAAAGGCCTGGTGAGCATGTTTGGTAGAGTTTAGGGTAAATTTTAGTTGCTGTAGTTAGCATCCAGAAGCAAAAAATCTGATTGATTTTCTGGCCACGTTGAAATCTCCCTCTACACTAACTTTGCAGGTGCAAGTCACTCGATGCAACACAAGATTATGGATCCTTCAATGCAGGGCCTTCTCTAATCAAGTCATGTACAGTGGTCAAGTTATAGGAGTACCAGGGCACTTCATCCAACGAAACATTAATATTAGGGATGGGCAGAATTGTGACAATTCATCATTTAAAAAGAAATAAAGTTTAATCACAGTAAATATTCCAGCCCATGAATCACAACCAAGTCCTTCTTTTCTCCTCAAAGCCTCAGATGCAAGATGGAGGTAATAATGTTAACTGATGTACCAACATCAGGTACTGGCGGCTCTTACATCATTTTTAAACACTGTCCAAATGTGGGGAAAGCTCCCTACATTAAAACTTCTTTTTCTTTCAAGTTAAAGATTCTGTCATTTTTTGTGACCAGAAAAGAAGTGCCATTTCAGGCTGATGGCACTCAGTGCTGTATCATTTTTTTGGCCCTCTGAAACAGTGAATTTCCCTCAGCAGAAAGTAATAGGCTGTGTCAACATAACGAGCCTAACCAGTCTGGGCAACCTGCTTATAGATGTAATTCTATTGCTAGAAGGCTAAACTTGTTTGTGAAACACTGCAGTTTATACTCCTAGAGCACTGCTGGACTGTAACCCAGGTACTTATCTTCAGAAAAATACGGAACTGTAAAATAGTCCAGTTTTATTTTGTGTCAAAGAAAAACCCATTTTGCCTCTTAGCTACTGGAACCATGCACTCTCCTGCTCAGCTTGACAGCAACAATACGTGGTTTTCTAGGACACATAGAAAATTCAATTAATTTCATTGTAAGTATTCATACAATTTACTCCTGTTCTTTCTGGATTTTGCAAGAGATACTCTGAGTTGTCAGCAAAACAAAATGTTCAGACATGCCATAATGAGACTTTTTTGTTATCTGAGACATAGCACACTCTTAGGTATCTCTTTCATTCAGGTATTTTATCAAGACTGAATATTTATAAGCTCTTGTGTAGCTCAGCAAAAAGAAAAAGTGAAAAGGTACCAGTCATTTGATCTCAATTTAGCCTTAATTACACATCGAGCCTTCATAATGGTTATTTCCTAAAGCAGGCTGCTGCTTAACATGTACCAGACACTGGGGATGGAACATTACTGGTATCCATAATGGTTTACTCATTTTTCACAGCCACAATGTCTTTTCCACATAGCTGTCATACAGGAATTTTTACTGTGTGTAGACATTTTGGAGGATGGTGTTGATAATGACACCGAGAGTGGTCTGCTAATGATCTGTCTTCCAGTTTTCAAACACTGTTTGCAGCTTCTCTTTTAAACACATGGCTCAAACATTCTTGTACAGGTGGGTGTTGAGATGTTGGATCCCAATTTCAGAAATAGAAATGCAGAACAAGATAAGCCTATCATACAACCTAGGTGCTGCCAGTGGCACACTGGGGTTTAAATTTGAGCTGCTTGTAGCTACCATTATTTTTTCTATTTATTTGCTGTAGAGTGGGTATGTAGATAGCAATGATTTTGAGCTCAGATTTGCTTTTGTTTCTTAAAAGTTTGGGAAATACACCATGAGACTTCAGGTAGAAACCTTTCTCTACCTTATTTTTGGTTTTTATTAAACTAAAAGCAAATAGCATTTGCAGCTACTCCAAAACATCCCTTTGTCTGAAGATGTGTTGCACAGCAACTTTAAGTTACATCTGACAATGTATGTGGATGGTCCTAAATTACTGAAACTGAAGAGTCTCTCTGGATTTTTTTCACGGCCTATTCTGGTTTGCTGATGATTTCACAAAAACAAAAGTGTCCTGTCCCTTTTTGGAATGGAGAGAAAAAAAACAACCCCAAACCCAAAAACAACAACAACAAAAAAACTCCTTAACAAAACAAAATAAAACAAAAGAAAACAAAACAAAAGAAAACACCACAAAAAAAACCCCAAACCAAATTTCAACTTGAAACGGAAGGAATAGCATTGCATTCCTTTAAATGTATGGGCATCCTGAGAGGAAACTTTGGATTTCTGAATGCTCTCCAGACAGGACCCTTACCTGGCTGTGTAATGGTAGATTTGCTTTGACTGTAGTTTTCAGTCATTCAGAATATCTGTGGTTCGCAGAATGTGGGTGGTACTTGGTCAGCAAAGAAGAAAGCTGGTGTTTGAGCTTTGTAGCAGCTTGTTTGCTTTTGAATATGCTTGGAACTTGTTTTTCCAATACGTAAATTTCATTGGTTTTTTGGTTTTGTTTAAAGGGGCACAGTTGGAAAATCCCCCAATTTTATAGAGCAGGTTCTTGGCTTTTTGGGACTCTGCAGGAGCATCCTGAATGATCTCTGTCTTTCTGAGTCCAATGGAAGATCCAAAAGAATTGGTTACATTCCAACCCAAAACTCCCACACACCCCTCCGCCCCCAGTCTGTATTCTCCAGTCTTTGTGCAGAATTATCTCCTTTCATTTAGGAACGATTAGCAAGTCAGTGTCCCCAGATGGTGCTTGTGGATACACGTGCTGAGCAATTTAATTTGCATATGTGAATCTTACACTCTAGTGAAAGGTTCTGCTTCTTTTTATAAGATTTTTTTTTTGGAGCTTCTGCCTGCTTTTCTTTCCTTCCTATCATTTTATTTCCTTCTAATTACAAAAACACATTTTCTTCTAGATGGGAGAGAGATACTTGGCAGGTCAGGTCTGCAAGGCAAGCGTGCTGAGCGGGGAAATCATAGCGTGAGGGTAGTGTGGAGCACAGCAGAGCCCTGCTTTTTAAAGGAAAGGTGCTAGGTCAGCCCTTGAGCTGCTCTGACTGCCACTGAAGGCTCCTGGGCTGGAGCTGTGGCTGTGCAGAGTGAAGAATTTCTCCCTAACGTGAGATGATTGAAATTACTTTAGTCATCTTTGCCTTCTCTTGAAATAACAATTTCTGTAACCTATTCATCGGGAACAAAAAAAAAAAAAAAAAAAAAANAAAAGCGGCTCTTGGTGACTAATGTTGATTGTACTGAGAGGTTTTCAGCAGATAATTATATTTAAATATGTGGGTTTAAGACTAAATAATTGAAGCAAATTAATGCAAACTAATAGAGTTATTTCTAGACGGAAGTAATTTCTTGAGGGAAGTACTGTGGCAGTTGTTTCTTTGAATGTTTCTAGTGTTTGCTTGGGAGCATGTTTGAAACTGTGACACTAAGTAAAACTAATTGGTAGAAAAAAGTGTGAAATTCCAATACAGTCTTCAACAGACTTACTTTAGTCCAAAGGAAGAATCAGGGCTTTTGTCTTCACATCAAAGCAACTTTTGAACCCGATATTTCACTTTGCAAAGGAGTTTTTGATATACCACGTGGGATTGCAAATAGCGAAGATGAAAAGCTGTGCATCTAAGACTCTATAATTGCTGCCTGTGAACTGACGTGTTCTGGAGCTGAAATGGTTTGGACAGTGACCATATGAAACTTCTCCCCTTGGATTAGTTCATAGGAAAATATATGAGACACGAGTCAGTTATTGAGGAGGGATTAGGGCCATGCAGGGCAGGGTCTGTGTAAGATGTGTTCAGTGCCTCCTCAAGACAGCAATTCTGCTGTTTGCACCAGAGCTCTATGACAGTCCAACAGCATCTGGAAAGGAAACAGAATGAATGTAATGAAGAACAAAAGAAATGGTCTCTCCTTGTTGTGCTAAAGCATAGCAGCAAGTGGTAGGAATCGCTCTGCCTTGTTTTAGCCGCCAGCCATAATAGAATTGTTCAAGAAATTGAGAAAAACTTTCAATGTACAGTTAATTTTATTTTTAATATTTGGTTATTTTCTTGTCCTTCATGTATACCTAAAGATACCCTAGCCAAAACCTAAGAAACTAACAAATGCTCATGCCTTTTAGATTTGAAAAATGAGTACAATATGTGTAAGATTTTGATTTAACCCCTAGAAGCTCACACATTTTAAGTTGTTCACACTAATGATCTTTTCATGATGCCTCTGCCTGAGTTTAAGCCGTAGGTGCAAAGAGTTTGGTGAACCAAATAAGAAAACTTATGATGATGAAACTGAAAAGAAAGTGAAGCTGAAAAGAAAAAAACCCCCAGAATCCACTGGAAGTAAGTGTGAGATGAGACAGACTAGCACATTTTTTTGTCATACAATGAACTTGTAAATATAACACTCTGTGGCCACACCAGAAGGACAAATATAAAAAACCCACTAATAATTGTTAAAAGCAAAACAAAAGCTTGCAGAATTAATGGAATTATGCCTGGAGTTAGGTGAAATCAAAGGTTTGGGCAGACTAGGCTAACTAACACTGAAGAGTCAGGGGTTTAATGTCAGTCAGTCACTATGTGTTAGTTCCAGTACATCTGCTTCAAGAGATGCATCCATCCAGACACCCTTCAAAAAGGGAGTGAAGACTTTAAGTTCCTTCTGCTAAGAGTAAAGAAAGTTCACTTTTTCCACCCCCTCCCAAAAGCTTTTTAAGTTTCTAAAGCTCCAAAGACTGTTACAATCATTAACTCTCCCAAGACTCAATGGAGGCTGCCAGTATTATACAGAGTGTATAGAAAAATTGTGCCATGAACTTACAGGCTAAACTGTGGAATGGTTTGAACTTGTGACACTGCCTGGGTCTGCACTCATCCACTCAGAAGTGACTGTGGGAGGCTTGCCTTGAAATTTGCCTTTCCCAGGAGTCAGGAATCTTATCTGTCTTTGTGGCAAGTGCCATTAGGGCTCTTTTACAAAGAGAAAGCAGAGTTCAGAGGGCAGGTGGGGCAGCCTGAGCTCCCAAACGCTTTCACACTGTGTGTGACTGCTTTATGCTTTGGATATTGCTGAAGAGTCCTCCATATGCCAAGGCTTTCCCTAATAATTATAGGGAATCCTCTCCAGAGCTGGCCCCGGGAGTATTTTAGAGCTCATCTCCTGTAGACAGGTACCAATTCTGGCTTTGACAGCATTTCTGGAACATCAACCACAGCAATGCAGACGTATCCATAAGGCTGGGTTTTCAGAGGGAGTGAGCAAGAAATGTGTCAGAAACATCCAAAAAATCTGAGAAAAAATAGATGCTCCTGTCTGAACTGCTAGAAGACAGCAAAGATAGAAAATAGAAATCTCTGGTGTGGCACAGTTCTTACAGACTGTGCTAATAAGAAATACATCTAATAATTCTGCTTTAATGGAAGGCCAAGAGCTTTTTTAAATTTTGGCTGCACCGAAGAGGTTTTCTGCTTTGCTGCCCTTAGCAGTGAACAGGTATGTAAATGAGGAAGCAAAACCTTTAATAAAAAGAAACAAAAGCATTCTGTTCTACTTGGAATAAGGACTCATCATATTTTGTATTCCTCACTTTTTTCTTGCTTATGTTCCTTATGGATATATAATTAACATTATAGGGGTTTTTTTAATATACTTCTTTGAATAATAAGTCTTCTCAAATGTGAGCCATGAGACTGAGATGGATTTTCCCTGCAGAAAAGCACAAACCTGATAGTTTTACTGTTGTATTGTAAAATATTACAGGATTAACTAGATTTATTATTCACTAGTTAAACTTTGGAGACTAAGAAGGTATGGCAATCCCTGGAAAATCTTCAAGCGGGAAATCTTGCCCCTGTCTGAATAGTGTGAGTGGTCAAAAGGAGAGGAGATTTTCACTGTGGATAAAATTGAATATTTAAAGCCTAAAGAAGTTTCTAAATTGCTCTTGGTTGAGTCTAGCATAGGAAATTTTTGGTTTTTACAAATGTCTGATGTAGGGAGTGCCTGGGAATGTAGCTAAGGAATGAAGTCATTGTGTATAAGATGTTTTTGGGTGATGCTCAGACTACTCTGTGCTTAGAAAAAAACTAGCAGTGGTGAGTGTTTTAAGATGAAAAGCTAAAACCCCCATGTGTCTAGGGTAAATCCCAGATAAATCCTGCTCCCTCCCAAGCAAAGGGATGGAGGAGTGGATGTTGTGGGCAAGGCTGGGGACAGATGAGCATGGCACGTCCACTTCTGACTGGTCAACACCTGTGTGTAGCCTTCTCCCTTGCAGCAGAGAACATGAACTGAAGCTGAAGGAAGGAGGTGTTTGCTGCACCCAGGTGCACCAGACATCTCTGATAACCCTAACCCTAACCCAAATAATTGGTGTTTTCTCTCTGTCTTAGTCTTCTGTCATACAATAGGAGGAATTTGCTGACAGAGATAACTGCTTCCCTCTCCTCTCTCTTTCTTCCTGAACTGCAGATGAGCAGCTGTGGGGGTGAAGCTTCCCCTGAAAAATCCACAGTATGACCAGAAAAGTGGGCCAAAATTGCCCCTTCCCTTCAGCCAGTGCTTCAGAAAAATAAAAAAAAAAAAGGTAGTTCTTGAAAGGAAAGAGAGAGTCTACTTCCCAGCACCTCCCAGGGGCAAGACTGATGTGCTCTTTTACTGCTGCTTGGAACCAGCTTATGGCTTTTCAAATGTGTTGGTTTTCAAGATGCTGCTGATGTTTTGCATGCTAGTTGTTCTAAATGCTGCTACCAAATACCTCATATTTTCCATGCAGCACACTGGCAACTCGTACGTGCAACACAGTTTAGGAAGGGGAGCTGCTTAGGAGTTACAGAGCTCTATTTCTGCGTAACCAAGTCCTGTATTTGACAGGGATTCTTAATCTTACAGGACCTCAGCTCCCAGCCCTGGAAAGGATAAAACCAGCATGTTAATAAATGCTCGCTAATTAATGCAAAAAGTAGTGTTTGCATCCTCCACAAGACAAAGCTCCCCTAGGAAAATCACCACAGGTTTTGGAAAGTTAAATTACAGCCCTCACCGTAAGCATTTATTACTGAACCAATGATTATGCCAGTAGAAGTCATAACTATTTAGGTATGAAGGCCTGTAGCCAAAATGTTGATGCTACTCTTATTGTTGTGTGACCTTCCCTAGGTTTCCAAGAAAGCTTTGCTGTGCTGAGAAGAATCTCCTGACCTAAGCTTTTAAAAAGATTGGCAGACTCTTCTGAGTGGGAGGCTGCATGAGAGCAAAGGATAAATATTTGCAATACAATGGAGATAAAGAGGAGGCTGGAAATGTTACTGCAGCATCAAGGCTTTATTTTACTTTTGAATTTGGGTAAGTGCCAAGAGGACTAAACCGGCACACTGGAAAATGCAAGAATGAACTCTTTTGAAAGAAAAAGATAAGCTACTAGAATCAGGAGTACAAATTTTATTCTGGATATGACTCTTGGCATATTTTCACATCTGAACCTGAAGTAATACTAACAGAAAAAAGTATTGTGTTTTTATTTCCAGCCATATATACCTGCCTTTATAATTTACATAAGTCTTGTAGTAAAATATTAACTTCCATTATTTATGAATCTATTGAACTTTGCAAGGATGTACTGACAGTTGAAGGATTATAATTTTAAAGGCAGTTCAGTTCACATCATAAATATCCTAAAAGGTCACATACTACCTTACAGTATCATCTGAAGGACAAGGAGCTTAAAGTCAGAGTGGTTTCTGTCAATTCAGAAAAAGTTCCATCAACATTATCATTTTAGAAATCAACACGTGCCAATTTATCACCCTGTGGGAATATTTTTCCACACATCTTTGTGAAATGCTGAGCTCCCATGGACTGTGTGGAGTCCCTCCTCTTGGTTCTTACCAGAGCTCCTCTGGGGTTAAATAACAAACTTCAATCCCAATATTCAGGCTACCCTCATGCAACGCGGGCATTGCAACACCAAAATCAGCTAGATTCCTAGCATCTTTGTTTCTCATGTCTACCTACCCTGGAAGTACCAGGAAATAAAAAAAGGCATTCAGTATTTTCTAGCAGTTAGGTCAACTTAAAGGTCCACTGACGAGAGTAATGTGATCTCATTTGTAGTACTGCGGAATCACAGAATATCCTCGCTTGGAATGGCTGCACAAGGATCATTGAGTCCAACTCCTGGCCCTGTCCAGGACAGCCCAAGAATTACACCATGAGCCTGAGAGTGTTGTCCAAACACTTCTTGAACTCTGCCAGGTTTGATGCTGTGACCATTTCCCCGGGGAGCCAGTTCCAGTGCCCAACCACCCTCTGGGTGAAGAGCCTTTTCCCAAAATCCAACATAAACCACCCCTGACACAGCTTCAGGCCATAGTAACTGTTAATTTCCTGCTTCTTGATAATCCAATGGCAAACAGCGACGTCGTTTCCAATCACCTCTTTTCAGCAGGGAGGGGAAAATGAAGCGTTTATTAACTCGCTGTAATAAAATGAAGGAACAGATCATACTGAAAAAGTTGGAGTATTTCCTCGCATTAAAAAGTACGCCTGTAAAATTTCTTGTTAAGTCTGTTTTATGCTCCTGAGTTATCTGCCATAATAAAAAGCACTAGGACAGATTTATAAGAACTTTTCATTATAAAGATGCAAAAGAGACTGACAAATATAAACTGATGCTCTTTGGCTGGAATATCAAGTTTTTCTAAGAGAGTTTTAAACCGCGTCTTACATTCGCGTTCATTGGCAGCAACAAAGAATAGGGCCCAAAATCTATATGAGTCACATACAGACTTATTTTTGTTCACCACTGAGTGAAAGACTGAAAACACCCTATTTTTTTATTTAAACAGTTCCTAAATTGGAGTCTCTCACACTGCATCCCTGTTTCATATGGCTTAAAGGACTGGTGCAGAACAAAGCAGTAGCTGCTGACAGCCTGTGTGCTGCTGGGTAACGTGTGCTAACAGAGCTGGCATCAAGTGGCACAGTTGGAGAGCCTGTTTTATACTGTCTGCCTTAAAACAAACTCCCCTATTCAAATATGGGCAGCTGAAATATCCCTATTCATTAAAAAAAAAGTTGGCAAAATTCTCTCTTAAGGAGATAAATTCCATTATTATTTTAGTGTTTTCATTATCATGCCAAACTGTTTTTGTTTTTTAGGAGCAAAACACATGCACAATTGCAAGATTTCTGGTTTGGTGTTAATTAAAATGCTATAAATGTTCCAGGAAATGAAAAAAACCAAAAGCCTGTGGCTTTCATTTTTTACTTCTCATAATGGAAAATAAGCCCCAGCAATCAGTGGATTCTGAGAGGTGACAGCATAAACTGCTTGGACTAAAGGAACAAGGGAGAGAGAGACAGGACTGTCCAAGTGAAACTCTGAAGGAATTTAGGTAAATAAACCCCAGAAAGCAAGATGGAGCCGCAGTATCAGATTACTGCCCTTCAACACTTTCCTTGGGAAGCAGTGTGTGACGCAAGCCCACAGCTCCTGTCGAAAATGTGTGCTCACTGACTGCTCTTAACTATTTCAGAATCAGGATTACACCCACTAACTTCAGTGAGACTGCTTGTTAGACAAAGGATGACAAATCTGGTCCTAAAGTGGTAGACTCTCTTGATGAATGTGCATCCTAATTCTCAATGACATTTAAGTGAGCGAAACATATGTACAGAGAGAATAGAATGCCAAAATGTGTTGCTTTGCCAAGTTGCCACAGTTGGAAGCTTTCAGTAAATTTCCATGTGTTTGTTGATAAATCCTTCATTTTAAATAAAACATTGTTTTATTTTTTTGAGTAGATCTGGAGCGACAGGTCCTTAAAGGCTAAGCAGTACCTTGGTTGTTTTGCAACACCTGTGAAAGAAAGCAATTTCTTCACTTTTTTCCCCCAGGTATCCGCAAGAAATGTGAATTTTCTAGTAGCTAACTTATTTGTCTTACAGATGTAAATTTTTAAAAGATCAGAGGCAAATATCAGTTCAAAGGTCCTAAATGTTTATTGCTAGAAGTAGAAATGAGCTTGGTTAATTGTTAAACAACGGACAACTTCCTGGGTGATTCAATACATCACAGGAGATAGGTAGCCCTGATTAGGACCTCAGGAATAATTGAACAGGATAGATTACAGAAGCAAGCTTAAAATGCAAAGAACACAAGAGAGGAATTCATTTAGAATAAATACTATTACCTTTAAATTTCATTATAGGGTTGGTTTTTTGGTATTATTCTTCAGCATGTTTGGAAGCTTGCTGAAGTTATTGAAAATACAGTGAGATGGCAGCGAATATCCAGAATTAAACCAGGATATTATTTAATTATTTAATTTTGCACTAGCCAAGAGAGAGATCTATGCACTCCAATTAAAATTTAATACTGTAGAACAGCGACAAACAATTTTAATTAGCATTAGATTGCTCCATAATGCTACTTAACATAACACCAGCTAATTCTCATCCATAACAAGTGATTCTGTGGTGCAGCTCACATAGCACAGCAAGCCTTGAACTGACAATGCCGTAGCTGTTTCCTCTGTCAGAAACCTTGCAGAAATCAGGGGGCTCTGTAATGGCTAAACAAGAAAGTCACAATATTTGGAAACCAACACTGTGTACTTTCCTCAGTCAAAGAATTCATTCCCATGTGCACCTATTAACCTCTCACCCTGTGAATCTCAGTCCTGTATCAGCTCAGCCTGCAAAGTCCATCTGACAGGTACCTGGGATGGAAGGGAGAGACCCAGCAGCTCTCAGCAAGGGGCTGTGCTCTCTGCCCACAGCTGCTGCCAGATGTCCAGACAAGACGTAAAGACACAGGAAATATACAGTTTATGTATCCAGAATATTCCCAATATCCACCGCTGCAACTCAAGAGCTTCATATTCATTAAAGTAAGCAGAATCCAGATTCAGCCTGGATGCTGGCCGGATCATTTGGCAGTTTTTGGAATCATCCTTAATATATTGCTCCTTTCAAATAGTGAGCAGAGGAGCTCTTGATACTCTGAGGCAAACCCCACTGTCCTGTGGGGTCACTGTCCTGTGAACCTTTCCTTCTGTCACCACATTCCTAAGGTCACTCCCTGCTTTGCTCTTATGGACCAGTATGAATAGTTTGTGACTACTGGCTTCTAACAACAGGTTCCTTCTCCTTTTCACTGGCAAAATTTCTAACAACAAGCAGCTGTTGTATTTTCTGTAGACATTGGCTCTGCCACTTGATGAAAAACCTTGAAGTTGCAAGGAAAATTACTGTCAAGGATTGGGAGCTTGGAGTGGTTTGCTTACCAGTTGTTTTTGTAAAGCTTGAAAATCTGTGGCATCTCAGACCAAGTGAAGGCTCAGCCTGATGGAAAGCTGAGTATTTTTTCTGCAGAAGCTTATGGAAGTTAATGGTAGGTAATTTAGTTACAGAAAGGAAATCAAAGTCTTTGAAACGTCACACTGGCAAAGTGGGTTTTTTTTATGTAACATGGCTGCTATAGGTTATTTCAAAATCTCTTGTAAACCAGAAAACTCCTAAAACGTAAATAGATTAATCACAGTTTCCAATTTGTCCAAATATCCCATTATAGATGTGTTATTTTAAACAGATGCAATCACTTCTAAGCTCCCTATATATTTTCTTTTTTATATCCTTGCCAATATCAATCCTATTAGGATTTAAGTCTCCAATATGACTGCAAAAAGCTGGATGTTTGCAATACTGAAGGAGATGTTAGTAAATGTAACAGATCCAGAAGCTCCTTTTAAAATCCATGTAGTCAATGAGCAGATGAAAGCCAGTTTTACCAAATACACATTAAATCATTAATCAAAATAAAGCTAAAATAAATGGCAAATTTTAATGTACATAAGGGGTGAAGAGTGATGGTGATCTAGAAACTTATTCCAAAATTATATCAGCTTCAGTGTGCCGATCATAGGGTAAAAAATATTGCTTCCTGCTTGCATGCTATTGCTAGGTGGGTTGTCATCTGATTTTCCCCACGTACGGTGATAACCATGACATCTCTCTGTGTCCATACCAGCCTCTCCGCCTGGGGAAGGGTGGCCTGTTCTCTTGGCTGACAGTCTCATGGGACAAGCTGAGCCAAGAAGACATCAGCTGTAGGGATGTTTTCTGCAGGGGGAATGAGTAATGTCCCAGAGAGGACGCTGCCCTCTCAGTACGGACTAACCGCAGCAAGCACCCCCCCGTGGCTACACCTCCTCCATGAGCCCGTCCCCGGCAAATGGCACAAGACTACACATGGGACTGGCTGATTATGGATTAAATATTTAAGAATGTTTTCTGGTTTGCTCCTAGACAGAGATGAAACTACTCTGGAGTACCCTACTCTGAAATAAACCCCGTAACACGGAGTATTCTGGAGTATTGAGTACATGAGTATATACTGGTTTGCTCCACAAGCCTACACAAGACCATGGCTAGCTTTTAATTAATTTAAGGCTCAATTTGTAAAACATTAACACATAAAGGAATCTTCATATATGTATTTTTTTTTAAATGGTCCCAGTTGGCAAAAAAAGTTTTGACTTCAAACAAAGACTTTCACAAAGTTCAGTGTTGTCAGAACCAACAATGGTTCAAACCATTCCAATAATGACTATTTACAGAAGAGATGGAGTGACTCACAAAAAGAGCTTTCAAGCCAAACTGTAGCAATATATTTCTAGAGAGTAGCCAGTTTCTTTTCAATTGTCAGCAGCTCACTATGATCTAAAAGGGTTCAACTGCAGTGATTTGTAGCACTCTCCATTTTCATCGATGTTTCACAATTCATCAGTTTCAAACCTAAATAATACTGTACCCCACTGCAAATGTTCCTCTAATCTTTTCCTTCTCCGATGACCTGATCTGCAGAACTACAGGGGAAAAATCCCCACTGTTCAGCACTAAATATAAATCCTGCATGAAACAGATGTCTTCCCTTTATCTTTTCCAATGCTTTGTTATAGCATTTAATGATCTGTCCATGATTTCCCTTATTTCCTGTCTTTTAATAACCAAAGAAGAGCAGACAAATCCACTCTAATACACTGATCTCTTTGAAGTCTCCCATTTGATAATTATAGATAAAATGATGTTAAAGAATATAAAACCCCACAAGTTTAAGGGAGAAAACGTGCAATGTATCTGTAATATTATACTCCATTGTACCTCGCTGTTTATTATAACCTTCCTTCTTTGAATGTCATACAAAAACCCTGAGACACCAATTGGTGTCAAATTGTATTATTATAATTTTGTGGTGTAATTCCTGAATATTGCTGGAGTTATTTTAAACACTGAATATTTTTGGGTTTAAAATGTTTTTTAAAGAAAAAGAGATACATCCAGGGTGCATATCTCCTTTCCCAGTGCTCATCTCTTTAATACTTGATTGATATACTCTCCAGGTCTGATTTTCAAAAGAATTGAAAAAACGAGGCAGGAATCTGAATGTCCTACTTTCCCTGAAACCCCTGTTATTTCCTCAGTTTCATTGAAATTCTCAGCATATCCTACAGAGACTTGCAAGGTGTTGGCTTCCTTATCAATGCCAGAATTCACCACATATCTGAGAATCGTCTCCTACCTCTTCTCGTTCTATGTGATGGTGGGTTCCACAAAAACTAAATCAGACTTTCATCCTTCCGAAATGTCCTCTGCACATGTTAAAGCTGGACTTGAAAATTTTGCATTTCCCAGACAGAATTATGGCCAAGTAGAGAGCTGGATTCCTCCTGTTCCATAAGCAGTGGGTGGGCTGCAAGGACTCGGAGGAGATACACAAAGTCTGTCTGGAATGGAAATCAATTCCTGAAGAAACCCGGTTGGAGGGCACCTCACATTCTCCCTAATCTCTCCTCCTGTTCAGAGAACAAGGTCATTTCTAGGTCCTTGATCTTGTGCAGCTTCGTATAATTTAGACATGAATTCTCCATCCATATAACTTTGAAAGTTACTCTGCTTCCTGTCTTCCTCATGGAGTAAAAGATTTTCCTCACGGCCAGTCTGATCCTTTCACGTTTCAGTTTAATCCTGTTGACTCTTTTACACAACTGTGATTTCATTTTCTCGATGCCTTCTTCCCTGTAGGGCTGGGTGGGTGCTGAGGAACCTCTGCATCCATCTCTTCTCCAAGCTCCCAGCCTTTCCCTGCAAGGCAGGGCCTCCAACCCTGATCCACTGAGGCAGTCTCTCCACTAAACCCATGTCACTTTGTCAATGACTTTCTTGTCCTGGGGATCTAAGAATGGACACGGCATTCCAGCTTTGTTGCCTGTGACGCTGTGTCTCCTGATGTCTCCGAGGGTGTAAATTATTTTCTGCTTTACCAAAGTGTTGTCTGAGCTATTTATTACAACATGAGGGGGTATTGCGTGACACGATTTAATAGTTTTTTAGATAAGAGGTAAAGGAAAAGCTTTAAAATCTGGGCAAAACCAGCCAACTTGCAAAGAAAATTTTAGGATGAGTGAATCTGGTCCTTGTGTCCAACCTGAACATGCCTTTACCATAGTGCAAGCCCTTGACCGCTACTGGCAGGATCTGCTCCTACAGGATCTGAAGGAAGCTCCATCTTTCAGACTGGGGAGCTGGTAGGCTGGATTGGCACTTTGGGAAACCACAACATACAGAAGAAGAGCTTGATCTATTTGCTGACATTTCATCTTTGTTCATGTATTTGTTGGACTGACAAATAACTGTGGAATGCAGATGCATAAGGAAACCTTTTTAAAGAGAGCAATGAATCAGTGTTTGAGACTGATGTTGCACATGATGACAACTCCCTGGTCTCTATGGCATTTCTCCTGTCCCAGACACTGTTCTTTATGTCATGTCCCATAGCTTGTTTTCCTTTGCCTCAAGTCCCCTCTTCCCCAGTTATCCTTCACTCTAAAATAGTCTACTTGCTCTGTTCTGTTCTGTTTCTCTTTCCTTCTCACACAGATGCGTCTTTAGCACACAAAATTTTGAAAGTGGGAGCGATAGCTTGGAGGTCAACATCAAACCATTCAATGTGCTTCCCTGAGGAGAGTCATTGTGAGCCACACAAACAGAGATGCATGTGAATAAAGACTCTGATGCTTCATTACCACCGCAACAGAATAATTGCTACTCTAATTTACATCCTCCCAACACTATCTATCTATCAAGATGTAATGAGATATTTAACATGTTGTTACTCTATGTACGCACATGTTTTATACATAACAACCTGTTATCTGTCAGCTTAAACCAGCTCTGTACAGTACAATTAGATTCTTTCCCCTGTAATTATCCTAACATATGTCTGGGCAACCCCAGCAAAGACAAATAATATGCATTGGATATGAATCATGACAGAATCAGGCCATGAACTCTCTTAGTTCGGTATTTTATATTATTTCACTTTCTTGAAACTTCAGATACTTAAAGACAGATGGATTTTTAAAATGAAAAATCTATTAATTTTTCTAAGAAGATGTCATAATACTTACAAATGCCTTCTCTACATTCTTATTCAAAAGGAATAAAATGAGCTATCCAGCAGGGTAGAATATGGATCAATATGTGTTTTCAGTGGTTCCTGGTTTTATTTCCACTCAAGTCAGGAGGTGTTTTGCCACTCATTTCCAAGAGTGGAGGATTAGGTCCAAGCTAGAATTTGTATCAGTCCTGTCTATGTCTTTTTTAGGTTCACAAGTACTCCAGAAATCTTTAAATTCCACTACCTATGAGTAAAATGCACTCAGGAACGTGGAGTTCCCCCCCAGTCTGAAAGTTCTGCCATCACACAAAGTCTTTCCAGTCCTTCCATTCAAATGGCTGCTCTTGCAAATGATCTTTCTCAGTAAAATTAAAGCAGTAACTTTTTCCTTGTTCCTATCAATTTTAGTTTTTTTCACAATCATATAGAGTAAGAGTTTTCTGCCTTCTGTGTCACTTTTGTACAAAGAACTGCAGTGAAAGAGTACTTATATTCTTACAAAAGGTGACGCATGATCATTTCAGGGATAACTTAAACCAGGATATTCTCTCCACCTTCCCTGGAACCTTCTCCATGAGCAGAAGGTATCCTTGTCTGACATAGGTAAGCACACTGATTTTCCAAAATGTTCTGTTACTTCAAATTCAAGAAAAAGAAAAATGAAATTATGCAAAGAGAGCGATTCATTAAAAACATAGTGAAGAATGAGCACTATTTTGAAAAACATTAGGTGGAAACACTCTCAATTACACTAAGACTGATGGAACTGTTTTGTTCCATAGACATACTGTAATATATTGACAAAGAGATTTTAACTCTCACTTTAGTTTTGTTTATTTTCCTTTTTTCCTGCTGAGAATTTATGATTTTTTTTTTTTAAGTTACACCACAGATAGTTTAACCGGAATGAAGGGAATCTTGTGCATCCAGTTCTTTTAGATTTCTCATAATATCCTTGTCTGTTAGTTGCTTAGACACCAGCAAGTAGCAAACTGCTATATTATTTTATTTGCTTAAAAAGAAACACCTTAATTTAATAATAAATATAACCTTCACAAAGGCATTACTTTCATATTTTTAGAGAAATAAGAGATTAAATAATTTTAAAAATTAGAGTGTTCACAGTTTTCAGCTACTTTTGCTTTGCAGACAATAGCAGTGGATAAACCATTGGGTGCATTCAGCATGGAGCAGCATTGAGATAGGATTAGGCAAATGCTCTAGAAATTAGTGCCCATCCCTTTGGTATTTCAGATTTACATCTTAATTTCCCTTTCCTTCAGAAAAAGTTCAATGTATTTCCATGTGTTTTTGTTCAGCTAACATAAGGGGTTAGGGTTTATTTCATGTGTACAGACATTTTTCTGAAATATAGGCATCTGCAGCTATTTGATAAATAGGTCTGGAGGCTTTCTTGTGAAAACATTTAATTTCCATTTCCAATTTCAGATCACCTTACTGGCACTTGATTTATTCTCCTACAGTCAAGAATGTTAGAGAGATCAGTTGTTTTGTCTCTACAGTAAATAATTTGGAACAGAGACCATAATTTACTCAATATTTGTATCACTTTCAAAATAATGTATTCTCAAATTGATTGACTTCTAGTCAGTACCATAATATGAATGTTAAAACAGGGTTGCATTTCACACTAAGTCATATATTAGCCAATATTCATGAAACCCAAATGTAATTCTGCCTTGGGTGAGTATCTAGACTACAGAGTTCAAAGTTACAGTCATCAAATGTCTGAAAGGAAGCAGATCTAATACCTAACTGGGCAGTCAAAACAGCTCAAATTGCAGCTATCAGACACTTATGATGAATTGCTCATGAATAAGCAGCAGGCTAAGAAATACTGACAGAAGCTATTCTGAGAGGAGTTTTGAACAAATGCTGGGAAAAAAACCCGTGCTCTTGCAATGACAGTTCACAAACAGAGAGTTGACATTTGGCAAACACATAATTCAACATGAATTACTCAGTCAAGACTAGTAATAACACCTAGCAATTATAAACTCCTTTACACATTCAGTGGATTATACAAACTCTGACATTAATTAAGTTGAACTGCCTCTTCGCCTCTACTCTTTGACTCAAAATTCTCTTTAGCAAAAAACTTGGTTTGGCACACACAGATTTTCACACAGACTGGCTGTGTGGCCAGCAAAATCTCCATCTTTATGGGCAAAGAGGAACAAGGTTAAAGTCTGAGGTAAAAACACAAGGCTGGCTTGTCAGTTTACAGTCCAGCATAAAGTAGGAGTGATGCACAGTTGTGACAGGCCAAAGATGGACTTGAGATTTCTCATTTACTGACCTTATTACTGGGGGGAGGGGGAGGAGGAGGAGGAGGAGGAGGAGGAGGAGGAGAAGGAGAAGGAGAAGGAGAAGGAGAAGGAGAAGGAGAAGGAGAAGGAGAAGGAGAAGGAGAAGGAGAAGGAGAAGGAGAAGGAGAAGGAGAAGGAGAAGGAGAAGGATTTGTCTGCTGGGTTGGTACCAGCTGAAACTCCTGCAGCCAGGTCAGTGGAGGTAGGTGGTGCACAGCCCATCCTTGCACAGGGAGAAGCATCACCGTTATTGCAGGAACAATTTGCAGGTTATTTAGTACGTGGAGTATGTGTCAAAACACTTCAGAGGGTCAGGAGACATAAAGCCTTCACACGGACTTTTTTCCTCCTTCCCTTCTCCTGGCCTCCTCTCCCCCTGTACACACAGAACTTATTCAGGAGTGTAGAGAGAAAAGCAGAATTGTACAACACCTGAGTAAAACCTATTGGAAGAAAACAGGAAGACTAATAGGCTGGGATCACACTCATAACTCAAGACAGCATCTTATATAATTTCTTTTAAGATTTCTATGAAATTAATTTCCTAAATATTGTCATATCATCTACCCTCTCTATTCAGACAGATGATGTGTGCATGAAGTTGATTAGTCTGTAACAAATACGTCCTGAAATAATATCAGGCTGCTGATAGTGGTAGAATCCAAATTTTGGAGGATGCCTTGAATACATCAGAAATTACAAATTGTTCTTAATACACTCAGGAGACTGCATATCAATTTATATAGATGATACATATTCTAAAGAGACAAAGAAAAATAAATTAGCCCCAGCATTTTTAGCTGATGGGGTTAGAAGGCAAACTCATTAGCACATTCATAAGACATTTGCTTATCTATACACCAGCCTTCTGTTGCTGAACAAACCTCCAGAGTATCCCCTGGTTCATTTCTGTGCCTTTGTCAGTGGTGCCACATGTATGGGGTTCAATATTGCCCTAGTTATTCAGCACTGGTGAGTAATCAGTGTGCCCAGTAGCCACTCACTCATGTGTAAGAAAATCAAATGGTTCAGAGTCTTTGATCTCATTGCATTTCACTGCTTGTGTAATTTATAGGGCTGATAATTGAAAGTGGTACAGGTTCCCTGAGTTAAATTCTCTGCTCATTTTCTAATGTGCTTTGATAAATGAAGTAGGTTGGTAAGCATAATTACAGTCCTGGATTTCAATATTTTTCTCTCTCTCTCTTTAGGATTATATTTAGATATAGTGGCAGTACAATTTTAAAAAGAGCTTTTCCCTAACTACCATATGCCGAGTCTCTCCCAAAGCTCAAGCCTTTTAGGTACAAACTCTTAGAGAACATATAAGTTTCTGACAGACAACCACCTGTCATGTATTTGAACGTATTCATTATAAATTGCATGCCCCTTCTAGGATTACAGAAAGTGAACACAAACTAAACTTTCAAAGTTTGCTAATAATCCTTTTCCTGAAATTTCCTGCATCTACATCACCAAACTCATCTGTGCCAGGTAGCAATTCCTGGCTCTGTGGTCCTGAGACATAACTAGAATATTCTGTGTTTTCAAAGTGAGATAATCTGAAAAAAAAAAAAAGGTGAAATCTGTACTGCAGCCTCCTGGAGCAGTGCCTCCAGAGCACGATGCCAAGAGCATGCCTTGCTTGCCCTGCAGCCTGTCCTCAGGGTGTGTGCTTGTCTTTGTGGGCACGGGGCCTGCTGGCATCACGTCAGGAGTCTGTCCGAGGCTAAAGGAGCCCGTTTTGGCACCATCTATTTCATGTTTTCTGCCTGGAGTGAACCCTGGAGCAAATTAGTTTGCCAATTGTCCCTTGGCTTCCTCCTGGAGCAAAGGAGTGTACTCACTCCTGGGAAGCCCTGGAATACCTGCACTAGGAATAAGCAGCACCTAGGCTAGGGAGTGCTTGCTTAGCAGCACAGGGACCCCTGAGGACAGATGCCATGTGGTCTCGCTATACTGACTCAGGCTATAAGTGCTTCCATGGCGGAATAGATAATAAAATATCACCCACATCACAGTTTCCATGACTATACGAGCTTGCAGAGCTTCTTATCGTCATGTGGAAGTTGTGAAAAGCAAGCTTTTTGTCACCCTCTGTGTAAGATCCTGGGTTTAAAACAACAGTTCTTATTGGAGGACATTTTATTCTCTTTTCCTCCCATAGTATGATTCTCCTTTGCATGTTAAATTAGCTCAGGAGGAAAGGGAGAGAATTGGTGAAGTGTACTGGGGCTCTGAAAAGTGACTATAAGCATCAGAGATCTGCCTTCTAAGCGCTAACCAGGCATCACACCCTTTTTTTGGACAGCTGTTTCATCCTGCCACTTTCACAAATATTAAGGGCAATTAAAATCACGAAAATAAAAACATTGACTCCTACACACCTGAGCTTTAAACTGCTGCTTAATATTTACTTAATTTTCATAATAGTATTTAGTGCATTCGCTTCTTTAAATGGATCTGTAACCATGGTAACCAGATCATCATCTCATAACACGTTCTTTAAAGTCACACTCTGGAAACAGCACATTGTTCCAACTTGTACTGTTTACTCTGATGCTTTGGGTAACAACATGACTGCACCTATTTGGCTGTTGCTGGAGTTGAGTAGCCCCTTCCAAACAAAGCACTTTTCGTATGCCACTAAACATCCCTCAAAAGTTTTTTTAAGGCCGGTCTGCTTCATTCCCAAGGGGAGGAAATCAAGGCACAAGTATATGAGCTGACCTGTCTGCTGTCAGACAGAATTTCTGGGCAAAAAGAGGCACCAGAACACATTTTCTACACTTCCAGGCAAAACACTCACTGGTTATCAACTAAACAATGAGATGTCCTCCAGATCTTAAGTGAAGAAAAAAAAAAAGAGAAAAAAGAAAAGAAAAAAATTAGGATCTTTTGCATTCAAAGTCAGGCTGAAGCACAACCATTCCAGAGGTCTGAGTGCAATGCAGTTTGGGTAAAAATTCATTCCAGCATCTAGGTCATTGGCCATAAAATACACTCAGAAAGCCAGTGTGGGATTTCTTTTGCTTACACTGCTATTTGTTTACTGTAACTGTTGAATTTCAAATTTATGCTGATTCAAGAGCAAAACTTGACCTCTTGTTTTCATGCAAACATCCACCACATGAAAAAAAGAAAGAAGCAGTAAAAATATCTGAAGGAAGCCAAGTAGTTTCTCAACAGCACGAATTTCGTAGTTCATTCTAAGGCCTCTCTGAAGGGTGCAGTTGTGCTGCTTTTTCTGTAACATGACATATTTTCGCCCTTCCCCTTTTATTGCTATTCCCATTAGAACAGAGCACCAAACATTTTTAACGTAGATGTGTTTTCACCAATTATTCAACAAATATAGAGAATGTCAAGTTAGAGGAAATGAGGCATTAAGTACTGCAGGCGGAGTTCATACAAAGCACCACAGAGGCTTGAGAGCAGCTGCTGAAAGCCATTGTGCTAAAATTTCACTTTGAAAAAGGTACACTTCTGTTCAGTAGGCTCAAATGATTCTAAAGGAACCATTCAAAGGCTTTTGTGTAAATCATTTACATTCCCATTGTGAAAATAATTTCATTTAAAAATATCTAGGCAACTGAAACGTCACAAATACTGGCATTTGGGCCTGAAAATGTGTAAATACAATTCAGATATCCATTGCAAAGGGTGCAGACTGTCCTTGGTTCCCTCTGCTTTGGAAACAGAGCATGTAGGGAAAGATAATCAAAGTTGCCTAAGACAATAAAACTACTTCAAGTTAGGCACTGAGACACCTGTATTGGGTTTGCATGGCAAGGTTTTGGTACAGGGAGATACAGGGGTGGCTTCTGTGAGAAGCTGCCAGAAGCTTTCCCCATGTCCAGAATAGCCAGTGCCAGCCTGCTCCAGGATGGATCCACCACTGGCCAAGGCTGAGCCCACCAGCGATGGTGGAGCACTTCTGGGATACCAGATTTAGGGGGAAAAAGTGCCTTGTGCAATGGAAACTTCAGTTGGAGAGAGGAGTGGGAATAGGTGAGAGCAACAGCTCTGCAGTCACTGAGGGCCGCAAGGAAGGACCGGCAGGAGATGATCCAGGCACTGGAGCTGAAATTCCCCTGCAGCCCAGGGAGGTGCATGGGGGAGCAGAGATCCACCTGCAGCCCAGGGAGGTCCATGGGGGGGCAGAGATCAACCTGCAGCCCAGGGAGGACCCCACACCGGAGCAGGTGGATGCCCAAAGGAGGCTGTGACCCTGTGGGAAGTCTGGCAGGACCTGTGGAGAAAGGAGCCCACACTGGAGCAGGAGGTTTGCTGGCAGGACTTGTGACCCCACAGGGGACCTACCCTGGAGCAGCCTGTTCCTGGAGGATTGCAGCCTCCAGGAACCACACTGGGGAAGTTCATGGAGCACTGTCTCACATGGGAGGAGCCCCACACTGGAACAGGGGAAGAGTGTGAGGAGCCCTCCCCCTGAGGAGGAAGAAGCTGCAGAGACAATGTGTGATGAGCTGACCGTGGGCCCTATTCCTGTCCCCCCACAGCACTGGGGGACAGGAGGTGGAGAAATCGTGAGTGGAGTTATGGAAGGAATGGTGGGAGGAAGGTGTTCTAAGATTTATTTTTTATTTCTCATTATCCTACTCTGAGTTGATTGGTAATAAATTAAGCTAGTTACCCCAAGCTGAGTCTGCCCATGACTTTAAAATGGTGAGTGGTCACTCCCTGCCCTGATCTCAACCCACGTGCCTTTCATTATATTTTCTCTCCCCTGCCCAGCTGAGGAGGGCAGTGATAGAGTGGTTTTGATGGGCACCTGGCACCCAGCCAGGACCAACCCACTCCACCATGCCACCTTAGTAAATCTCTTCCTTTCATATAATTAATCCTTCTTTAGTACCATTGATTTTAATGAGACACGAGGAGTTGTTTATTTTCTTGTTACCAGATTTAGAAAGCAGCACAATGACGTCATTTGTATACTAATACACCTTCTGGCCATGCTGACCGTGGGCTGTCAAATGCCATTTCTGATGACTCACGCACATAACTGGTTATTCTTTTGCCTGCCTTTTCCTTTGATGCTCTGGCCTTTCAACTTTGTGATTTCTCTGCTCTTCTGAGCCACTCTGTGTCCTTGTCTGACCCTCCCTCTCTCCAGCCTCTCTGACTCTCATATTAGGCAACCTACTTTCCATCATTTCATTTTTTTAATTTCTTTATTTCTTCTTCTATCCATGTATGGAGTTTCTCAGACTCCTTTGGAGGGAAGTTAGTTTTCTTTATTGACAAGAAGAACAGTTTTAGCGTTTTTATGAGTGCTGAATAAAAAATAAGAATACAAAGGACCATAACGTGATTGAGAAACATTACCTGAGTGTCAAGGAAGGGAAAGAAACTCTTTTTGCCCTCTCCCCCCTCCTTTTTTTTTGAATTTAAATAAACTGTAAAAAGGAATTCCATTTAATTGAGGACTGGTATCACAGTCAGCAAGGAGTAACGCACTCCAGCAATTTCCACAGAACTGCTCTGCAGAAGGATGGGTCACCTTGTCTTTAGTTTTTATATGCTGAGGGCAGAAAAATGGGAGGACTCAGAAACAGCCCCAGCTGTGCCCAGCTCTTTCCCAGCTCTTCCTCTGTGCTCGTTGCCCAGCCAAGTTTAAAAACCCTTACATCTCTTCAATAAATAAGCAAATGATGTGTATATAATGTATATAATCTAATATATTCAGACCACTGCCCCCAACTTCTTGTCCAGCTTGATCCTCCCTTGTTTCCATGCCCTCCACACTACCTCTTTCCAGCCATAGAGACTCTTAGGGCTTGCTGGGGAGTCTCCTTCCTCATTCTCTGCCCCATGTCTTTCCTCCTTGTCCTGCTAAAAGCTCTCTGGTATCCTGTGCTACATCAGGTCAAGGTAACTCACTGCAGCTCCTTTCCCTGCATCACTTTCCAGCCTCCTCATCCAGTGGCTCTTCCCTCGTGGCAGAACCACCCTTCACCAGCATTTGCACTGTGCATTTCACTTTTCCCATCAACAGAACTGGAAAAAGATATTTTTCATTATCCTTATTCACTGATATAGTTGGGTCATGCAGCTCAGGTTGTACTTAGAATTTAGACCAAGGGAGATATCTGTCTAGTATGGCAAATTTTAGCACTTTCAGTAAAAGGTTGTCAGATCAAAAAACCGGTATTCGAACAGATAGTGCCTGGCAATCTTAATAATAACCATAATAACTTTAATAATAATAATACCACCAGCAGTCACTCATAATATATGTGTTTTCCTTGATGGTTATGGAAGATTTCTCTGTAATATTCTTTTGAAATTATGTTATCTTTTGTCTCTGTGAGTAAATTATAATTGACACTACAATTTATCACTTGAGAATAACCCCATAACCTTACTGTTTTTAAAGGCTGCTTTTATTCAGATCACTCAATGGGACAGACTCCACCTGACACAAAAGATCACGCAGAAGATCCAGTGTAGTTTGTCTTTCAAGGTCAGCAAGACTACGGTGACACATCCAGATTTGGTCTATCACTGAGACACTTAAGCCATACCTCTGTTTAAAGACGTTCATTTCATTCTTATGTGTTCCTCTGTTTCAGCCAGCATCTCCCCTTTCTGTACCCCTGCTTTCCAAATCAAACACATAATTGTAGAAGAAAACAGTTCCCAACTGTCCTTCACCATCTCAGAGGAAGAAAAGTGAAGATGGAATGCAAAATTAAAAAAACCACATATACAGCACCCATCACTGACATGAAATGTAGGTGGGTTGTGGCTTTATGTTTTTGGGGCACTGACCAGAAAAATGTTAGTGTGCAATCCATGGTATTTGTGGACGTAATAACTTTCAATATTTCTTGCAACTTAGGAGAGAGTTTCCCAGAGGTGTGCAGGAACCCAGAGGCTGTGTTTACATTATCATTACCCCATTGCTTAGGTTACTGGAAGGGAAATAACAACAACTTCAATACCAGTAGTACAATATAGGAATTTTTTTTAATCTTTAGTTTACCCAGAAGGTTGGCAGAAACATCTTCATAACGGTGGTATTAACCAGCTTTACTACTGTGTAACCAAAGCCTTGGAGAATATATACCAAATGCCATAATGACTTTCCTTTCTTTTCTTCAGATATTCTTAGTCATAAAATCTCTTCTATAGTTTCCCAAACCAAATTAATACTGCACGGTAATACTGAGCATGACAGAGATGTTTTCCCGGAGTAAGTCTAATTTAGCAGGCAATGTGTAGAAAAGTTTTGAGCTCTTCCTATAGGACATTTTGCTGAAATTACTCCACATAAATCAAAGAGAAGATACCAAAATAACTTCAATGAGTCTCCTGCTTTCTCAATGTTTGTATGTTGGGCATAACTGATTCACTGTCTAGTGTGCCCTGGAGAGTTATGAAACCCAAAAAAGGAAGCCTTCTCTGTTGAAACAGCAGAGTGTTATTCATTAAAATAAAACTGCACTGAGGAAAAAAAGCCTACTAATTAACATGGGGCTACTGTGAGCAGATCTATTATTTTCCAGTATTAAATAATTAGCATTTTTATTAGTGTACCATTATATACACACCATTTGCTTATTTATTGAAGAGATGTAAGGGTTTTTAAACTTTCATTAATATGGTTTGATGCAGCAGAGAATTGCTTTACTGGAACAAACTACTCCAAACCTCTTATTTTTTTCACCCACTCTTAATGAAAGGTGAAGAGCCCAATAAAGCTGAACGCGCTGTACCTTTTCATATGCACATGTATCATTACTGTGACACGGCAGTGTGTTGCTCCTGTCATTGTTTCACATTTCTAGTGCAAAAATAAATTAATTCCTGAGCTCTGTTTCCCTGTATAACTCTCTGGAGTTGGACGTTTCATTTGGAAACCTGTCTTCAAAAGATGCTCACCAGGAGTCACAGGTTTTGTGCTATCCACATCCACTGACACAAGTCTGTGCCCTGTGAAAATGTTCTAAAAAGGGACACAACAAAGAAAACACATATTTCAGCACAGTCTGAGAGAGACACAGAGTTCTTTAGGACTGTGTTTGATTATCCTCCGGTGCTAAAGAGGAACGACACCCCTGTGTATCCTGCTTGCTGCCTGGAAAATGTTTGATTATTTTTAATAACTGTGTGTCAGTTCTCATTGAACAAAAAAGGTCAGAACAATTGCATGGACTATGGTCAGTGTCCAAATAGCATTTGGCAATCTTCTCTGGGTTGTGGATTATTTTGCCACAATTGGGTTTGCTGATCAATCTAGCAGCTACAGATTTATTAATGGTGGAGGTAGGATGAAATTCTGTTTGTAAGTTACGGAATATTTGGACTTGTTGAACTGCACAGTCACAATAGCAGCATCAACTAATGTCTACATCAGATTTTTATTGTTTTTCTTGGCTTATCTTTGCAAGCCTAGTGTGGCAACAAAGATGAACTCTTCTATGGCTGTATAGTTACGTCCAGGCATGCTAAAGCACTCCAATGACTGCCTGCCAGAAGTGGAATCTTCCCCCTTTGCAAGGGGACTCAGTTGGCAAAGATTGTTACAGCTTTAGCCTAATTTAGACATAATTAGATATAAATAGACATAAATATTCTTGAGAAAGAACATTGGCTTGCAACATAGGAGTGTAACAAGCGTCTCGCAGATAGAGCGTATCATTGTAGAATCCACTCATATGGGACAGCCTCCCCACCAATATTTAAATATTGACCTGATTTCCAAGCCCTTATAAAGCTGATAATCATCATTATTAATGAGCTCAAATAAAAATAACCTTTAACTGGCTGTAGATACACATTCAGGTATTTCTGAAGATCCTTGTCTAGAACAGAAGTGATAGAGTAGTTTGCAATTACAGAATTACAGCTGAACTCTGAAATACAGAGCTCTTCATGGTTTTGTCTTCGATATGTACTTAAAACTTATTATTATAGACATACCTTATAGGGCAGAATTTGACTTGCTTAGAACAGAATATGTGTGTAATTTTTTATGAGGCCTTTTGAATTTTTGTTCCCGAGGTGTTTTTAAAAATTTTGTATGAAGTTAATAAATAACCATATAAAAATAACAAAGCTAACTAACTTAATAGAGCTATTAGGTTCTTTTGAGTAGAGTGCCATGAGCTGGGAAAGATTTTAAAGAGATTATGGGCTGAAGATAAGAATTCCTATCTGACAGATCCCTCTGGAGGTCATGCAAGGGAAATAAACAAGAAGCCATGTGGCCGAAAGATGATCCCCTAACAAACAATTAGGGGTTATATGGGTCAGAGAAGGGGGAGAAAAGGAAGGCAAAACTGAAGAGACTCAGTTCTACCATATGACTGAGATGCTGATGTAAACAAGCATTGTATCCCTTCATGCACCTCCTGTCCCAGTGCTTCAGCTTTCTGGTTCGTTCTGTCTGATTTCCATTTCCAGAAGCCTTGGTGCTCTGCCTGCTCGCGCGGCCAGAAAATGCTCGGAATTAGGCTGAAAATGATCCCTCTGGTACCCATGATGTATCACACATGGCTCAGCTGGGAGACGAGGGACAGAGAGGTCTCACTCCCTATCAGATGATAAAGTCACATACGAAGTAGGGATCCCTCCGGGGCAATTATCCCAGAAAACATGACATCTTTTCATCAGGAAGTCCCAAGCTGATGTTAGCGCTCTGACCACTCTCATGAAGAAGGAACTGCCCCAGGAGGAAAATGTCATTGGAAGGAGAAGTATCAGCATTACAGCCTTGGCGAGAGGCTGCAGATATGGCACAGAGAGAGAGGAGATTGTTCAAACTGGACAGATTTGGGTAGTACAGGAAGAAACAGCTTTTGAAAATGAAGTCTTGAGTTTATAGGAAAAGGAAAAATACTTACAGTCTCCAGCTCCTGAGATTGTAATGAATGTGAATTCTGTCTGAAGACCTCAAATGCACTTAAATCATTCCTAAATTAATTTTGTGAACAAACTCAGCTGAAGTTAGGAGGCTTGAGAGAATGAAAATGTTCATGGTTTTTGATTTTTTTTTTCACTTCCTGTGAGTGTATACTGACTGAAGTAGAACACTTGGAGTAAGATAGAACCCACAGACTATCTGGACTGAAGTTTGGAGAGTGTTTTCTGGCTGATAGGACTCAGAAAATAGGATTATCCATTTACAGAACAGTTTCCAAACACAAAAAGAAAACAGTGAAGAAAAGGCGAAAATACAACAGGTTTGAAGTGGTATAGCAAAGATATAGTTGCTATTTAAGTAACCTATATGCTTTTATAATATTTTCTGTTCCTCTGATTTTTCTTTGTCACAATTTTGTCTGTTTGTTTTGATGTGTGGCTTTTTTCCCCAACCTGCAACCCTTGGGTCAGCTGCCCTGTATGTAGATGATGCCTTGGCCATCACTCCTAGCACTGCATTACTCAGAAGCAAAGATAACTGCACAAGTGTTTTCTTGCTACACTTTCCAAGTAATCCTACACTAGTCTGTAAGAAAAAAAGATACACTGAAAAGTGAGTCAGGAGTGAAGGCAGAAAAGGAAGAAGACAGAGAAAGGAATACCTAAACTGCTGAGAGCATCTTAGCTTTCCTGGTAATTGCACAGGAATTTTGTCCAGACCAAAAGGATCACTGGCTCTTCAAGATATAACAACTCATGAACCACAAAGGATATTGATGAATATGATCAGAAACACAAAAGGTCGGTTGTTCTTTATTTTTTTTTTTTTTAATTTTCTCATTCAGAATGATGTTCAAAACCACTGGACTACTTTCTAATTTGCCCTTTTCCCCCCACACTTCATTTCGTTTTCATTTGCTGTCATGCTGAGGTCTATTTAGGGTATTTAATGTAAAGTTAAAACACAGTTTTAACTTCCTGTTGGAGGTAAATTTTTGGTGCAAATAAATCATACAGAAAACCCAAAACCTTATTATTGTTGATATTATAAAAGGAAAAGATATTTCTTGCTTTAAATACATTTTTCTCTTACACCCCAAATGTTATTCTTATTGGGAAATCAAACTTTTGTAACCATAATCCCCAAATCAACTGCACAAGTACCACTGAACTGATTACACTAAATTTAGATTATTTCATAAGTTGCTGCAGGTTTTCAGAACTTTTATCATTGTTACATCCTAGTTGTATGTAATATATCAACACTTTTGCAAAACTGAGTTTGTCTCTGAGTTGTTTTCCTTTTCCAAAGCCTCTGTTTATGCAAGTATTGCTAATTCCCATTTCTAACTCATCCAGTAACCCTGGCTAGAGCAGCTCAGTGAAATTCAGTGGAGAGGACAACGGGTCTGTGTAAAAGGGAGGTGGGTGTATAACCTGGGATGTTGTACCTGCTCAGGATTTAGAACTCTTTCTTCATTGCTATCTTGGTTATCAGTCCTGGGAAGGAAAGTGCTGTGTTTACGCTGTTGACTGAAAACACCCTGTGTAGCTGAGAACAGCAAGTGGGAAATCAGTCTAAATGAAACTCCAACCTGTCACAGCTGGGCTCTTTCTATTCCTGGGACAACTCTTTACAGCTGGCCTGGGCAAAATCTCCATGGTAGACGTAATCAAAGGAAAAACTGGAATGTGTTAATGCATGCCTGTGTGGCTAATGAAGCATCTCCACAGGGAGTTTTGTGCCTGAGTTCTCGTGCAGAGGAGGCGAGGTGACTCCACCCTGGGAAGTTTCACCAGTGCAATTCACTGGAGCAGCTCCACTTTGCCTACACAGACACATCTTACAGAACTTTGTTAATTAGTCCAGGCTTCATAGCTCGGTTCCTAGTGAGGCATAATTAGAGGAGCTGCTGGACAATAGGTGTGTGATGTGAATCACTGAGTCAGGTCCCAAGCGTGGAAAGCTCTGAACGACTTGGAAATATGGCATGAAAAGGGGGAGTGCTATGAGGGAAATGCATTTGTATTCTAAAAGCACAGCCAGGAAGGCAGAGTGGATCAGAAAATGTCCATGCAGAAGAAAAGCATCACTCAAGGAAAAAAGAAGTGAACAGGTTGTCATGATGGAACTGGAGGAGACAGCTCAGGGGCTGTATGGAATATGTTTGTGAATGAGCAGGAAGCATAAAAATGCAATGCCGTGGACAAGAACTTAGATGACAAGTGAAGAGACAGTGACAGGACAGATATGAGTTTGAAAGTAGCTGTAGACTGCAAGAGAAGGAATTATAAAGAAAAAGAAAACGTACTGAAAGAAAGAGTAGAACTTTTGACTTGGCTGTTGCACAAACCCTTTGCCTAAACTCACAGATGCTGGACGTATGATGAAACCATTTTATGGCAGGTTTTTTTTTTTTTTTTAATCTGAAAAATATGATCTGTCTCATGGAAAAGGCAGCAGGTGAAATACTCCAGTGCTGATCCTTGGTTGCTGACAGGTCTTGTTCAAGCCATAGGCAGCTACCCACCCTTAGGGGTAGCTGAGGCTGCTCTAATCTGTGACCAAGAAGTGTTCAGACAGTGTATTGCTACCTCTCCACTTTCTCTTGATCTGGTCTACATACAGCTCTTTTTTTGGCACAGTTATGTTCCTCAGTAAGCATAAGGTGCCCTCTAGAAGAGAAAAAAATGGAACTACTGTTTAAGGAAATTAGGTTAAGGCAGAAAACACCGAAATGCCTTTTCATCTGATCGTTCAGACACCAGCAAGATCTTCACGGCAGAACAGGTGGAACCAATTTGCAAAAATGCTTTTGAGATTGCTTACTGTAAAAGTGTTACTGGTGCCAGAACACTTCAGTAGAAATTTGAAGAACAGGCTTGTTAAAATAATTTCACTCATATGTTATATACACACGCACACACTCATATGAGAATGACAAGCAGAATTTTATGCGGAACAGTAAAAGGAGGGAAAAAGTAAATCCAGAAAGATCAGGACTCTCTATAAGATCTAAACCCCCAGAGTTTTGTGCTTACTGACTGCAAGGCTCTGAGGGGAGGGTGTCATACGGAGCACTGCTAAAACTCCTCATACTCTAGAAGTTTCAGTAGTTAGGGGTGGAAAAGATTGGTTGGACTATGCTGCTATTAAAGCAGCATTGATGATATATCATTGCCTGTATCAAGATTCATTCCCTGAAGATTATCCCAGTACATCCATTCAGATCGTGTCATGGGTGTCATCAGAAAGAGCAGGAACTGTGCTCTCAGAAATGTTGCAGTTGGAAACAATAAGGTACATTGAGTGGAGGAGGTTCATTCCTGCCTGACAGTCATTTATCCAGCAAGAAGATGGGAGGGGTGAGGGAAAGCCTGGAGAGAATGCAATTTCTCGATTTCTCTGTAATAAGAAATCATTCTCATCACTTTCTGCAGGCATTCCTGAAGTTAAAGACTGTCATTTCCACCATCTACCTGTGAAGAAGACAGAAAATGGCACTTTTCAGTGGAGGAAGAAAGGCCCTTCCACTGCCATTTTAGGGTATCTGCACAACAGAGGTGTCCTTTGCCATCAGACATTTAAAAAATTATTTCTGAAATCCCTATTGAACAGAGCTGTCTGCAGATATAGATACAAGCTCAGTGACAGCTTTCTCAGTAAGGATAGCACTCTGGAAAAGTATGAGAGGTGACCAGGAATAAACAGTCCGGTACAGGTCAACAGAAAGTGTCTTCACCCTAAGGTAAGGTGAAGGAATGGTGGTTTCTAATGCAGGAATGGCCTGTTTAATTTTTCATATCATCCCTGTAAACACAGGCAGTGTGGCCTTATGGAACTGTAAACCTACAGCTGAATTTCAGACACTAAAGAAAGTGGTGCAGATAGAAAATAAAGAGAATCTTTATTTAAAGCTGCCAGAACATGATTAGAATTGTGTGAAGTTTGCTTTGTTCGGTTTTTTCTTTAGTACTTTAAGTCACTGTACTTAGTATTAAAACATATCAGTTCAGGCAGCTATTAATATCCTCTGAGATTTTAAAGCAATTACATTTAAAAAAGGAATTGCAGAAGATGTATAAACAGGAATGATGTTTTAAAGAAATTAAACAAAGACCTTAATTGCAAATCCAGTCATATGGCTGAGAACAGGAATAAACCTTTGCTAAATAAAGTCTTAGTGACATGAAGAAGTAATAATCTGACATTTTATTGCATGAATTACATTTTCCTTCCTAACTGCTAAATACTTGTCTGATGTTCATTTGCTGCCACACTTAGAACTGTAAGTTCCCCCAGAAAAACAGAGTGTGTTCAGTGAGATGCATTGCTTGCTATGTATCTGGGACAGGAGCACCAGGGGCTAACGTGGGCTGTGGTCCTAACACAGGCCGTGGCCATATCACGTTAGGTTCCTTTCAGTAATTTCTGATAAATAATGACGACAAGCATTTGTAATTCTAAAGTAGGCTGAGAACAGTCTTGGTCTCTTCTCCCGTCAGATATTTTTCCGTAGCAGTCCATGATAAGGAAGTATTTCACTGTAAATGAAATTGCCCAAGTTTTGTACTTTCATACTCTAGAAAAAAATTGAATCCTGTTCAGTTCTGTTCCACTCTTTCCTTATAAATTCCTAAACAATACGTATCACTGACTTGGGTTCAGATGTTTTTACAACCCCCAGTTTAAAACCATGTTCATTTTTGTGCTCTTAGCCAGAATCTTCAAGGAGGTTTGGGTGAAGCATGGAGCTTGCATTACACTCAGAGGAAAATTTGGCTGATTGCTTGGCTTAGCATTGCAAAATGCCGATTTTACAGCACAACAACGGCTTGGCAGATGCCCCAATACTTCTTCCCTCAATATTTATCTAGTTTTTCATGAGACTTCTCATCAGTTGTATTTTCCCAGTGATTATTTATATGTTTGAGGATCCTGTAGGCCCGATTTAACTCAACGTTATAGTCTGCAACAAAACACAAGTGCAAAGATCTGCTGAAGAAAATGAAATGAGTGATGAGGATCATGAGGCACAACAACACTAAGAACATAAACATTTCTATCACAAGCACATATACTTTCCTGACCTTAATCCTTACAGAATGGCTTCACTTTTTTGACAACTCTTTACAGCAATTCTTTAGTTAGTAGTTCAGGAAGCTCATGCAAAATTGAGGATCAGAAGATGGAGAATCATTCTAGCTAACCTTTGTGTTTAGTAAAAGCCAATTGCTCAGATATTAAAAACTACTGAGAATAAATAGTTGAATACACTGCTATGAAATGACTGACTTTCAAAAAAAAGATTTAGCCAGACATAGACAATTAGCAACGTGAAAAACATGGAATCAGACATTAGAAAAAGAAGTTAATCTGATTTGTTTTCTCAGCTCAAACTGTAATGCAATATCAAACAGCAGTATGGCAATTATTTACTTTGTACATGATTACTATACCTTGAATTCTACAGTTAAAGCTTATATCTGAGTAAAAACCATGTTCCTGAATTTACTGAACAAAGAACAGGAATTTGAAAAATATATTGTTTGGGTTTATCAAAGTTTTCCCTTGTTTGAAAGCAAATCTCTTCAAAATCATTCAGACTCTTTCTTGCTCTTCTTGTAATAGTACATCCTAGGTTCTAAATTTCACCTTCTATTACTTTCAACATTTTTGAGGCTACTAAATAAATACTTTCTCAGTCAGAAATATGAATTACCCTAGTGCTTACTTTTGACTACAGAGGAATAGAAATAAGAGCCTCAAGGTTGTCTGCCCAAGTGGTCTGATTCTTTTCTCAGTCACTGGTGCCTGAATTTTCCAGTCCAGAACCTCATCTTGCCGAACTGAATTCAGTGAGAGATTTACTATTGATTTCTAAGAGTTCTATTGATGTCTTTAATGAGAACTAAACCACAAATTGTTCTTTTTCTGAGCAGGACTGGAAGCTGAAATTACAGCTTCAGTGGAGTCCTATTTCCAGTCCTGTGAGAAGAGAAAAAGGTGACCGGGAAAACTAGAGCAGCCGTAATCACAAATCTCTGTATTTATAATAAATTATTATTAATTATTATTAATAATAAATCTGAAGTTTATCCTCTAGCCCAGTCTCAACACAACTAATTCCTAGCCCTCTACGGATCTTAATTCTGCAGAAAGCAAGCTAAAGTGTGACAGTGTTGTAAGGCAATCCCCTCACACCGCTGTGTTTGCAATAGAGACGTGTCCTTCCTGGTGAACTAGAAATAATTCATGATTGCACAGTGTCAGAAATTTCAAAGTTCAAGCATATACTTGGGAGAGTTAGAAGCCTGGCAGATAAGGTGACAGAATCAATTTTTTTTTTTTTTTTGGTTAAATGACTGTGAAGTTTTCTTTACTTGAAAGACCAAGCAAAGCCAAACTTGTAGAATAACATATGGGCAGTCACATTCTTTGTTGCAGATTTCACATTAACATTTAATAAAGGGGAAAAAAATTAGCTAATTGTCCTGCCCTTCTTCTCTCCTTTATACCATATATCACACAGAGAAAAGCTAGAGTGAAAGAAAATAAAGGCCACAAAATTAACTACAGGAAAAAAAATGGAGTTAAAATTACCTGTATTTGAAGTTATCCTCCCCTTGTGTATATTAATTATTCTCTAGTCTAATTACATGATCACGTATTAATTTCTTCTCTAGACTTCAGACTCAGTCATGCACAGAATGGATGGTGCTTTCTGCCTAAGGATTTTTCAACATTTGGTTCAGTGCACAGCCCCAGGCCTCATATAGATTCAAACCACATTCTGAAAACAAAATTTTTCACTCCCACATGGACTTTTTTACCTACATTGCAATATCAAAGTGCCTAACCAATATTAATTAAACTAGTTCCTGCCACTTTTGTGAGTTAAACGGCCTTTATGGCTTCCTATTTACAAAGGGAAATTGAGCCACAGCAACTTCTGCCCGTGGCAAGGAGTGCAGAAAATGTCAGCCAAAATGGTTTAAGTCAGGTGATGTCATGAGTTGCTAATTAGAGGATCTAAGGGTAGAAAACATCAGCAAATTTGTGAGTGAAATTGTGCTCGTTACTCTCTAATACTTTTCCATCATATTTTATATTTGCTTCCCGCATTCCAGGATATATCAATAGTAAGAACACTTCGGACCAGAATTTCAAGAGTAATTATATAGTGCCTGCTTATAAAGTATTGGAGTAATAGGATCAATGCCTAAAGCTGCTATAGCTTGTTTATTTGTGAGCTGTGATCTCACAAACAGAACAGGGTCATTTTAGGTAAATACTTCAGAGTAACTTCAGGAGACGTTTCCAAGGAAATTTTAGATGCCACGGGGGATTGTAGGAGCATGCTCATTCTTCAGCGAGTGATGCATAAAGCTATACCTTCAACATGCTGAGCATCTCCAGCTCACTGTGAATTTTCCAAGAGAAAATGCACAGAACACGACTTTCACGTTGGGCTTGTGGTGGTGACATCTCTATATAGATCACAGAGACCCCAAACTAAGCGTGCCACAAAGCGTGCCACGTGCTACAACAACCAAAATAAATGAAAATGTCCTAATCTGTCTGGCATACTTTGCCAGGCAGGAAGCCACTTCCCTGTATATTTAATATTATTATATTAAATTATTATATTTATATTAATTAATGTGCTAATGTAGGTGTGAAGAGACACACTGCTGCCTAGTGGAGTTGACAGGAGTGATCATAGCTCTTTTTTTCAGAAGCAGAATATGTTTAAAGCAATTCAGAACAAAGTTCAAAAAACCCTCAAGGTTGCATAGGCACTTCCACAAGTGAGTATGTGTACAAGAGCTGGTGCAAGTTAGGAGCTGGTTGTGTTTTGAGTGTGACACTCACTTTTCAGGTGTCAATTGCTGTCACCTTTGCATTCCCATCACCTAGATCAGGGCAATATTATTGCACAAGGCTTCTGTGAAGCTTAATATAAAGAAAATGATTTGAAATGGCAGAGGGAAAAGTATTATATCATAATACTGAATATCATAAATACTGAAAACTGTAAGATGCTGTTGATGGTTGCATTCTTATTCCTGGGTAAGAATGATGAGTTTGTTCATTTTCCTTGTATTGTTTATATTTCTCACAATATGTATGAAGCACACGTTTTACCCACGGAGGATCTTGGATTTTTATTTATTATAAGACATTTTATTTCTCTGTTTTAAAGGAATGGTGCATATATCGACCTGAATGGAAATTTATTATTTCACTGAGCCTAAAGCCTTTGGTAATTGAAGTTGTAGGGTAAAATTTATGGAGTTATTTGTAAAGTAGCTTACTGATAAGTAAACTAAAGAATTCTAGCATTCTCTGCCTTGAATCCAGAGCAAACAAAATGTAGTTTTCCTGGATTTTAAACTTAAATCTACCTCCACTGTCTTACCATAAATCTCACGTACCTTATTAATAACACTGGCCTGAATTAGTAGGATAAAAACAGTTTTACAGCTTATCTCCCGCTCCACACTTGTTAAATTGTAAAATCAGGACACTTAGGTTAAGATTATTGCTGCTAAAATGCCTACTCCAGTTAATTCCCAGAAACATTCTGGGACACATCAGGTCAATAGGACATATTGGACCAAAGACTACACATAGTTTAAGCAAAATATGATTTCGAGGTAAGCTATATGTGTTGCTCAGTTTATGGCTGGTTTTATTTTTGCCAGGCTGGAAGAACAAGAAATTAATGTCCAGGGCACCTCTCCCCAATTTTCGGGTGCTGCAGTTGTGTAATATAGAGCATGTATACACTAACAACCTGCAGGAGTCGTGATTAACTCCCCACACATGGAAAAAGTTACAATTCCTACAATATCCGGATAATACAGGTGGCCTTCTGATGATGGGTTAAAAGAAAAGTACTCGAGAATTTTAAGATGAAAATGAAGGATGTCTCAACCATCCCCGCAATCCTTTTCTCCAAAGAGAGGTTAACCCCCACCTCTAATTTTTTTGACTAAACTCACTTCTCAGGCAATTTCTTTGGGATCAATGATAACCTGAGGAGATTCTGGCATCCTGCACCTTTGTTTCTTCTTTGGAAGGGTATATTTAACTCCAAAAAATTAACTGGATGGCTTCGAACTGCCCTTACCAAGAAACGTACGAAAATCATTCCAAGAGGAGAGGTAATCCAACCAACAAAGGTTAGAGCCCACAATTAGGGAAGCTGTTTTCTGGTGACTGTAATACAGCTCCTGTGCATAACTTAACTCCTTAAAAAGCATTACGGGCTGAGCAGGAGCAGCTCTACCTACACTTAAATCTGTGGATCAGTGTGAACGTGAGTCAAAGCTTTGTGCTTAGAACATTAAAGCAATCCTCTACGCGGCACGTTCCAAACTGCAAGGAGCTGTGTGCAGTTTTAATTTTATTCCAGTTCTGTGTTAACTCAGGAGTTCTCAGGCGTGTGTGTTTTTGCTGATTATTTCATTACCATACCGTGGACTAATAGCATGATCTAAGTGCTGAATACCTAATCCCATAGGGGGATTTGATAATGCAGATGTCAGTGACCTGGCAGAGTATTTATGCTAATGCTTTCCAATAATGGATCAGGGCTCAAATCTTCCTTGTGTGCCAAAGGCTCTCCGTGTTTCACGGCACAGCAACCTGTCTGTCTCTTCCTTGATCTGTGCACATCTGATCTCAAGTGTGCAGCTTTTATGTGGAAACAGAACAGCTCTTGTTGCTGTGACAATGGAGCTTCACAAATAAAATATTTCAAGAAAAGCTTTTATTTTTTTATATATTTAAGAAAGCCATAACTTCTCTGTTGATCAGAAAACAAGATGTCCCCATCTAGGAAAACCCAGATGACTTTTTAAGTGACCAACAGTTCAGCATTTTTGTTTCATATGCTATTTTATATTACATAATTCATGATTACTGAGTTTAAATCAGTTATATCTTCTAAAAAAGCATAAGGGTAAGGATATAAAAACAATATCTGTTTCAAAATACACCCTTTTGGAATGGCTGCTGCATTTCATTTAAGGACTATACAATATATGTAAATGCAGCTGGGTTTTTGGTCTTCTAAGTGATTATATTTTGCATGACTTGTTGTACCTGAACTGATTTATCACAGGTTCATTTACTTGCAGCTTTACAAAGAAGCTTTTGGACTACTAAATCCTATTTTTCTAGTACACCAAGGGACCTGACTTTTGTAGGTGTTCTTGAATTTAATTTTCCTGTTATGATACAAAGGTGTTGCAGAAGAAAAATCGGTATATAACAGAAAAATCTAGAAACAGTGACCTTTCCCTTGCTACGAAAGCTGAAGTCTGTGACTGAACATATCTCTTTAATCAGCTGAACAGAAAAAGATGAGATAGGAACAAGTGGAAAATAGGAAAGACCAAACTGGATTTCCAAAAGCTGGGATATGCACCCAGAAGGCATTGCTGCAAACACGACTGAGTGCAGAACTAATGTAGGCAATTAGCAGATTTGCAAAACGTGTGTGCAAATCCTATTTCTGGATTAAATGAGTCATGTTAACTACACACAAGCCAAGTAACTCTCCGAGTACAATAGAAATAACTTAAATGCAAATGTCCTTCAAAAAATGTTGGGGATAGGCATTATTAATTTTAGTTTTTTTTGAACAGGCAAATGACCTGCTGGTAGAACTGACACAGGACTAGGTCAGGCTTCTGCCAGCCAGCCCAGTGAGGGCCACAGCAATTCAGAATTTAAACTGCCATCATCTTCCTCCACCAGAAAGGAAAGTATGAGGTGACATTGCCCAAATAGTATTAGTCAGGAGGAAACAACTCTCTCCCATCTGGGAGGTTCAGTCCCCTCTGTCAGGAACCAGCCTCCAGTCCTTCACAGAAGGATCTGCTCCCTGTGTCAGCCCTTTGCCCTTTCTATACCTTTCAATTTTGAACTTGAAAGTGCATGAGAGGTGGAAGAAGTTGCATCTGGAGGTTACATGTCTTGCTCAAGATTCCTCTCCAGTAGACCCAAAAACTTATATAACTGGCTGGAGATCAGTAGTTAAGGTGCCTACAAGAGCTCTATAATTACTTTCTGATTCAAATATTTCCACTTGCCTCTTGGGCATAATAAAAATTAATCTTCTTTCACTTGTTTCGATATCCTACATCTACAAATGTGCCTCCCTCAGTCATTATCCTGTAGTAGAGAACGAAACCAGAGGGAAGACAAGCAGGTGTGTATTGGGATGGTCAGCGTGTGATTCTGGGGCTAAACTGATGGAGCACAAGGTAGAAACCATCACCTTTACTCCTCAGAAAGACAGATCTATTGGAATCTGGCTCTATTTTCTTCAGCATGTAACTGGCCCAGTTTTAAGCTCTATTTCAGATACAGCTGACTGACAGGATTGACTTAGCTTCATGCTAACATTCCAACATAAACCAACACGAACCCCATCGAAATTAACTTTAAACTTCCTGGCAACAAGAAGTTGCAGTTTCCTTACGGCAAGAGATATTTGGTTTTTTTTATTTATTTATTTGGCTTAGTTGCATTCAGAAGTGATCACAAATCCTCAGTCTATCCATTTCCTGAGCTTACCCCTACTTCCAGTTTTATTCATATCACAGTGAGTAATTTTCCCTCCCCAACTGACAGAGCCCTGCAGAGTCACGGAGAAGGAGTCACTGAAGTGGAGCCGGGTTTAAAGGAGGCAAGGCAAGCGTGAGAACTGGTGCAAGTAAAAGCAAGTGGCTTTTTCCCTCAGTGGGGAGTGGATGGCTACAGGGACCTAACCACCACAGCATAATGGAGTGTTCCTGGAGCGTTTGGGCAGGTCCTGGTGTGGAGCTGTGGCCAGGGCTAGGATTTCTAAGAGTACTTTATGAGAAGATAGAGCAGATAAGGGGTTTGAAGAATGACAAGGGTCAAAACTGGTGTTAGGGTTAGGACTGCAGCACCTAGAATCTATGTTTAGTGTTAAACATCAGATAAACAGTAAGATTAGGGAGGAAGCCATTGCTGGCAGATACCATATTTTTCTGTAGGAGAGGATCATGTTCTCTCATATGGTATTAGGAATAAGGATAAGGATAAGGTACAGGCTAAAGAAAGTAGGATTTACAAAACCTGCTCCAAAGCATCTGTGAGCCAGACTCCTCATGATACCAGCTCTCTTTACTGTGTATGCTTTACAGTAGCTCAACATTCTGTCTCCAGGAATAATCCTTGCTTGAGTCCTGCTCCTTTCGTCATAACTCAGTCCTTCTGAGGTCTGCATTGGATCACCATACACAGAACCCACTGCAACTCCAGAAGGCACAGCAACAGCATTTTTTTCTGTCAATTGGTGTTGAACCACTGATTAGTATCCTTAGCCAACCCTTTGCCAGGATATGTTGGAAGTTTCCAACAAAAATAAATACTGCTTCTTGCCAATGCTACCACCTCCACATCCCTAACCATATTTTCAGGATGAAGATGAAGCTGTTTGTTTGTTCCTCCAAGAGGATTCACAGGCTATTTTAATAATAGTACAGGTGATGTGTTGTAGGCAAACTTTTAGCAATTACAGCCTGTCTATCTGAAATCCCCTGCTGAAGCTGCTCACTTTCCAGCACAGCATTGCAGAGTTTTTTCTTCAGAGACCACAAGGGTGTTTTATTTTACAGAGAATGATGCAATTCCAAATTATTACTGTGATTTGTGATAAAATACACAGTGTGTATGGGAGATTTATATAAGTGAACTGTACCATTCCAATTAACTGTTGGCTTTGTGGATTTAGGCAAAAGTTTAAAGGTCCATCAGCTTGACCAACGAGAAGCTTTGTCCTCTCGCTGTTTCTTTGTGCTTGAATCTCTGTTGTATAATCAATCAATCAATCAATCAATCAAGTATCTCATTTGTTAAAGCATTTTGTAGCCTGTGCTAGAATGTGAGAGTAAAACCAAGAAATATATAGATGCTGCCATTATATTTTCAGGCTAAAGCTATTAGAAGATGGAAACATGAATTACCCGGAAATACATTTTTTTTTGTAAAACAGGCATAAATCAGGTAGGAAAAAAGGGAATTGGATTAAACATTTTTCATATGTTTCATACATTTGATATACAGAAGTTACAGTTTTCAGTTAGAGTTTTCTCTGCCCAGACCGTGGTTGGTAATTCTGTGTTTTGCAAAATACTGCAACGAGCAGAATTCATGAGCAGAACTTAGCACTGGTTTTCAAAACCTTGCTCTGTTTCAGAAAATCACCCATACACGTTTGCTAACTGGTGACTGGAGACTGAAGTTCCCTGAGCAATACCAAGGCACCACAGATGATTAAAAAGCATTTTTACTTTTCCAAAACCCAAAAAATCAACTATGCAAAACTCAAACATGGGAAGAATCAGAGCACTTGGAGATATTTGAACACTTGTGAGAGAACACCTGCCAAAGAGTTGTGTACATTTATTGTTACTGATGCAATCAGAACATCAGTCAAGGACTCATTCTGTCACAACATTTACTGTCAAACAGATAATGCTTACCTATAGCTCATAGCTAGAGTGATAGCACTGGTGTATTTAAATGACTTATATGAGAATTGAGTGCAGCAGCTTAATTCTTTTTTCCACTTTGCACACAGCAGTGGATTGCACCAGATCAGCAGTTGAAACGGGGTACAAAACGTTAAAAAGACCCACCAGGTGCTGCAAGACCAACCAGCAATTTTGTTCTTTGCTTTGCCCCTGCTAGTCCTTGGCTCAGCTGTGTGATTCACACCAGTTTATCCTACACTAACAAATTCCTTGCATTTAGTTCCCCAGCTTCAGAATCTTCTGAAAAGAAAGAAAAGGACCGTGTCCTTGAGTAGGGTTCCCTGATCAGGTGTCCCTTTCCCTTTTTAATTCTTTATAGGGGACACCTGATCAATTCCCAGGGGGATCTGATAATAGCACGTGCTTTTATCCAGCTCCTTGCTTCCTTGCCTTTGGAGGACTTCTGTAACAGATCTAGGACAGGTTCATTTAAAGCTACAAGACTCTTATTTTTAGCCCTAAAAACTTATTATTTAAGCACATGCTGAATCATATTATTCCAACATGATTCACAATAGCACCGCTCCATGCATTTACACACCCACAACCTGAGAATATTTGAAAAGGAAAAGGGAAAAATCAGTGTTTTCTATGTAGTTTGGCTCAGCCTAACCCAAGGTTTGTAGAACCACTGCTTGTTCTTCCCTGACATGACCTCCCACCTGTACACTTACAACATCATAGCCACCAAAAATTCAGTGTGGCAGCAGTGATGGGCAGGGGAAAAGGAAAATTACTTGTTATTGACAGCTAGCAAAGAACTAGAGACCAGACTGGAGTAAAATTGGTGTGATGAGGGAAAAGATGCATTATAACATTTCTGGACAGCTAAGTAATGGTCTGGAGGCAACAGCCACATTGCACACTTGCTGTTGTAGTCACTGATTTCTTAATATTCAACCTACATTTTGCAGTTAGACTGTCAAAATAAATATGGTCTACCTTTTACTGTGGCAAACATTAGTTACAGGAGAAGCATCGGGGCTGTAGGTGGTGTGTGGTGTGTGCCAGTAACTGCCCTCTGACAGCCCTGAGCAATCCTACCCTCTTCTGCTCCTGAAGAATTTATGAATTTGACCTCAGCAATTCGGAGCACACACCCTCCACCCTACAGGACCGAAAGCAGGAGGACATTCAGAGACACAAAGTGCTACCACAGTAACGCTGCAGTCCCTGTGCTAAGCTTCCTTCAGCACTGAGACTGTCAGCAGAGCCAACAGTGGAACTGAGCAGAAACACTAAAAAAGATGCATAAGAAACCTTTAAGCAGCTGACATCTGGATACAGTTACTTGAAAAAAACTCACAGTTGTGACTGACATCCGAGCGGAGGAGCTGCCAGAAGTCACCTATTAAGCAGCCAGACTTAGCAATCCTGTGGCTCAGCTGGACATCGAGGGATGTCAAACAATCACCTGGCCCCATTTGTCAGCTGGAGGGAGAGCAGGGCTTTCTGAAGGTCTTGGCCCCGTGCTCAGGTTGGTGCTGTGGCAGAGCACATCCAGACTGCTTCCTGCTGTTGCCAGGGAAAGCTGGGGGAGCAGCGGTGGGCAGGGCTGGAGGTGTTCCCCGTAGGCAGCAGAGGGCTGCCCGATGCCCAAGGCTGCCCCTCATCTCAGTTTTGTACTTTCCCCTCACCTCATTCTCCCTCTCATGACAGCAGCAGTGCAGTGCACAGGGCTAGCTCCTGGCCTTGAGAGAACAAAATTCCAGAAGCATAAAGCTGGCTCTGGGAAGACTTCAAAGGGCTCAGAGACGGCCATGATGGCTGTAAGAGAGAGCTGCAGGAGAAAAACAAAGCAGGTTCCACAATTCAATATGTTATTTTCTGCACACTGATATGGCAGTTTCCTTCACAGTTTGCTGACACCTGTCCTGTTTGTACACACTGATTTTGGGTTATTCACACAGCTCACTAGGCTATGTGAAAACTATGCAAAACTAGAGGCTAGTTTAAAAATGCCCCTTAGAAAATACAGTTGAATATATTTTTTACTATCTTTCTGTACTATTGAAATTTTTAAGAGGCAGTGGTACTAATTCTTTGGAGCCAACACGATTCTTTTGCCTATGCACTAGAAGTAAGATGACAGGCTCAGACATCTTCAGAGAAGAAATAAGCATACGTTCTCAGAATTCTATATTAAATTGATTAATACTGCAGATTATCACATGAAAAAAGTAGGTTTAGCATACTCTGGTTAACAAAAAAAGCAAGAAGTTTCTGCTGTGACATGAAATAATTACATCCACAAACCAAAATTTTATTTTGAGTGGTGAATGGACCAAAGGAGTTGATTCTATGATGGTCATTATAGGGGCCTGGAGAGACCAGCTTGATCCATGTCCTGATGGGTGCACAAGTGGCTAAAATTTATGTTTGGAGAAAGCTGTATAACTATGGGGAAAGGCAATACCTATAACCTTACATGGCAGATTTATTGTATTTCCTTGTAGTCCCTACCTTTGAAAGTTAAAAGTCTAGCAATGACTTTATGAACATAGCACTAGATGATCCATAAAGAAACTGCACTTATATCAGAATGTATGGTCCTCCACATCCGTAGATGAAAGTCAAAGCTGTGCATCAAACAGGGGGGATGCTTCCTGCTGGCATTTATTACACTGCTCTCCAGCCCCATTAATCCTAGGAAGCACTCTGCCATCCTTAGTGTCTGCATGGCAGACGTGTTGCCAAGAATTAAGGCGACAGAGAAACAGCAGAAACTGTCAACACTGAGGTAGGCCCAAAACCAGAGGCAGGTGACAGAGGGGTGTGACAGGCTTCTCGCTTTGATTGAATGTTAGTTCTGAATTTCTAAGGCTTTTCTGGAAAGAGTCTCAAAGTACTTCAAGGCCTAGAACAGTCCTGCAGATACGCTGCTTGTCTTCTGCTAAAAACAATTAAAACAATGTTCTCTTCCGGCATGAATCATTTTTACTCAATTTAAAAGTCATTTAAATCAATTTGCTTGCATTCATAACCCTTCCTGGGGCTCATCTTCTGTTCCTCTCTTTTCCTAACGCTTTTTGTGGGCTTGCACTTCCTTTTATTTCCACACTCCGTAGCCTACAAGTTCCCCATTCCCCGAAAAGTCATTTTCTGTACAGCTGTGCTTTCCAGCCCTGTCTTCCACAGCTTGATGGTTCCTGGCATTCACTTCCTTAATTTTCTTCTCTTGGCTTTGAGAGCTCTGTAAAAAGCCCAGCTCTGAGCAGGGCTTGAAACTTGACTGTACAATATTTGCCCAACTATTTAATTCCTTCTCCAAGGTTATTTTGATAGCTAAGAGAAATATTTAGGCTCTAAGATGAGAAACAGCCATTAATTTATCAAATTTTCTGGTCCCACAGTCTTTCTTTCTGTGATTTAACTCTCCTTCAAACAACCCTCCTCCCCCATTTCCAGAATTGTATTTGTGATTTTGTTTCCCCAAAATGTCTCTTTGTCACCCTCACTTTTTCCTAGCCTTAAATCCTTGGGATTCATTGCAAGGGTCTTGACCAACTTTCCTTGAAGCCAGCAGGAATTTCTATCTCCTCAAACAGAAGTCAGATCTTGCAATAACCCCTGTATATTCTAGTATATTCTTCAGAGAAATATGATAATTAGGTCGTGTTACTTTCCCCCATAAGTACAAGGAATTTGTCATTGAACCATTAACTTCTGATTTAAAAACCTAAAACATGGCCTGATTTGCAAAGTATTTCTCATCCAGGTGGTCTCATTGCACATGATTTAGAAGAATCCACATGAGACAAGAACATGAAAACCACAAAGGCAGGTTTTGAACCTTTTTAACTGTTCCTAAAACCCAACAGTAAAAAACCCAACAAAACTGAAGAAAGTAGAGGAGCAGAGATGGCAAAATTTTGTCTCTGTTATTCAACTAGCAAAGTTTTAACCGGTATAACCAGGAGGAGACAATTTTTCGGATAACAAAGAAGTGCTGTAGTCACAGTGAATTAAACTGGATGTGTACTCATGCATCCAGCAGGGATTTAAAAAAAAAACCAAACTAATACATTTTACAGGTATTTCAGAAGAGAGGACCATTAAAAGGGAAGAGTTCAGTTCAGTCTCTGAGCTGGTGTGACAGGGCTGGTGAAGTATGCTTAACCATGAATAAAAATAGAAAACTTCTAAGCACATAAATGAATCAAGAGTCCCTTAAAACACATGCCCTACAGCACTTGCTTCCGGCACTGTTGACACATTTGTCCATCAGTATGTGAACCAAACAGATTAGCTTGAGAAAATTTGCCTTGGAGTGAAGAAAAACATAAAACAAAAGGAAAAAAGCAAAAAAGAAAAAGAAAAATTTTCGTTGGAGCAACTTCCATTTCGTGCTATCATAGCACTGAAAAAGCTGTTTTACATACAATTTGCCAGGCTTACCAATATTATTCCCATGTTGAAGTTTCTCCAGTTGTCTGCCACGTTTGACTGCCTGTAAGTAATAATGCTCTCATGATGAGAAAGAGCAGGAAAAAACCCAACTAGCATTTTGTATGCCAGGAATAAAGACCTTCATTGCTTGAGAAGAAACATGATAAGTGGGTGCTAAAGAAACTTCTCCCTGTAATGGAAATGTTACCAGAATTATTTAGGATTTCAGAGTGGAAAAAAGGCTCATTTCACAGGACACCAAACCACATGAGCTGGAGGGTGGACCAGGTCACCCACTACAGGTCCCTTCCAGCCTTCCCCATTCTGTGACACTGATAAATTAACATGAATTTTTTCACCATGCCTCATCGACCTCTTATCTCATGTTGGTACATACGATAAAACTGAAACAGATTATTCTTCTCATGCCTCCCAAATAGCAGATGTTTTGAATGCAACAAGAAATAATAACTCATAATATGTTACGCGTTACAAAACCCAAACCAAAACACAACTCCCTAATAGAATTGTCAAAAAATTAATCTCCTAAAAATAAAAACAGACTTAAGATACAGAAATTAATTGTAGAAGAAATAATATTACTACAGCATTTAGGATTTCCTGCACTACTAATCTTTCTGGCTCAGTTCAGTTGTGCTTCCACTGCACTTCAAATACTCCATTTGGACTTTCACTGGGCATGAAGTGTGGCACCTCTCATCTGGAGTAAATGGAAAATAAAAAGACATTGAAAACAAAGAGCAAGAGACACAGATGGACAATCACTGTAAATCTGTACCAGTGATACAGCACTGCCTTTGGGAACTGTAAAATCTTTTCTGAAAGCCCCCACTTACTAATTTATGGTACTTTTATATATTAATATATAGATATGTACACATACATATCTATAAATAATATAAATATTTTATTCTCTGATATTTTATTCATTTATTATACTGCAATGGGTTGTCAAAATATCTTGCCACAGATCAGACAAAACATCCCACAGTCTAATAAAAACAATGGCAAAGACATTTGGTCACAGAACTGAAGTGTTTGTCATCTGTGCTTGCCAACAGCAAATCCCACACCAGCTAAAGGCAGACAAACAGCCTTCTCTTCCACTGTGCTCTGGCAGCTGCCAAAAATCAAAATTGGACAGATCTTATGTGGAAAAAAATTTGGGGAGTTCAAGACAAATTTGAGGCATATGGTCACTGTAGTACATATAGTTATCTATCATGCGTCGTTTGACAGGAAAATATTATTTTTCTATCTTTTATGTTCTAGTTTTCCCCTACCAATGCCTCTTATTGAAATTTTGAGGTCAAATGTGACCATGGCTCGCTGCAGGGTGAAGATTTTTTTTAATGATTAGGCCCTAATCCAGCTCCAATTAAAGTCAATGAAAAGACTCTAATAGCTACATTGAACTAGGCACGGTGCCAGTGCTTCCAGACTTTGCAAAAGCCCCAAACAAAGGTGCTTATTGTACTGCAGATCCCACATTTGCTAATCCAGCTATCTACACCCAGTGAAGTGGTAGCCAGATTTTTGCACACTGCTGTAACCTTTCTGACAAGCACTGGCTGGCAAGAACAATGGCCAGGTTCACTGGAAAACTACTGAAAATAATATGAAAGAACACATAAACCCACATTTCAACCCTTCAAGAATATGAATTATATTGTTTGGATTCTTGGTAGGGAGTGCTTGTGAACCTCCGTTGGCAATCACTGGCTTAAAGGGATTTACAGAAGCAGAACATTATTGGGAAGCAGAGGTGAAAGGGAAACTTGGTAAGACTAAAACTTGGAAAACCAAATAACCTAAAACATGCAAGACCATCCCACCCCAGGATACACGGAGCTACAGCAAAAGTAGCCAGCCATCAGCCATCCTCAGCAGCACCTTACACACTCACTAGGGCCCAGATAGGGATGAAACCAGCTCATGGACAGAAAGAACTGTTCCCCCAAGGGCAGGGAGCAGCAGGGGTCCAGGTTTGGGAATGCTGCTGTCCACCACGAATTAAGGTGATATAAAAGGTGTCTGCAGCAGTACTGTCCTGTGGTGCTGTCAGTGATCTCTGCTCTGCTGTGCTGCAGTGGGTGGTCTCTGGGTGAGCACAGTGCTCTAAGGACTGAAGAAATTTGGACACTAATTCCTGATTTGGCATCAAGTCAAATGCTTATGGGATGCACATAATCTAACAATCACGTCATTTTGTCTTTTCAAAATGATTAATTATAAGGCAGAGGTAGTATCCTGCTGGGTGGGTGCAGATCAATGCAGTAGGAACCTGCTCTTGCTCAGCTGAGACCTCACTGCTCTAACTTTATAAAGGAAAAATAACATCATCTACATCTTTCTAAGTCTTAGAGTTCTCACAAACCTGCAGGGCCCAAAAGGCTCTTCTGGTTTCTAATGGTTAATTGAGGTTATATGCTGGGTCTTTCCTTCAGAAAAGATTGTTCCTACAGCCTCTATTTGTTAACAGACTGAAAGGAGTAAAAAGAAACTTAGTTGGAGTTTTAGGTTTTGGTTCCGTTGTGGTTTTTTTTTTCTTTTTCCCCAGAAAAAATCCCCCAAAAAACCCCAACACTGAATTTCTTTGTTAATCTCTCGAATAAATTACTGCAGCACTTTAAATGTAGAGAGCAGAACTTTTTGTATGCCATTCCAACTGCTCTACAAAGTCTTAGAAGAGTAGGTGCTATATTAAGTCCACAGCACAGTGTTTGTTGTGCGTTTGCCAGGTCCAATTAAGCAAAATTTATCAAGGCTGGCAACAATCAGCTTGTTTCATCTGCTCCTTGAAAGGCCTGATCCATATTTTCTGTGAGAGAATTAATGGTTGGTCTGACTTAGAATACTGATCACCACTTCAGGAAAACAGTTATAGCCAGAGAAAGCTGAAGAGACCAGAACTGTTGGTGTTTATTATTCTATATGCAAAATATCTCTGATAATACTCCTTTAGTTTTGTACAGGCAAAGCATGGTTAATTAACGGGCAACAAAAAAGCCTGAGTGTAAGCATCACGCATGACGTGAAACTGGCAAAACGTTCCTCCTTCCTGTTAGCTGGAATCTGGGGCTTATCATCTTACTGGAAATCTGTAACTAAACCATCATAACATCAGTACTGTAGCGCATACCTCGTCTGACAGATGTTTCACTTGCTTTCAATCCAGCCTTTCTGTCTAGCCACTGGCTTTTGTTGATGGCTTTAAGAGAATGTTTAAGAGCCCACTGAGAGTTGTGGTGCTGGGCCAGCAGAGGACGGATTGGTAGAGCGGTGTCAAACGATCACAGGGTAGGTTACTCCTCACACTGACAATTTCAGTGTAGCCCACTGTGCAGGAAACATTGCATGCCAGAGTGTGGAGTAATGGGAAGGTATTGTGCTACAAAAAATTTCGTGACAAGCTCTCATCATTGTAAAACAATATGAAACTTGGGCTTCTGCTATTCAAGCCACATAGTCTTCCAAAAACACTGACATACACTCTTTCTGCCTGTCGCCTCACCCCTGGATTATATTGTCTGCCATTAATACAGCTCAGTCCTTTAAATGGGAAACTGTAGGGCATTCATCTGACAGCCTGGAGAGGTTGATTTCTTCTGCCATTGTTCATGCAGAAGCCATCTGGGGACACTTCACTCGCCGTTCTGCCTTTAGGGAGAGCTCACTGATCGTCTGAAAGCAGATGGAAGTTTGTTGTCTCTTCTAAAAGACAGTTTTTGTGTTCTTAAGCTGCTTCCTAGCAGCTTGGTTTCCATCATTAGTACTGCTCCAAAATAAAGACCACGACAGATGTGACATAGTGAACATTCCCTTAAATCAATGCTGACTCTACTGAGAGAATTTACCAAGCTTTGTTATCTAAAAATCTGATTAAGAATTTTGGGGCTGGGGAGGGGGAGAGGGGGAACTGACAGCAGTGATTTACAGTATGGCAACTTTGTTTATTGCCCTAAAAACAATCTCTGAAAGAATAAAGGTCTGATAGACAAAAAGACCTAATTGGTCCTTTGAACTTCACTGAAGTTGTTTTTGGACTGCTGCTCCGTAGCTCACAGAAAGACCATACTAAAATTACTTGTTGAGATACCTGGGAGGACAGCGCAGAGAACATTTATTTCCCTCACTGAAATAAATTTAATTCGTTTGGAATTTTATTCTACTCATGACTCAAAGAAACAGCTTGAGATCATTTCTAATATGAGGCTGTGGCCTCCCTTCTTCACAATTCATGACAGTAAATCAGAATGTACAGTTCCCTTTCCCATCAGTTCTCCTTCCCTGTTGGAGAACTAATTTTGGAATTTCTATTCAGTGGGCATATTTAAGGTAAAAAATGGCCAACCACCCAAAAAAGGTCCAGGTCTATTCTTCACACCCACGTAAATTTGACTTGGGAGAACTGTTGTCTGATTTTTCTTAACTACCTCTAGATCTAGTGGAGACACTGAAATTCTCAAAATTAATCTTAATTCGGACTCTAATGTGACCAAATTTTAGATGCCTGGATTTAGATGTATCTTAACGGAACTATTATGTATGACCCACGTCATTTCGGTGTTATTTATAAAGAAAAAATGGACTTGCCCAGGGCAAAATGAGACTTTTTTTTCCTCAGGAACATTTTCTTATTAATTTCCCATTAATTTTCTGCTCATCCACTCCCATTTCCAACAAAAAGTGTTGCTATAATTTCTTTTTTTCCTACTTGTTTTTAACTTGATAACCTTTCTGATCTATGTAATGATTATTTTTCCTCTTTTACTTTACTCTGAGGTAACCAGCAAATCCCTAGCATTTGCTATCAGACACCTTCATTTCCTATCCACTGAGCCTACTTAATCATCATATAGTCTGTTCTCAGTGGCAAACTGTAATAATTGCATAATATTCACTGGAAAATACTGAAGTAACTGCAAAAATGTCATTTTATTAATAAAGTGAATAATAATGGAGGTAATTTAGATAGGATGTGCTGTATTTGTGTCAAGTAAGCGTTTCTCTTGCTCGTCCTTGAAAAGAACTGCGTGTGAAACAACAGAGCCTCAGCTTTATACTAGATAAGAGTTGGGAATCCTCCTGCTTCCCCCTATCAGGCAGTGAACAGGGCACTCTTGGGTGCTGTTCTGAAAATATGCATTGAAGTTATTAGGTACATTCATTGTGGCTATCAGTGTTCATTTGTTACCAAAAGAAAGAGAGATAATACAGGCTCTGTCAGAGCATAAAACCTGTGTGAAGAATACCCAGCAGCCAGTACTCGTGGCTGGAAACAGAGAGCAAGTTGTTTGTACTGCTAGCCCCTCCAGGATCACATTGCAGTGTTCTCTGAGCAGAGGGAACGAACAGCAGTGCGAATGACACGTTCACCAGTACGCCCTCACCGGAATAAACTCCTCTGTTCCTATTTTTCAGGACAGCTGGAGGATGTCCTATCACTATTAAACTTAGAGAATACAGGCCCAACATCGTATAATTTATTGCTCTTTTCTGCTGAGCGTGGTCTCTTCAGTGTACCTTTTTTGTGCCATAAAAAACCAAGTTTGATGCCACTACCTGCTTAATTTTTGATTTAGTGGTTAATCTTTCTATCATATTAACCTATCAAAATAAAAAAATAGTTCAACTGAGTTACAAGTGTCATGAATGGAAAATGGGATTCTCACAACCCTCACAGTTGCTCAGCTTCTTCTAGTGTGTGATATGTGGTTATTGCAACCACATTCTTGTTGAAAGCAAGGGACTGGTTTGGTGTAAATCTGAGTCAGTGCTGTGAGAGTTCAGTTTCAATGTTAAGCTCAGCAAACCACTTAGGGATGTGTTCTGCTGTCCTGAGCACTCAGAGTTCAGTGTTTAAGCAAAAGGTGGTTACAGACTCCCCTGCACCGGAGGGAAAGAAAGGTCTCTTTTTAAAAATATTGGTCCCTTACTCACATGCCTACATTTTTGTACAGCTTTATGCATGCAACATTGATACACAGTACATGGCACCATCCAACTTTTTCTTCTGGAGAGTTTACTAAGTAAGCCAAACACCAACCAACAAACATCAAAAAGATCATTTCTGTGTGACTGCTCTGTGACTGCTTGGGCCTTGCTTGTTATTTTGGGCTTTTTCCTTAACGAAACAACAGCAATGACCTCCTTTAGCCTCTCTAAGATCAAAGCAGTTGTCATCAAGGACAAAATGTGTCCGTTGGGAAGAAAAGAAATCAAGATTTAGTTGAAAGACAGACTTCTCCTGCATTCTTGGCTTAAGCTAATGGACACCCTGGATAGTTCAGGATTATGGCTTCAGTGTTTCAGTTTTGCCACCACTAAAACAACAACAGCAAGCCTTGTGTGTGGTGCAATAGCTGAGAGGCCTTAACACTAATTCAAGTATTCCTCAAGGCAGGGATGCTCCTAATACAGCCAGAGGGACACAGCTCTGTCTACTGAACACTTGCATTAAATGTTGTCTTGAATTTCCTCAAAGCCTGAAGTCTTAAACCACTGGCTTTGAGCTTTGTCTCCTGCTTGTATAGACAGAAAAACAGAGATGCATATCTCCACTCCAAGAGTTCACAGGAATTATTATTTACACATAATTTCTTAGATACCGAGTGTTGCATACTGTTATTTTTGTATTCTTTTGTACTCTGCTCAAAAAAATATTGTACTCTGCCAGCACAGTACAATTGCTAATTCCTTTAATTTATGTCCTTAGAAGATAAGCTAGGGTAGAATAGGAGAAAAAACAGAGCCTGCAATTAGTGCAGGCTGAGTGTTTTACTGTGCTTTTAAACCCCTTAAGTTGCCAAAGTAGTTATAGCACTTAATTTTACAATACCCTAATCTCTAATAAAAATGTTTAATCTACAGCTTTATTCTCCTTTTGAAAAGACATTTTTGTGGGTCTCAGAAGCAAAGCATTTGTGTTGTCAAATGGCACATTTAATGGCTAAAAGACTCAAACATATATAATGCATTAGCTTTCCGTAAAAGGTCTTCTGAAATATCATAGAAGTATTATTTTCATTTCTGGAATAAGTCAGTAAATACTGAATACTATTTCTGTTTGTAATTTTTGGCTGCCCTACAAAAACAAATTTTAGAAAGCAAACTTCTGGTCAAGAGATAGTTTTTAAGATCACTTTTTAATTTTACTCATCACGGCCATTTTGAATTTGAATGCTTTTAAAAACAGCAGAACTACCTTTTCTGATTGTGTTTGCAAGGCAGGATACAATGCACAAGACACTGTGTAAAACTGGGACTTTAAGTAACTAAAACAACAATTAATCAGGTTTAAAGTTGTTGTTCCACAGAATCCCTTATTTATTCCTTTCTTAGTTCAGCTATTTTCATCCTTCCTGGTTTTTTCACCTTTCTTCCTAACGCATACTTTTTTTCTTTACCTGCTTAGCAACTTGTTTTCCTTTCCTCTCCCACAATACACACTGAGATTATTTTATTTAGCCTTAAAAATAAAAGTACCATCTCAGTTGAAAAAACTCCTGGAGTCTTCCACTCTGTGTCTCTACAAAGAACCTTATTCCCTGTTCCGGAATAAGACACTTTAATTTCTAGACACTGCTTTTTGAGGGCAGCTGGTGACAACAGAGCAAGAAAAGAAAATTAAGCAAAACCAAACCTTGAGTTTTATTTTCATCTTTTTTATCTTCTATTAAATTAAATCATGCCCTAAACTGGGCTTGTTTTGTTAATACATCTTCCCAAAATATCAGGATGAGTTTGTTGGAGTGTTTTTCGGGTTTCTTTTGCTGTGCAAAGGATCTGTGCCTGTTCATGGTTTCTTGCCTGGGGCTGCCACATCTCCCACCACCCAGAGCTCAACCTGCAGCTCCCACTGCACTAAATGTATTCCTCAACAACACACTGGTGATCTACCCACTCCAGTGTCAGCATCGCAGTAAAAATAAAGTAGTGACACAAATTTGATGACCTTAGTGCATGAAGGCTGCAGAAGGATGCAAAAATGAACCTATTTCAGGTTTAGCACTACAGTGAGCCCAAAAAATCAGTTGAGGACAGAGGAGTGAGCCTTTATAATGGCTGTGTTCTCAGTTAAATAAAACCCGGGTCTGAAATGTGAGGAGTTCACTAGGCACAGATAGGATTATTTCTGAGTTAATGAGTAGGTATGATTGCACAGGAGCATGCTCTTCGTCCAGTTTTTTCAGGGAAAATTGCCTATTAGAAATCTTTCGCCCTTTCAGTGACTGATGCTTGTGCAGTGTTTAATCAGCTTAATATCTGTCCCTACTCCTTCTGAGCCCTGTAATGAATTCAGTCCTAAAGTTTCTCCAGCTGAAAGGAAGACCTATAATTTGCAAAGCACCGCCTACATCCCAATCTAAACAGATGACAAAAGGTTAAAAGGAGGAGACTATTTCATCTTCATTCAACAGACAGAGAAATGTGGCCCAAAATGTGTGGGTCATTCTCTCAAGTGTCTGGTGAAGCAGTTATTAAACCACATCTCATACATCTCACTTCAAGAACTCTTAATCACAAGGATTCCTTTGCTGAGGCTTCCTACTAAATGAGGTAAAAATAGCTTTGTAAGGAAATTTTCTGTAATGGTCAAGGGAATCTAATTGCCAGCAATTATATTCTGGTGGGAAACAGCAGTGTTTGCTGAGGGCAAATCTGCTGTGATGCCACATCTGGGGATGAGACAGCACCTGGGAAAGGAAGGCTCCTTGGCACAGGGACAAATCCAGGGAACAGGAATGAGGGCAGTCTCTCCAGAACATGACTCAGACAAATTCAACTGAATCCTAGCTATGACACCGCGCTTTCTTGAAGGCTACATAAAATCATTGTAGGCACCACTTTTCTGTCCTTAATATTAGGAGAGTGCTTGCTAAAACAATCTCAATATTAAGGTAAAATAATATCTTCTACTAGGAAAATTTATGGTTTGGCAGCAGTCAAAAAGTAGCAGCAGTACAGCAGAGCACTCTGAGGACTGAGAAATAAAAATACACATACAAATACATCTGCTTTGATTTGCTAATGATAGCTCTCAGCTAGACTACAGTATTTGAATGCCTGGTAGCCACTGCAAAGTGACAGTGGTTATAAAGCAAATCACAAAGACACGGCTATTTGGAGTGACAATAATTACATAACTGGAAATTATTTACTTTTATGCATTTAAATGGAAACAACTTAAATAGGCCTCAGATTTGGCACAATCTTCAGAAACACAGCCCAGAGCAATAAAAGACAAAATGTAAAAAACAACTATGCATGAGGTAAGAAAACCAGAGAAGAGAGAAAACTTAAAAAAAACCCCTCTCTCTTTACACTTGATAAACTCTCCCCAAATGTCTATTCAGAATGACAGTGTTTATAAGATTGTGTGCAGATCCAATGTGCAAGATTCATAATTTATCCTTGTGTTGATTAGTTTTATATACTGTGATCGTGTTGACTAAATGAGAATTTTTAAATGTTTTTTAAAACATAAATAATGTTTATAATAATGTTTTATGCAGCATTCAACACTAAACCAATCTGTTTTAGCTAAACTTAATCTTCATATAAAGAATTAAACTTTTTTTTGTACAAACAAGTTGTTGGTTGCTCCCACTCTACCTTCTGCTTTTCTGCCCTGAAATTCCACGGACCCAAATTTTTGGTCTCATTATTCTATGGCAGTGTGGTGTGGAAGAAAAGAGAAAATACTGTTTTTTGGTACCAGATTTATCTGTATTTTTTGGAACACACTGAATATTAATGCATTTTAAATAGTAACTCATATTAATGTCTTACAGAAAGGCATTAATTTCTAATTTAATATCAATACATGATTTTTTGCAAACCACATGAGCATCAAACTTGTGGAGTAGAACACACCAAAAAGAAATGAGCAAATAATTTAGGAAATGTTTGTAAATCCATATCTTTCATTTATTGTGTTGTTCATGGAATCCACTTTAAAGTACAAACTTGTGTGCTTAATACACAGATATAAAAATAATGAGAGACTAATTTTTTAAAAAATGTCAGTGCATTCCGTGTCAATTTGGAAGACAGTGGGATTTTATATGAGTACTTCAGAGTACATCACGAATCAAATTCAAGGACTGACAGGATGCAATGTTCTGTGGAGAACCTGTGTAAGTTCCCCACCACGCAACTATTAAAGGACAACATGTGATTTAAAATCAAGATTTAAATCATTCTCCATGAGTACCTTTCAGAAAAGACTGAATTGATAGCTATTACCAGAACCTTGACACTCAGCTATTCTGAAAAGGAATGACTTGTGTCATAGATGAAATTTAAGAAACTCTCTTTTTTTAAATTTCATTCGCTGTTATAAGGCTGAAGCTTCTCCCACCTATGAAAAGCGTTAGGACTCCAAAGCTGAATGTAGATACACCAACCCATAAACAAAGCAAGGTGAAACACCATGTATGCCAGCTGCTAGCAAAGTTTTATGATGCCTTTTGATAATTATTGTGGATTTATACCTAGGTAAACTCACACAGAAAACGACCAGAAAAGTGGGGAATTTTTTTTTCTGATATATAAGCTCCCATTTCCTTATATAGCATAGTAGACTTACGTTTAAAATAGTGTATTAGACAAAAGCCTGAATTTTGTTCTTTTTCATGCTGGTGAGATCATTGCAATCAATCTGATCTGCTGTTTGTTAAACAGTTGCACAATCTGTCCTTTCACCCTTGCAGCTCCAACTCAAGTCAACAACAGCTACTGTTGTTAAAACTTTAATATCTAAAAAATTGATTAGAAACTTTTGGTGGGTATAAACTGTATTTGTTTTTCCTTACTTTTTGTAGTGTATGCAGACAGGCCTACATGAACTATGAGAAGCAATGAGAGTTGTGCAGGAATGTCAGCTGAATGAGAATGGTTTTAGAGGCAGAATTTGTGGTTACCTTGATTGCAAGAATACACGGCATTGTAAAATAACTCTGAGGGTCTTCCAAAATACACAAAAAATACTGTCTTTTAAAAAACCTAGACTATATTGGCAAGGGAATAGAATATGTCAGTGAACATATGCATTATGGAGGTAACAACTGCCAAGCATTTTTCTAACAAATTTGAGGCAAACTATTCAGCACACCATTTTTTTTTTTTGCCAACCACCTTCAAAAAGGAATCAGATTATCTAATTTTAGGCATCAATTTCACTGTGCTTTGCTGCTCTATCAAATACTTATACCCAGAATAATTCTGTACAGAATGGCATAGCAGAATTGTTCAGGATATATATAACGTGTCTGCCCACACATCTGTGTTTGCAAATTGGCTTGTCAGCACTCTTCATTCCCAAGTCAGACCCAGTTATACCTGTTACAAAACCCATAACATTTGTTTCACAGTTCCTGAGATAGTGCTGTCTATCCAAAGACAATTTTCAGTATATTTATAGTAATTTCATCAGTGAAGTATCACTAGCAGCCCTACAGACAGTAGCCATCGGGCAAAATGCATAATGTTCCACATCCCATCTTAGCCATCAGCTTACATTAATTTTCTTGGTATCTCAGAAAGTTATCACTGTAAGTTTAGTTCCAGGAAAATAGTTGTTCTTTATAGTAGCTCTTTTAAAAAATGTAAAATATTTCTGTATAAATTGCTGACGTAAAAAGGAAAAACACAATAGCTTTTCATTCCTCAATGTTATATGGATTTTGTGAGAGAGCAATCAGGTACATCTTCATCTATGTAAAAGCTTCAAAAATATAACAGAATGGCTTGAAATAGGAAATATTAAAATGTGTGTTACCCTTAACACCCTGTCATACAGCTATTCGACTTTCTGCCAAAAACATTCCTGTCTACAGCCAATTTTTTGAGATGGTTTTAGGAACAGAAGCTCAAACCCTGCAGAAGAGTTTTATATCAATCTGATCATAGCACAGTTTCTGTCAAGGACAGCAGAACTTACTCAAAAAAATCAAGTTAATAAAGGAGTTGCTTTGTTTGGAGGGGTGGATGTGGTAGAATTGGAGAAGAGCGATTGGGATGTGGGAGGCCCTGGCAGAAGGGTTACAGCAAAGCAGCTATTGGATGTTGGACTGTTTGTGGGCTTTTTGGATGAATGTTTGTCCAAATGCAAATGATGTCTGAGAGTATTTTGGGTTAGACATGTTATTCTTCCTGCTTGGGGAAATCAGCCAGCAGTGCATTCCTCTACTCTCTGTTTTAGAAGTCCAGGGCACTTCTGCTCATGGCAACAGGGAACAGGCAGACAATTCCTGATGTACAACTGACTGAATAATATGGTTAATTATACATTTTAGGATAATCACCTATTAATTAAGGGGTTGAAAGAGTGAATGCAGTACAGTGATTGCACCTAGTGCAGTGTAACGTATTATGGGACAAGGACTGATGATACGAGAGGATCAAAGCCATATTTCCTTGGAAAACTGAGAGATTCTCATATTAAATAAATATGAGATGCCATAAAGAAATTAGAGAAGACATTAAATTTACCAGGATACAGTTGGAGTTAGTCAGAGAGACACAGGCAAGAGAACTAAAATGCTTTTAAGATGTCTGAGTTCGACATAAACATGATTTACGTTAGAATAAAATAGAGATAGCTTCTCTCAAGCAGAAATGATCCTTCTGATCAGATGAGTTATGATCATCTAGGCAGGGGCATAAGGCAAACAGAGTTTTGTTTATGTTTATCAACAGTTTATCCAAGCCCATCCGTCATCTTTTGGTGACTAATCACAACAAACAAGATTTCAAACAGGTAAATATATCACTACACTACAACACCTCTGGGGATCTGTCAAAAAAGACAGGAATAAAGGCAAAGTTTTCAAGAAAACAAAATGTGAACAAACAATTGCTGGATTGTAAATATAATTTAATCTCAAAAGGGTTCATTCGTATAAATAATTTTGGTTTTCAGTTAACTTTATTTTGGATTTCCTCTGTATTTAGATCTTGAAATGAAATTGCATTTTGAATTACTGTTGGTGAGCAAAGATCCACAAACTAAACCTACTTTGATTCACAGCCCAGAGGTGCTGTAAAAGGGGCAGGGAAGAGAAAAACAAGATTAAGGTTCTGCTTCAGTCTCCTGTTCAGTGTTCAGAACAGCATGATGTCACCTGCCTTATGAATAGTGGAGACCCATTCCCCACTTTGACAGCAGTGCTAGAAAAAATACTCTGTATGGGAACCTTTGGGACTTGACAAATTGAAAAGTTGATGAAAGACATTCATATGTTTTATATGGCCTTTGGTAACGTTAAGGACAGAAAATATATTGTTATTGTTACTATTTGATATGTGACTGTTCATAATAAGTGAGCATACAACATTTTGAAGGCTATCGTTCCAAAGATTTGGTTACTGGCTGAAATTCAGTGACAAAGCATTGACTTCTGGGATTGACTCCATCTCTTGGAATGATTACATTTCTTTCTCCTTAAAAATGAACATGTTTAGGAACTTTTAAGCCTTTAGTTTAAAATAATGATTTAATTATTCATGTCCTGTTAAAGATGAAAATTCCTGTCTCCCAGGTATCAGCAAGCAGAAAAAATCGAGATGATTTTCTGGATATCTCAGGATTTCCTCACACCTCCCTGTACTTTCTGGCTCACAAGGCCAAAGTAAGTCAAATTGCAATATTCTAACCCCATAGAAGAATAAGAATGAATTATGTCAGATAGCCAACTTCTTAGAAGCACTTGTTTGATATTTTACGGGAAGGTGGCTTTCTGCTTGCACAAACAAAAGCAGAAACAATCCTTAATTGCACACGAGCAGATGAAATAAGGGCCACAGGCTTCCGGTTTGTGAAGGCAACCAACGATTAGAGTAATTGCTTCTAATATATTCCCACTTTAAAAGTTCTGAGCCTTGATTACTGCTGGCTTTCCCCCAAACACTAGTGGAGACTTTTCAGCTGTAATCCTGTATATAATCAAATCACATCGACAGGTTCTGTGAGCACTCACTATTCCTTGTTTGCTTTCTGGGCAGAGAAACAGCAGCAGAAAGAGATGGTGAGGTTGGAGTTCATGCATTTTCTTCCCTCTTTAGGAGCTGGCAAAGCAGGAGAGGTACACCAGGGTGTACATATCCATCTTACTGATCAGTTCAGAACAAGTTTCACAACAGTACAGAGCATGGCCTGGGCCCAGTGGCTGTACCCCAGGTTTCTTTGGGATAGCTTTTGGCCCCAGTGCTATACTGTATAAAGAGTGAAACTTCATCTCTAAGTTCCTTCCCTCCATGTCCCTAGATGAATATATTTGGAAGCGTAGCAAGTCACATAGTGGTGATAACATTTCTTTTACTAAGCTCACCTGTTTAAAAGAGAAGAGGTAACTTATTGCTCCTCTGCTCTAGTACATGACCTAACAATCTGTGAAGTTTTATGTGTGGTTTTTAACACTGTGTAGATTAGATTTTTCAGACTTTACAGGTTTTAGATTTTAATCTCTTGAGGGAATATAGATTTTTCCTAGTTCAACCAAAGTAGCAGTCAGTACAGCAGAAGATTCCTCTGTGTGGTTAGCCCACAATCCTATGTGCCCTGATACAGATCCCAGTAATACAGTGGAGATCTCGTTTAGGGATCGTTTAGGGATTTCTGAGATAAGACACTAGTGCAACAGTGAGATTATACACTGCAGGGTTTGCCCTCAAGGAGTCTAGATTTTCAGGGAAACTCATTGGAATTTCTACATCTTTTGTAATAAATCTTTTTGAAGAAAGAGCGGGATATGCAGCAAAATCAAGGTCCTTTGGCTTAAATGAGAAGAGAATCAATTTCCTGAAACATATTCCATCTCCTTGAGACTGGAAACCAACATCCAGTAACTTAAAAGCTGAGAGTGTATGCTGCCAAAAGTCTAGTGGTTTAACTGCCTTTCTTTTCCATCCACAATATTGCGTTTAATTGATGAAAATCAATTAAAAATGAAAACAGAAATGAAAATTTGCAGTGACCATTCAAGTACACAAAGACATAACAAAAACAGTCACATATAGTGATTTCGGGCTGATAGTCTGTTGATGAAGTCAGGGATACTAAATTGTGCTATTCTGTTGTGCTACATAGCAATAGTATTCTCATTAAGCTATTTTAAAAATGGCCCACCTCAAAATAAAGTTATTTCTTCTTTTTCTTAACATGTCAAAAAAAGGAGAAAATATAAACTATATCCCAAATTTATCTAAGGGAATGAAACAGGATAATGAAGAAGGAGAGCTCTTACACAAACCAAGCTAACCAACACACCAGCCCAGCAAGCAGAAAATAACTGATGAGTGATTGAGCAGTTAAAGAATGTATCAGAAAGTAGAAACACATAAAGGTAAATATCTCGCTGCTTTGCTGCCAACATATTTTTCTTTGAGTAGAAAATTTAGACACAATTTTAAAAGAGCAAGCGGATCAAAACAAGAATTCTGAAACCTTCTGAACAATATCAATACTTCTTTATGCATAAGAGTGGATCATTTAGAGGCAGAGTGCAATGTCTGTCACTTTGATAAACCAAGGAAAAGGCCATAGCAATAGACATATGGAGATAGTATTGACATATGGAGATGGCCATAAGACAGGAGGTTATAGTGAATAGGAGGTTATCATGAATTGAATTTCAGAATTATGTGGGATCAGCAGAACGAATTCAAAGCTGAACCATAGCAAAATGCAAAGTACTATTCAGGAGCTACAGGCAAGTCTGCTGCTGCAAAATCCGTTTGTCTCCAGCCCTTTTCCAACTCCCCTTTTCTTAACTTCTGGTCCCTAGTCATCTCTCTTTTATCCCTCACAAGCTTTTTACCCCTGTGCACTGTAATACACTTAATTCCTGCTTCTCTAGGCTGTGTAGCTTGCTATCAAAGGAGTACTAAAAACAAAGGAGAGATTTTCTGCCTGCTCAGTGTCATGTAGATGCAATTTCAAGAGAGATTCTTCCTAAACCTGGAAACAGTCTGCTCAGTATTTATGGGCTGTCTGAAGGCCTCCCCTCTGTCCAGCACTTGTGGGACTGTGCCTCTAGCACTATTAGCATTAAGCTCTACTATTAACTCCACCTCGTCCATCTGGGCAGGCTTCATTCCTCTCCCACCTAAGACTGAATTATGACTTGGCACGATTTTATCCCCCTCACGGGTGGAAACTGATTCTTCTGATGCTGTTTGTCCTTGCTCAAGAAGCCAAATTGTATTGGTTGCTCTGTGTATTTAATTACAAGTGTTTCTGTGTCCTTGCAGTGATTCATTAGGATGTGGCTTCCCATAGGATGGATGCAGGTTATAGGAATTTAGTGGTACGAGAGCAGTTTCTTCTCAAGAATTCTTGACAATATGCAATGCTATTTTAAGCAGGATAAACATGTCTTTAGTAAATATTCATATTCCTTTTGTCTAGGTTTCTACATGGGCATTGTCATAGCTACAAAACTCGTTTAATACACAAGCCTTTGCTCGGTCTGAAAGCTTTTAGCAACAGATATTCACTCTCAGTGATATTTCACCTGACTTGATGCAATTGAGGCATTTAAATTTTTTTTTATATAAATAACAAAATTTAAATCAAATATTATTTTTAAAGCTATCCTTATTTGTATAAATACTGTCTTTTTATAAACAGACTGAATATGAGAGTGGGATAGATTTAATGTGGGATAGATTTTTATCATGAGCAATAACAAGTTTATATGTAGTAACTCTGCTTTTAGAGATATTTACAGTAATCTATGCTCAAAGTTATTTTGCATCCAATTTTTTAAGTGATCAGATAGCATTTTCCAAGGCTGTTACTCTGAAAAACACAGTATTTGCTGTTTTTTTAAAAAGTATACAGATACTGGTGAATGCTGCTTATAAAGCTTCAATGTTCCATAATTATGTTAGATACAGTAGCTAAGTCACTATTTTAAACTGCATATTTGTAAATCTATTTGGCAACCAGGGAAAAAGTTTAGCTGTCAACCAATTATTATATTATTTTCTTTCAAAGGAAAATTTTATTATCCTAAAATGTGTAGCATAATACAGATGTACCCAGTGCACTGAGGTTCATCTTGCTTAGATATATTTATTTTTCACTAATTCCTCAAATAAGACTTTCACTACAACCTTGTTTCTTGTGAGGATTATCTGGAATCTACATAGACTGAATCTTCAATGATACAGCATTAAACATCGAATAAGTGACTGCAACTTGCATCCTGTATGTGAGTTAGAGCTTAGCCCTTTTATGATTTTCAGGTCTCCTGATTTTACTGGGTCTATTTCGTATCAAAGTGTATATATATGCACACACATACTCTTTATGATTTTCATATATATATATACATACACGTACACTTAATATTTTAGATGTATCTATAGGATATTTTCTTCCCCTAAAATATATTTGGCGGGTCTGTCCTGTCCTATATAGGGAATTTCATGCCCACAACGTATTTGCAGTGACCCCTGAGGTAGCAACATCAGTGCCAGCACACTTATACTGTGCAGCACAGCTGGGAATTCTCTCAGACATCCAGCACCAATTCCAAAATCAGCTGAGCTGCAGTAGCTCCATAGTGCATGGAATCTCATTAGCCTGGGTTTTAGCTCTTTGGGCAGAGCAGGAATGGATCTAGTTCAAGAACCAGGCTGATCAGGGTTTGGATATCCCAGTACCAAGATCAACTGCACAAAGATTTTAGAAGGATTTAGTACCAAAAAAATGGAGATTCTACTTCGCTATTCAAAATCCTTATTTCAACAGTCTGGTAGAAATATATCAGCCCTGCATCTATTGTATTGTGTGTCTTTTTTCAGAAACAGGTCAGGCACTATCCTCTAAGAACAGACACTATTTTCCCCCCCAGCACACTTAGATTTTTTTCTGTCTCCTTCCATTTCTTTTTTTTTCTGATGTGGGTACTCACATTCACTGGGCTGCTTGCCAAGCTCTCTTTCCTTTCGGTGTGTTGGTGGAAAACAGGATCTTAATCCTTTCCACCTGACACATCGAAGAAGAGTTCTACTGTTTGGTGTGGACGTCTGCACCCAGAGTTTGTTTTAAAGGAAGGAAGCAGGGGTTGCTCAGAGCTTTGCTGGTGGATGAACCACTAAACTGAGCATGCAGCTCGGGTGACACGTGCATGCTTGGGAAGAGATGGCCATTAAGACAAACTTCCCAAAGGAAAAGTTCTATCTCCTATTTCATGCCACATTCCCTGACATCAAAACAAGGAGTCCAGCCGAAGTCTTTGTTGTAAATTCTTTATTCTCCTTCTTACCAGTCTGAGCAAAGAGATCACCCAGCCTTTAGTTTGTGCACCTGAGAAAGAGCCTCTGAGGTGCTCAGTACTTGTGTCACACCAGCCTGGAAGCAGACTTGTGGCCTACACAGACCAAAGTCATGAGGGTAATTCAGGTTGTATTTGAATTTTCTTCAGGCATCAAAAGGCAGAATGGGAACAGGACAGACTGAACTGAGCTCTCCTGTAAAATCATATGTTGGCAGTCAGGGCTGCGCAGCTGAGTAAAGAGAGAAATAGCAAAAAGAAAAGAAAAAGCTAACACGCTGAGCAATATATTTTGGCTTTGGAATTGTTTTCCTGCTTCTGGATGAGGCAAATAATACACCCAAGAAAGCATTTCTGCCATTGTTGATATGAGACTACAGGTCTGCATGGAATACTTGAAAATGCTTAAATTCTTCACTAATTACATCTTAAACAAACATTTAATATAATTTCAGATTTCACCACATCATACTAATGAGCTACAAACCACTGTCCTTTGACCCAGAGCTTACAGCCCCTGGCAATTTCCTTTCTACTTAGCACATCATGAAGTCTTTAGATGACAGCTTTACAATATGACATGGTTAATAATTTGGACTTTTAGAAGCAAATGAAATAGAGAATATTCTTCTAGGGAATTGAAATTATCAGGATTATGCTGCCTATGAGGAGCTTAATGAAACAGAAACAGAAGCATCAAAGTCACTTTTGACTGCAGAATTTTATGATAAATATATTGAGTTCTTTCTGTTTCTACTTCAACTTTTTGCTTATAAAAATATTGTGCCAATATCAGTAGGAATTAGACATTGGAATTGCCTACTCTGTTGCAGGGGTAAATTTGAAAATGCTTCCATCTCTTCTAGTCTGGTCCTATGTGTTCAGAGAATTGACAGAAATTCCCTTTATATAGCAAATTCTTAAAAGAAATCTTGCTTAAAAAAAAAAAAGTGCTGGACAACCTAAAATTCTAAACTAAAGATCCTATGGTGAGAAAAAATCCAACGTTTTTTTTTACCTTCATTCTGTACCTAATTTCTTATCTCCCCACTGTTATCTGAAAACACATAAGTAGCCCCCACTGTTGTAGAATCTTATCAGCTCACAGTGCTTCGTGTATTTACTTTCCCACTCCGAAACGGTGAATCACCTCACAGAAATTAAACAGAATTTCGCTCTACTGAATCCGCAAAGGCAGTATGGAAAGTTTTTGAAAAATTGCTTTTATATCTTCCTGGTGCAGAAGAAGTGGCCAGAACGTGGTTCTCCAGCTGCCTTCCAGCTACGTCAGGAATGATGCTAATGTTGCTCTTTTTATGCCCAAAAATTGCTCAATCTGTAGCACACACGAACACATTTTCTTACAGCTGTAAGGGAACTCCACTGGAAGAATGAAACACAAAGTTGAACCTCCTCAAATTCAGAAGACATTGAACACTCTTGCTCGGAGCTTAAATGGCCAAGGTGCTTCACTTGACTGTTGTGTTTTTGACTAGAGCAAGAATAAATGCTTAGCATTTAATTTACTGAAGCTTCTAGACTTTTAAGAACATTTCTGGATCTAGTAGCATTAATATAAAGAAAATTAATTGTTTAGGATCAACACGTATCATATTCAAGCCAAAAATATTGCAGCAGGACCATGTAAATTAAGTCATAAAATAGATTTGAGCAAAAGGATTGGAAATTGCTCTGTAATAAATTTCTCCAGACAGGTCTAAAGTTCACGGTCAAAAGAAGGGAACATTTCTTTTGTTATCTGTACCTTCTTTCCCTGGTCCTTCATTTTGAATGATCAATTTTAACCAACTGTAGCATCATGGTATCATACTACTCCTCCCAGTGGAAATAGTCCAATGACTGTAACTAATCAAACAATTAAGTACTTTGTTGAACTGGGACTTAAACAGAGGAGCCAGAAAAGAGCTGAAGGCAAAATAGAGCCTATGTATTTTAATCTTCTATTTCTCCCCATGAATACTTCACAGGAAATAACAGGTTGTTTTGAAAGAACCTGCATTTTAAGCACAGTTTGTCCCATAATCTGTATCACACATTTGGCAGCCTATGTAACTTTGATAACAGAAAATAAATTACTGCACACCAAATACCAAAATGTTAATTATGCTTTTCATTGGCTTCAGAGAAATCCATATTTTGTAATGGATTTAGGCATATGGAGTTACAGCCCAGAGGCTGAAACAACAGCTTGGTTCTTGCAGGGCTTACAGATCATAGAAAGCATGTTGTCGATGTGTCTTTAAAATGACCTTTTGATGGAAAGAGAAAGAATAAACTATAGCTGCTCAGTGAATACATACAGCACACTCGATGATAATTACTAAAGGAACTGGTCTGAGCAAGAATATATTAGCAGATAATGTTAATTATTGAAGAAAGAACAACAGAATAAATTTGCATGTAGAAGTTATATATGGAAAGCAACGGTACCAAATCTATGTAATACAGTACCTGAAGCAGTCACATTTATTTTATGGACTAGAAAAACTGATGAACAAGAAGGTGACTTCTTACTGCAGATGCACTTCAGGCATTAATTCATTAACAATACAAGAATGAATAATAAATACTTCAAATAAGCTGTGCTTCTCATATCTGTCTCTAATGACTATGTAATTAAAGCAAGTTGAAAATGGGAAGTCTTCTGTGAAATATAGTTCTTAAATGAAATTAATATCTTCAGTGAACTGGCAATTCTTTTTTTCTCAAAAATAATCACAGGGATTTGTAAAAGATATTTACTAATGAACTCATAAGCATTGGAAACAAAACCCACTTTTTCTCATCTGTTGAATGCTATAGAGCAAGAAAGACAACATAAGGAAACTTGATGGCTTGGAACAAGCCTGGTTCTAAAGGTAAGTTATCTATGACGCTTCAAGACCGATGGAGTCACTGGTACATAAAGGACAACACAGCTGTTCAAGGCGTGTACGGGTGTTTTTACTTCTGTGTGAGCCTGATTTCTCAGTAGTGAGCTTCTCGAGGACATCCTATTGAAAGTATCTTCAGTGCAGGGTAAAAAACCCCAAAACTCTACAAACACCCCTCCCAATAATTTGTTCATCTTCCATTTGATTATCTTATTTCAGAAACAAAGCGTTTCTATCTGAAACCAAAGACATTAATTGAAACCTAATTTTTTTTTCACTGAAACCAGTCTCTAGGAGATTTAGCTGTCAGTTCCCCACTCAGAGAGAAGTAGCTTGTAGGGTATTTATTTTTCTTAACCTTTAGAAGAACTAGGACTCTTTCAGCTGTTGAATTCCCACAGTGGGATACATTCCCCAGTATGCTGTCCCAATCTCCTGTCCCAGCTGAACCCCAAATTGAACATCCCCTTCCAAGGGAAAGAAATGTGGATAGGTGGGCAAAAAATGAGCCATATGAAATAGGCAGTTCACCATGTGCCCAGGCAGAATGACTGGAAGATTAATGCCAGAACGGGCCATTGTGAGGGTCTCCAACCATGAACATGAACGACTGTGAGCACAAACTCATACTTTCAAGTTATTTTAATGTGTAGGACTTAGTATGGCCTGATCTATGTATTTGGGTTAAAGTCTAACTCCTTGGTGGGCAGGCTGTGTCTCAGAAGTCAGATAACAGTAAAATTACATGAGCAGCCTTGTACTCGGTGTCTTGTCTTCCTCAGGCTTCTAAACTTCTTGTGTTTAAGAATAAACAAAATGTGTTTAAGAAAAAGCAATGAATAAGTGAATGTGCAAAGACTTTTGATCCTTTGCTTTCTGCCAGTGAAGATGAGCACACTTAAATAGCTGTAGGCTTGCCAGGGGCTGGTGCACTGATCTGTGATCTGTGTAGGTAGATCTTGAATCTTTGCAGAAAAGAAAGCTGTCAGACATGAGAACACAGCAGCGTGCTTAAGGATGTAGGTTTGTAATGCTAAATTTCAACCAGGACAGATAATTTTTTGTTTCTTAATTCTTTCCCATTTTGTGAAACAAACTTGCACTAACTATCAGAGAATTTAATTTGGGATCATGGCTACTTTGCACATGTGTCACATATAATTATATTAATCCCTACCTCAGTTATTAAGAGCCAACTATTGTTCTCTCTAATCTGATCTAGACCACCCATTTCCCTAAGAATATGTCTCATATGCAGTTTTGAGAACATACATAGGGACAGCCACTAGACAGGTCTCATCTGCAACCTCTGTCATTATGAGCAGACATTATTAGGGTCCTGCAATCTCAGGATATTTTCTGGGTATTAATTTAAGGATGTGTAGCAGTTCCTTTTTTCATTCAAGGATAACTGGGCACATTAATGATCTAATACGGCATGGGTTATCTGTTTTAAAAATAATTATCATAATGTGTCTTATTCCCTCAGTTTTGTATGGTGTTAATTCCTAAGTCTTTCTATAACAAAGATGTCTTTTAACTTTGGAGAATCCCAGGATACTATGCTTTGAATAGCTCAAAATAGCTATTTTTTGAAATAGTGACTTTTTGAAACCGTTCCACATGTTTTATAACTCTGAAGCTTTCATTAAAAAGGAATATAAAATCCACTACTTGGGCAGGAATGGCGTACTGACACACAGACTTAGAAAATATCTTGCACTTGGCATGTAATAAATCTGCTTTTTCAGATTTATTGGAAAATTTTAAACCATTCTTACTGTAGAAAGGAAAATAATCCTTGAATTTAGTCTTACTATAGCTGCAGCATTCATGTGTTGATTCTTTCAGCTCAGTGAGAAAGAGACACTTGAGAGAAGGTTCTTTGGATTTCCTTCATTTTTATTTCCTCTGCTTCAAAATAATATTTTCTTTGCTTTCCCACAATTTGGAAAGGAATGGGGAGTAAGGAATACAGTGGAGATTTTAGCACAGACTACAGGCTGGAAGACATACAAGCAGGGTGTTTTGTTTTACAAAAATTGTCTTTTCCATCCCATGAATGAAGCAAAGAAAGAATTTTTGGAAAATGTAAAGAGGAAAACATGAATTTCTTCCAATGACTAGGAATACTGATAGCCTTTCCTTTGTGCCAACAGATAGCTGGAATCTTTATTGCCTGTTACAGATTTGTCTGTCTATTCTGAAAGAAAAAAGAAATTAGCTTTTAATTCCACATGTATATTTGAAAATGAAGTCATTAGGCTTGTTTCGCTAAGTGTTTTCATTTTGATAGGTTTTCCACCTGCTGTAGTACCAGCAAAACGTGAAGCAAACTTTGTAATGTGAACATTAAATATTCAGTCCAAATACTAAGTGTCGTCTCATTTTAATGCAGCTGTAAGCTGACAATGAAGTCCAAGCTAAACTCTATTGTTACTGGCATAGCAAAAATGATAATTTTCTTTACAGCAACAATTAATGATAGATTCTAAATTAGTGTCAGAAATAAAAAATTTGAGCCAATTTGGCTCAGGTACATTTATACCAACTTGGTGATTCTAATGAGTCTGCAAGCCTGCAAATGGACGAGCAGAATTTCAACAAAATTCCCATTTTATTTTGAAGGAAAATTACATCTCCACATAAAACTTTTCTGAACTCATGGAGTAGGTAATCTTCTCCTTGTGACAAAGAACCATGGCCACTCAGTAACAACCCAAGATAAGAAGAACCAAAAGATACCCAAAAATGTATTTTTGCAGGCATAAAGCAAGTCTTTAACAGCAGATAGTTATGACTGTAAATAGGACAGAGCTTCAATTCCAGGTATGTTGTAGTCGTGGCTGCAGTGGAAACCGGCTGCTTGATACAGCTGGACAACTTGAATTTTTGTTTTTGTTATGTATATATAAATATATGTATGGCATATATGCCAATCCTCCACTTCTTTTGTTAGAATACAGGGCACTCAAAATAAAAAGAGGTGGATTTGCAAGCAGGTGTAAGAATGTGAATGGTTTTCAAAGCATTAGAGAGAAAAGGAGGCTATTCTAGGAATAAAGATAATGAAAGTTGGCATGTATTCCCTATGCAACAACAAAAAATCTCTTATAGACAAAAAAGCAAGCAGTTGCAGCTAAATCTCAAATTCAGAGTCACAAAAGTGTATAAATAAAAGTTCAGTGAAGTTTTCCACGGAGTTGTACACCTTCAGTTTCTCCTCATAATGTTTATTCTCCTCCAAGTTTCCACTTTCCAGAAGAAATTAAAAAAAAAAATCCAAGCCCATCCTGGAGAATGTAGAGGGAAAATGGACAAAGCCTATTTTGTAATTACCTTTTCCAGACTAATTTCAAAGCCTTGCGAAAAATGAGTGAGCATTTTCAATCAGATCAGAACATTTACTCTGCCAAAATTCCATCCTTCTGAGCAGCTTTTGTTGCAGATTCTGGTTTCTCAGATTCTCTCTTTTACAGAGAAAGGGAACTGAAAGAAAATGAAAAGTTCATAAAGGTAGACTGACTGGGAAGATAGGAAAACTTCATAATCCCACAATATTAAATGTTTTTTTATTATTGTGCTCCTTTCTACTCCTCCTGCTAGTTTTGCAATATAGAAACAGGATTTTAAAGAAGAGAGAATTTAATTCCACAGAACCAAACAATATATTGCAAAATACCATATATTTGCATCTCATAAGGGATTGATCTGGTGGAATAAATGTTGAAACTGAAAGTCATTTAACTTCTTAGTCTTTTTCATCGTTCTCTACTGTTCCCTATTGTATGTTCATGTTCAATATTTGTGTTTGAAAAAAGTGCTTTTTTTCCCAATTCTGAATTTCTAGTGCTGTATCTGTTTCTGTTACCACTGAAATCTATGTCCAAATTCTCATCTATTTTTTGGTAGTGCAGACATGAACTGCACTCACAACAGGCCATCTTCATTTTATCAGCCCTGGGTTGTATAACATTTTTAATAAAATTACTTTTACTTTCAATAAAGAAATAATCACATATTCAACCAAATTCCATGTAAAGACAGCTGCTTGCTCATTGAATGGTCTCCAGCAGCAACACAGGCACTCAATGCTGGATTGGTGTTGGATGGATCTCAGTAGCAGCTGTGGGGTGAAAAGAGAATGACCCATAGGTAATGCAGCTCTCTGTGAAGAACCAAGAGCACAGAAAATGCTCTCCATGCTCCATCCTTTTCCCTATTAAACTGCATTGGTTTCTCTGGGAAATTAATTATCATACCCAGACACATAGAGAAAGGAACCTCCCAAATCAGGGGGCAATACCTGTGCAAAATCTCCATTTTTCATCAAAAAAGTAATCCGAAGATGTCCATTTTTGCACGATGTTTTTTCTCCCCCAAACCATAGCAATGTGTAGCTCTTTACCACATTTTAAAACCAAGACAATGAAGCCAATCATGGCCAGTCAGCAGTGAATCTATAAAGCCACAGTTGAGTATTTAGAAAAGGGCATGTTCAACCCCTGTGGCACTGCAATTTCTACCAGCCATGATGAACAACAGCAAAATCTTATGCTTACATTAATATCTTATGCTTACATTAGTATCTTATGCTTACATCTAATATTTGTAAGAATATTGCTTAAATGTTCACACCAATATTTTTTAAAAGTGTAGTGTTTACAGAAGTACTTGAAATTAAGCTTTGTTTCTGTTGCAGCTTAATTAAAAGCTATGTTTGCAGAAAACAGCAAGGATGGTAGGCATTTGTAATAATTTGTGATAAATGTTAGGAAATAATCACTATCACAGTTTGAAAGTAAACCAAAATCACATACGTTCCTTTGGCTTTTGTAATAAATACTGGGAGAGGGGAAGTAGCATTACTTTATTCTTTAATGCTGCAACACCCAGCATGCATCCCTGGTCAGCCCTGAAATACCTTCTGCACCAGGTATAAGAAATTTATTCCTTCTGTGTCCTGATCTTCTTTTTGTTCATGTGCCTGTATTAGGGATTCAGAGATATATGCACAAGAAAAGCCTGAAGGCTGAATTATAGGGTTTCAGTAGCACTGAAAAAAAATCTAGATATAATGTCCCAATATCTTTGCCAATCTACCTTAGGAACTTCCTTATAATCAATGTTTCATTTGGTGTGAAGTTACATAAGTGAATATAATTTTGGTTAAAACTACAAAGGAAAGTAAGAATTTGTTTACCACCTCACATGTAGCACTGTGCTGGCTTTGACATTTTGACCATTACTGGTAAAGTACTTGAAAAATACATGAAGAAAGTAAAAAAAAAAAAAAAAAAAAAAAAATTTTCTAGTCACTACAGACCTGAATTATTTTTAAAGTGGTGATTGACTGATGGAAGTCTCTGTACTCTCCTGAGTGATCCAGAAATAAATCAATTAAACAACTCCATTTTGTCTTTTTTCCCCTTTTTTATTTAGGTCATCATATCAAAGACTGTATTTCAGTAAGTATTGAGGCAATCCTGCATTGGAGACCTTGGTGTTCAGAAGCTGATCATTCCATAGTTTATTCCAGTTCATAAAAGTGTGAGCAACAGGGAATTCCTCGACAGATTTTCCCCCCATATATCCCTGACAAAACCTGAATGCTTTCCAGAATGCCAATACAAAACTTGGTGTCCTCAGCTTTCACAAGTTTCATAAAATCTGTGGCAAACTGCCTTTGGTCTGTCACATTTAGAGTCTCACTCAGGCTTGCTGACAGTTACATGGAAGCTGGCAGCTTCGAAAGCAGTTTGCCTGGAGAAGAATCCCTGTAAAATGAGTGGGAAATGGAGTCAGGGTGAAAGTCCAGCCTGATTTCCGAAGGCTATCCCAGCGATTTGAAGGCTGGCGCTGGTGTGCCTCGAAGCAGGACACGGACAGCTGCGATTGCAAAGGCTGGTTTTGAGCACACAGCAGCTCCCTGCGGGGAAGTGGGAGCTCGGGTGGCCTCCCAGCCCTTCGGGGTGGCCTCTTGCCATTCCCCAGCATCCACCATCGCACCGTGCCGTGGAGCCGGCTGGTTTCCCTGAGGCCCAAAGAAGGGGTTTCCCCCCAAGTCGCTGTAGTGGGTTTGGTAGCTCAGTGCTCCTGGTTATTTGCGGGGGAAGATGTTGTGGTGACAGCCTCCTGCCTCACCAGCTTGTCACCTCAGACCAGAGCGGAGAGACCTCGGACAAGCTGGCCCAACTCCCCAGGAGGACATAGGCACAGCCGGCTGCGAAAGGCCTGCTCTGCCTCACGCAGCTCCTGCCTGGTGTGAGATATCCTACGGGTGGGAGATGGTGGATCAGCGCAGGCCCTGGGGACCACTTTGATCTGGAAGGAAAAGGCACGAGATGGTGGCAGGGTGGTGGAGCAGTGGCAGGAAGGAGCCCGTGCTGGGGGCCTGCAGTTTGTGACATCACCAGAGCGGCACTGGAGCGACACTGGAAGGATGGGGGAGCAAACATTCCGTGCCATTAGAGCAGGGCACAGTGGCATGAGGCGCCCACTGTGAGCCCAAGTGACGTGCTGGCAACACCACTGCTGGCCATGCACAGGCACCATGGATGAGAACAGATATCCTTTCCCTCTGCTGCTTTCTCCTTCTCCTCTCCCCTCGTGCCCTGTGACAGCTGCCCTTGGGACCCCCCCATACATCTCCTTCCCCTCGGGCCTGGACCCGGTCTGGGCACACAGGGGACCCCCAGGATGGCAGGAAGGGCCCGGGGCAGCCGGTCCCATCAGCCAGGGCCAGTTGATAATGTTTGGGTGGGCGCAGTGCTGGGGGCACTCACTCCTTGATGTTTCTTGGCTCTCCCCACTGTTCCTTGCCGCTGTTGAATCCCCTCGGCCTCCCCACATTTCCCTTGTCTCGCCGCACCCCTTTCTGCACCCTGATCACCCCTTGATCTACTTCACACCCTCCTTTTGGCCCTTCTGGTCACTGCCCTCAGAGTCTTTGAGGACAGAGCAGAAAATCTCTTCCTGCACACCTCAGGGCCTGCTGCATTCTCAGAGGTCAGAAGACAAGGATGTTCTAGAGTATGAGAAAAGGAAAGCACAAGCTTCTTAGGTTTAACAAAATTAAACTTCTTCCCCTCCTCCCCTTGTTAAAAGGCAATTTAATGGGCCAGAATCTTCCTTAACCTCACCTCTCATACGTGGTTTTGGAATGTCATTCAGAATGATTTCAAGACTGGGAATATTGATTTAGAGGGTAGCATGAGGCTGCTTGAAAAAATGCAAATACCTTTTGATGAAGACCATATAAAACATATTTTCAGGGTAAGGTGTATATATATTAAGCAATTAACAGTTTAAAAGTTCAGTTACACACATGTCTTACATTTGCTGATTTTTTAAAATTAATTTTTTGGGAATTGTATTTCGTGCCAGTGTGGTGTACAAAATCAGCAAAGAATTTGCCTTCTCCAGGTCTTTTGTTTCTGTGTAAAATAGATAACCAAGGGCTTGCCTTAGAATCAGAATAATTTGGATTGGAAAATAACTTTAAGATTACGGAGCCCAACCATTAACACAATATTGAAAAGTCCACCACTAAACCTTGTTCCTAAGCACCACATCTACACATCTTTTAAAATATCTGCAAGGAATGGTGACTCAGACACTTCCCTGGACAGCCTGTTCCAATGCTTGACAACCCCTTCAGAGAAGAAATTTTTCCTAATAGCCAGTCTAAACCATACCTGGCACAACTTGAGGCCACTTCCTCTTGTCCTATTGCTTGCGACTTTGGAGAAGAGACTGACATCCACATAACACTGTCTTTTCACCACAATGAATTAGTATAAGATGGAAAATATGTAGGTTTTGGTTCCCCTTTCCTTTTTGTAACATGGCCACACTTGAGAAAAGTTAAAGCATTCTGGTTTCATCCCATCCATCTTCTGTGATTGAGCTAAGGAGTCCAGATGTGCCTGTTTGATGCTGGACAGAGCAACTAGAGCAACTTCCTAAAAATCCTCTTGCCAGGAGGAAAACATGGACTTGTCTGAGCTGTTCAGGCTTTAGATCCAGCACACATTCATTCAGTTCTCCACTATACCTCTCCTGTAGTATTTAAGAGCTGTGCCTGAATGAATGGGAATTGCACTCTAACCCTCAAGGAAAGGATTTGACCTTGAGACATGGCAGTGTTTAAGAGATTTCTGTGAAAGTTACATGATACAGCTACAAATTGGACTTAATAAGTTAATTTAGTGTAGGTAAGCAAACTACTGCCAAGTCGATCTTGTCTCAGTGATCAAATACCACAAAACTGAGTGCCTTGGCACATACTGGGTTTACATGTTCTTCAGGTGCCTTCTAGCAACGACTCAAAAGATGTAAGGTCTTCCCTTTTACTTCATTTTTTCCCCCCCAAAGCAGCTGTCTGGTAATGCTGTTTCCCTAAGGGAATGAAACCAAGTGTATATACATATATATGCAATTCTTTTGAGAATGTCGCAACCAGCTGGCTGATTCTGTCCTGATTTGGCAGAGGAGAATTAACTATGGCGAGCCAGAAAGTTTTAGGTCATGAGAAGGAAGGGACTAAGTTTTCCTCACCCTTTCTTCTTCCTCCCTCGTTGTTGTCTGCCTTGCCAAGCCAAGGTAAAACCAGCGGCATGAGCTCAACCCTGGCTAAAGAGGATTCCTGTGGTTTTTGAACTTGCACTGCATTGAGACAATTGTCAGCCTTGAGAATCTCTTCAGAACTTAAAAATACTTCTCATTGTTTCCTCTGTCTTCCACCTACTTTTGTTTCTGACCGGAATTTGAGAGAGATGGTCAGCTGTGGGTAGAGAAGAGAGGAATTATTTGAGGGAAGTGACCTGCAAAGGAAAGTCTGATCTAGTTGTATTTAACAACATATTGTATCCAACCGCCTGATCTAGTTATTTGTAGCAGTACTGTTAGGTGTTCTCTGCTATTTGAGAAAGGTTTATATGTGTTCAGTAGTTTGGGGGCTCATATATTTCATCAGTGTAATAACATGTAAAAATTCAAAGCATTCTGGAAGGGAATCTTACTGACATCATTGTCAGTAACTACATATCAGCAGTTAATCTAATGGTTATACATAGCAAAATACATTTAATAGAAAACATAATTTTAAAGAAAAATCTGCTTTTTTTCTTGTCTGTTCTCTTTGAGTTTCTTTTACTTTAATACTCTTTTGAGCAATATCAGAATTATGAACATTGAGGTTTTAAGGAATTTCCTATAAATTTTCCTATAATTTCTCTCAAGACTATTTGTTTCATCTTTTTCTGGACAGCAAAGATTTGATGTGTATTAATAAAAACAGGAATGATAAAAATCTACCAAAAAAATTATAAGAATATCTTTTTATAGTGACATGATTTTTATCACTTTAATTTGAAGAGCTCTCCTGTGTAGTAGTATTGCCTGTGTTTCATCAAGAGGCAACTGAAATAGAAACTTTAATTTTTTGCCCAGCTTTATTTTGTGCCAGTAACTAAGTGAACATCTTCCAAGTCCCGATAGACTGTTTATTTCTGAAATAAGTTGGTATTTTCTTTTCCTAGTTAATGGTTATGAGCAAATTTGCAGTATTGTTAAGACTATTAAAAATTTGATTGAGGATATCAACCTTAGATGGGGAATTTCTCAGCAGTAATGAAATGTCTATAATTAGCATTTGTACTGAAATATTTTCTTGCTAGTGATTTCTGTTAAAAATGGCCATTATTATTCTCTTTCACAAACTCAAAGCAAATACTGAAGTACTGATTGGTAAGATTTTTCACTAGAACTCCTCATGAAATTTAATTTTGTACTTGTTTCGGTGATCTAATATGTTTTTACTGCTATTGTTGTACTTATTCAGAAGAACAGTAGGAACTGTACTCCACAGGAAGGAACTGGCAATGGATCATTAAAATTTTAGGTTTTATGGTATGGCTTCAAAACCAATCTAATTTAGCAGTAATCAAAAGTCTTGATCAAAGAGCAGCCGGAGCTCAAGTAAGCGATTTCCTGTTTATAGACACTGTTGTGGAAGCCAAACCAGCCATAGTTAGTGCCATGTTTTGGATGCTGGAACTTAGCCTCTTTGGCAGTCTCAGTTTAAGGAGCCAAAAAATAGGAATTTTGATCAGCTTACAGTGATAATCACTGAGGCAGTGGATTACCATTTATTTGTGATTTTTGTGAACAATTTTTTCAGCAGATTTCCCTTAATTTGGCAACTTTTTAGAATAATTCAAGCTAAAATGTTAGAAACATTGATATTTTGTATGCATTTACTTATCTTGAGTAGAAAATTTTAAAGTAAAAATAGAATTGTTAAACCTGAGAAAGATGTAAAAGGCAGAAATGGTAAAAAATATTATTCTACTCTAATCCTTCTGCCCTTTTAACGTTACTAGTGGCTTTTATACTGAAACACTGAAATTAATTACTGTGCTAACATTTTGTAAGCTCTATGAAAACAAGCTTACAATTCAAGAATTCTGAAAGTGTGAATAATTAATCTAAGTTAAACATTTTGGCTTGTTAAGAATAGAACATGATGTCACTGGTTATTATAAAATATATTGTCTTCAAGCTTTAATAGTGTTTCTTTTTTGAAGTGTTGAAAGACTTGCATCTCTTGATAATTTGGTCATCCTTATTTCATTTTTAAGATTACTGATTGCTGTATTTTGTATGCAAATTTAACTGACAGTATTTACAGTATGGTGTAAATAGCTGTTGGAGAGGTATTATACTAAATATATTTTCTACTTGATAAGTTTTATGCTGCAAATGTAATGAATAGCATTTTAGAAATTTTCTACAATGTATTTTAATATTAAAAATGAATTAAATCTAAATTTATTGTACTTATTTAGATGCTAATTGTGTCATATGGTCCATTTTACTTTATATAAAATATTTGTAGCACACAAAGTATAATCAAAAAGAATGTAATCTGATAATGCATTGTAGTCACTGTTCCCTGAGGGTTCCTCCATGATTCTCAGTCTTACGGTCAGCTATAAAAGAGTGTTTGGTGTACAACTTTGTATCATTGCCTGTTGTTTTATTGATTTTTTAAAAAATTATTTTGGTTGTTTTTTTCCTCAGAAAACTCTTGACAAACACACAGGGGACGCAATTAGCATGGATGACTTCAGAGCCGTTTATCGAGCTCTTGTACACAGACCTGAATATGAAGAACTATTCAAGGCTTACTCGACAGATGGCATAATTCTATCTGACACCCAGCTCATTAAATTTCTTGTAAAAGAACAATTTCAAACTGAAGCTGATGACACAACTGCCTTAGAAATCATTATGAAGTATGAACCCATTGATGAAGGTATGCACAGTTTCAGTATTTGACATCTAGCTCTTATTTATTGTACTTCTGTCAATGACTGCGTTTTGCAAAACCTCATATCTTCATTTCTTTAAAGACAACGTCTTTTTATCTATTTATTATTTTTTTCTTCCTGAGTTTTAATTTATTTTCATGGTGCCCTCCTTTCTCTGATCCCTTCGTTTTTCTGTCATTGATTTGTCTTTTTTTCCTAATCCTTCTATATATTCTGTTCTTCAGCTCACTACAAACCATTTTTAATTTGGTTTTATTTAGGGTTCTTATCTGCCATTTTGCTTGTCTGCTCATTACACTGTCTTCTCTCCCTTGAGTCATTTGGTGATAATGCAAGGCCTCAGACAAGATTTTTATGTCCCTCTGACTTGCAGAAGCACCGTGTAAGATTTTCATAGGTGACTGGTCACCCTTTCTGAAACTTGAGAACGCTGAGATGAGGAGAGGTTCATAAATCTGTAATGTGTTCTTCACCCATTGAAAGGTGCCCCAAGTTGTGGTGTAACACTTCTGCTGAGATTCACTGAATTCGACTTGAGGCAAAATTTACAGCTAAGCTATGAAAAGGATATAACTGCATTTTGTTGCAAGCTGTTACCTTATCCAGTGGAATGTACTGAATTCTTTAGTTTCCTTGGTTCCCAGTCTTTGAAAATGGGTGGAATTGATAACCGGTTGAGAAAAACACACCCAAGGCGAAAATATTTCTTCTGGGATAATAACCCAGTATTATCCATGCTGCCCTGTGGTGGAAGAAGAAAATGGAAAATGCCACTTTTTCAATGAGAAACAGAAGACACTTGGTGTTTCATTAAGAGACTGTCCAGTAATAGCTGCAAAACATGACCCCTTATGACTTTACTCTTTGAGGTTACCTTTCAAATTTGACTCTATTTCATTGAACATATCCTACTCTTTCTGAGGAACGAATATGTTTACTAATTGTACAAGTTACCAGTTTAAAAGGTTCCTTTTATTTTGTGCTACTTGTTTTGATGGGAAAGTTAAGTGCTATAGCACAGTTAAACAATGAAAAATCTTCTGTTCATTAGAAAACACCTTTGTAAACCAACTGAAGTTTCTGTAGGTTTAATTTAATGTCTGGTTTAAATTTCAGATGCCGAGCCAAATTCTTGTTTGTTTCTTCATCTGTGATAAAATTGTTTGTCTCACAACTGGAAATAATCTTGCTGAACAAAATAATTTCTGTATTGTTCCTGCTCCTTTGAGTGAATTCAAACTCCCACTCAAACATATTTATTGAAAAGTTCCAGTTATGACTGACATGATAGATGATTCATATAGTATTGTGATAGACCATTTTGTGTGACTGTGCTTCTGAATTTGCTACAGAATATTATTCATCAGGATGATCTGTTGGACTCATCTGCCACCCTTGCCCTGTGTATTACAGAAAGGGAAAAGGGCAGGTTTGACTGACAGGTTTGCTAATAGTAATGGCCATTCTCTGATAAATGTGATAGCACTGGTATGTCAAGATAAGGATGAAAACAGTGACTAGATTTTACATATAACTTTGATAAATCCATCTATAGCATTTAGTGCATCCCTAACATTTGTTCAGAGAGATTTTCAAGGCTATTGAGCCAGATAACTCTGAATTTACTCCCTGTGGGTGCTGCAGCTAGTTCAGGACAGTATGGAATGAATTACTTTTTCATTTTGATTATACAATTTAAATGTCTAATGTCAAAATGCTACACTAACAGATTTTTTCATGTGTGTGCTAAAAGCTTGCATTTTTGGCAGAAAGAACCATTTCTATGGAACTGATCACAAAATATGAGTATGTGATTCACACCTGACAGTTGTGTCTTACTTACCCAAATGTCAGTTTTGCTCTTCACAAACATTCCATTATCTGCCCATTTTACTATTAGCTTTGAATAGAAGCCTCGACTCATTAAATGAGATTAAAGAAAACATGCCAACTAAATGCATTTTTTTTAAGCTTGGTTTACATGTATTTATAAAAAAATATTGCTCATTATTCAGTATTTACATGGATAGGATTAGAGGCACAGTGAGGATAAGAAGGTGCATCCCAATATTATTTACAGTGTAGTGCCATTCAAAGACTCTACTCCTGCTTATTTTCCTGCTAGGCAATACAAAACCAGGGCATAAATGCAATCCTCTCTTAAACAACTAGCTTGCTTTGTAAATAACAATGTAAGCCTGATGCATCTGTCAGATAAAGACTTTGAGTAATCCAGAATGTATTTGCGAATCAAAAAAAACATTTTCACTTTATTCCTAGGATATACAGTCTTAGGGGTTTTTTTGGGATTTTTTTGTGCATGTGTGTGAGAGACAGAGCAGGATGGAGAGCATAAATTTGCAGGAGAGAACATTTGATCTCATTGGCCAATGTAAATCAAACTTAACAAAGTAGGCATCTCTGCCAAATTCCTACAGATTTCATAAAAAATCATGTGAAGTAAGAAAGATGACTTAAAAATCTCAAGTAAGACAATGGCTGTGGCTGGATTTGTGAGACACAATAGTTCAGATGCATGGGAGGGTGTGTAGATATCCAGTCTCAGGGAAAATTTTCAAAAGAAGATGATCATCAGATATAAGCCCTTAGAAAACTGAATTCCTGTTCAGACAGACACTCTATTTCAGTATGCACCACTTATAAGTGTGGAAAAAAGGCTCCCTAGAATATAAACTCAGAGTACAAAAAGAATAACTGTATTCTTACTTTAATGAAGGAAATATTTCTGTCTTTACTGTTCCCTTAGAGAATGAATGTTTTAGTCTGATGTAAAGTAGTAAATTTCATAGTATGAAATTCCATCTGATGATATTTCTGCCTGAGTTTTAACGATGATTGAAAGCTTCCTTCCAATATAGCAGAGTGACAACCTCATCTCTGATTGCCAGTATTTGTCACGAGTTCACCCCTAAAATTCCCAGCAAACATATTTGTACCCATTTCACTATCTCTGGGGGCCAAGTAACACATACGTTTAATTACTGCTTTAGCTCTTACGAAACAAGGAACACACACTTAGATTTAAAAACATGGGAAACACCTTTCTCCCCGTTTCCTAGTCTCAAATTCAGTTCAGGCTCTTCTCCTCCCAACACCCCAGTGTCTACTTCAATCCAGACACCTCTCCCCTCACATTGTCAGGGCTGCAGGTTGTACTCAGTCCCTTCAGTGAGGAAACAGGTCTTGCAGGAGGCTCTGGCCAGTGCATTGTGATTTCTGACTTGTTTCGTCTGCTTCAGTGTGGGTACTCTACAGGCCTTCAGGGCAGCAAATATCTTGTGATAGTTTTCAATTTTTTTATTTCCAAAAGAGGAAGAAAAATACTTTCAAAGAAGTTCCAAGATAAATAAGAAAGCAGAATGTAATAAACTCTAAAAAAAATTGTATAATGTAATCTGAGTCTTTCAAATACTCAAACTATATCCATAATTCCTCCCTGATATGGCAGTATTTGTATATATGGCAGAGCTGGAGTTTACCTTAACAGGAGGAATGAGAAAAATCATTTTTTCTTAAATCAGATTTGGAAAAAAAATGCAATATGAAAGAATATTATTAATAAAATGAATTCCACACTATCTGAAAGAGGAGCGCAAGAAAAAAAATCGTTGAACTTTTGTGAACAGAAAGAGGCAACGAGAAGACAGAAATCTTTTCTTGCCTTCCCTTTCCACAACAAATGGATGTGTATGCACACTAACTACTACTAAAAGGTCTTAATGGAGAAAAAGACTGAGGTTCCTCCAAGGAAGAAATGTAAGGCCTTGATGAAAGTCTTTTCACTGTGGAATAGTTATGGAGATGAATTCCCATTTCCTTTAATGTACAAGCAGAAAATGTCTGTAAGTGGTCAGAAAATAGTATGACTGGGCTGTTCCTCAGAAATGTAAGGGCCTGTAAAAAGCCCTATAAAAAGACAAAGATTTTTAGTCTGTTGACTGGAGACATGAGCTTCAGTTTTACTGAAGTCCAAGGGCTTACACATTGACTAACAAAGCAATGCTGTATTTTCATTTTTGGGGGATTATGGTCATCCGCATATTTGCCTAAACATTAATTTCTCTTGAGAATAGTGCGGTTAACTTTTGTCAATGACAAAAACAGCTAGGAAAGCATCATAAATAATTCAGAAAATAAGCAAGAACTTGAAAAGCTAGTATTTTTCACTAATTTAATAAATAAATGCAGAAAAGGTAAGAATTGTTAGCAAACAAATACACACACACACGTGCACACATACAAATAGTTACTAGCTCTACTTGTAATTGCTCAGAGAAATATATAGACCATGAAAAATAAATTAAGCAGAAATGAAATCCAGACAGTTTATGTAATTCATTAGAAGCAAAGCATACAGGATGAATGTATTCTGTTCTGAGTAACGTAAAAAAATTCAAAATGCTTTTTTTAAGATCCAGGAAGTAGAAACTTAATCCAGTTTTTACAAGTATAGAGCAATATAATGTGTGCATGTGGATATATCTAAGATACTAAAGGTACTAAATAAGATACTAAATACTTACAAGATACTAAATAAGATACAATTTTCAAGAGTCATCAGGGTAGCAATAAGTCATCCTGCAAATCTGCTAGTTAAAAGAAGACCAAAGAAAATCCTGACGCAATAAGTACAATCTGGTCCTTAATATTATTAATAGCATTAATTTAAGCAAGATCGCAGTCAAAAATGTGGATAAAACAGGGTAGGACCCTCTTTAATGATGTTATCAGGTCAGTGAAGGCAGGCTGACAAATCCAAGTCTTAGAAAATTGACTGTGACAAGCTTGACTAATACAAGTCAAGGGTTACTTTTGAAAATAGGGGGAAAATGCATGATGAATTGAAAGACTGGAAAAGATCAAATGTAATATCTATTTTAGAAAGGGAACATCCAAGGAACTAGGCACTCAGTTACCAGAAAAAAAAACGGAGCAAATAATAAATGTATAAAGCCCTCTAAATTGTAAGGAGGAGTAGGAGTTCGTCAGGACATTCCATGAAGATATAGTATCCGGTTTTCTCCTACAAAAGATTAACCGCACTGGGGGATAGAAGAAAAATGAAAATTATCAGAAATCTGAAACAGAAAGATGCCCTGGATTGGATTTGCTTTTGTGGAAAGCAGCGGAATGAGGGAAGTGCAAGAGCAGCTTTCATATGTGAAGGAGTGTGAAAAAAGAGGAGAGGAACAATACCATACAGCAAATATTTTGGACAGCAAAGAAGTTTCAGGGTAAACTTCTGTTTCTTAGTTATGGGAAACTTCCTAACAATAAGGTTACTGAGCTGTTGAAATGGTTTTACTCGGTTGTCTGTGGATTCTTCATCAATGGAAATCTGGAAGAATAGCTTCAGAGAGACTTTTGGTAGGAATAACAGTTGTTGGGTGAAGGTATGTTTGATGTCTGGATGGCCTTCCATTTTTCTTTATCACTTTAGATCATTGCAAGTTTTCTAGTTCAAAGACCTGTGGAATTGAGAAATAATCACTTTCTGTAAATTCTCATTCAGGTCTAAAACTTTAAGTCTGTCACAAACCGAAGATCGATAATTGCAATTCTAACTTGTAAATTCTGATTCTTAGAGCTGTAGTAAGAATTAAAAGGTGAGAAAAGGGGGTTTTCTGCAGGTATTTCCAGCACACAAGTTTGTATACACTAACTTCTAAGTTATTGTTGGCATAAAATAATCTTGGATTATTTACTGCTTATTTACTACTAGCCTGCTATGGTGACAATAAGGTTATTTTAGAGTAAGAACTGGGCAAAATCCCTCACTAATTCAAACTCTGTTTTGAAGCAAAGCTGACGTCTGAGACTATATCATTTGGAAAATGACTGCATTCCAAACATGACACTGGGAGCAGTAGCTGGCAGTGTAATGGCTCTGTCATTAAATCAGTCAAACCCAAAACAAATGGGATGACTATCACTGGTATGGATGCAATTAGCTCATTTTGTTATAAATGCAGTAGTGTAATAAGCTTGATTTTTAATTCATCTGTGTAGGCAGTTTTTTCTTTTGTTATGATGCTATTTTTATTTTAAATATTTCTAAACATGATTTGATCAATATTTATTTGGAATTTTCCACCCCTGGGGAAGACATTTGGTGCTAGGAATCATAGCTTCTGCAAGATTATATTGAGAATCTCTGACTGACATTTTAGAGAACAATCCTTGCTCTTTTAAAAGAGAAAAGAAGATTCTCTTAGTGCATTGTCTGGCATGTTACTTTCCAAAGTAAACAACAAATATGTTACTTTGTATTTAATTAGTACTACTGCCAACACTTCTTACTCGTGTCCACAGAAGAATAAAAGTGTCAAAATATATTTATTTCCTCTCAAAAGTTTGAACCACACCAATTGAGTTCCAGAGTCACACATATCTGATGCTTGTGTTGTTTACACTTTTGTTATGAATTCTAAAATTACAGGAAAGTGTTGTGCTGTATAACCTTTAACAGTGCTCAGAATTGGCTATTAAAAATTTCAGGAAGTACATAGGTATAACCATCAATTTGGCTTCATGACAGAGGTATTTTTACTTTTGTTTTTGTTCAGTGAGGAAGAAAAGGCAGATGTCATTTGAAGGATTTATAAGGTACATGAGGTCAGACGAGTGTTCAATATTTAAAATCCAGCACAAGACCGTCTATCAAGATATGAACCAGCCATTATGTGACTATTTTATTTCATCTTCTCACAACACCTACTTGATAGCTGACCAACTAATGGGACCCAGTCATTTATGGGGATATACCAGGTATTTAGATATTGTTTTTTAATAATTTAAACATTCTTTGGCTTTTTTCTTTTAATGAATACTAAGTCACATGCAATCCTACTTGGCAATAAGGGACAAAGCAATCACAGATATAAGTTGAAAATGAGAGAGTGGTATTTTATTTTGTGTGTACACTTTTCAATATATTTGCCAAACCATCTGTTCATAGTCTGGAAACAATCTATTTTTTCACTTGCATCTCAGAAAATTAACCTTGCAGCAAATGAAATCCATAGTATGGTGTACAGTATACGATTAAATCAGTTTTTAATCTCAACACACCTTGCAAAAATAAATAACTCCCTGAAAGAAATTTAAAATTCCCAGGCAAGCTCTAATCTGATCAATATACAGGATGTATGTTGGAGTATGTCTGTGTCAAGGACATTTGTGATCAGTGCATGTTGCAATTGATGTGAGCAATATGCGGGCAGTTTAGAAACAACTACAACAACAACAAAATGTGGCCACCCAAGTAGCCAGCAGGGCTACTGCAGAGGGTGACTCCAAGAGGATGATGACCAGGATACCTTATTGCCAAGGTAGGGAAAAAGGAAATGGATTGTGTAATAGAGGCAACACTGAGAGGACAGGAAATATTAAGAATTAGGAGGAGAGGTGTCCAGAATTCCTATTATTTGTAGTACTTTAGTGAAGAGAAAGCAGTTGGAACCATCATCTATCTGAAATCTCTTTTTCAGTTGCTCTCTTAGTGTTCTACAGTAACTTGCAACCATCAGAAATACTGAATTTCTAACATTATTTAAAATTCCATGATGTTAATGCTGCATTGCTGAAAGTAATTGCAAAGAGGGTATAACCCCCTCTCTCTTTCTCTTTATCTGCTATTTGTGTGAGGAAAATGCTAAAATCAGCTAGAGGCATATTTGACATATTGTTAATGTGTGAAAGGCAGCATGTGAAAGACAGATTGGTAATTAAGTAACATAGTTTATAAGAAATGTTTCAGTTAGCTGCAAGTCAAATATTTGAAACCAAAGAATTTAAAGTGTGCCATTAACATGTTAAAAATTAAAACAGTAAAGTTAAGGCACCTGAGAAACTTTAGCACTCCCTCTTAGAAATAAGGCCAGGGAAGAACAACTGACTTCTGTAAAGACCAAGTGCAACCTGATTCTCTAAGTGCAATGGATTTTTAAATACAGTGATTCTCAAACTTGCAAGCAAGTTTGGAATAGTAATAGCAAACAACATTTAAATTATTTATTATTTTATTTTAAATTACAATTTGCCTTTATTCCAAACTTCCTTTGTTGAAATCTTTGACCCTCTTTTTTAGTCTTTTAAGGAAGATAATTCAGGTAATCCCATATTCTTTAATGCTCTAATAAAGTTTATTACCAAAACCACCTAAAATAAACACCAGAAAGTATGTCTGTCTCATATATGTATAATTCTGTAGGATTTCTTTATATTTATGATGAAAATGAGGTGATTTTTCTGTAATTAATCAGTGTGCTTGTAATCAGAATACAGCAACTTGTATAAAAAAGTGTGACGTCTTTGTTTTGGCTGTAAAATTGTTTCTATTGTTCTTCTCTTCAAGTGCTCTCTTAAAAGGATGTCGTTGCCTGGAAATTGACTGCTGGGATGGCACCAACAATGAACCTATTGTGTATCATGGTCACACGTTAACAAGCAAAATTCCATTTCGTTCTGTAATTCATGTGATTGACAAGTATGCATTTATGGTATGTATAGACATATGGCTATACACATAAGTTGGTCAGAATGTGATGGTGGCTTTAACAAAGCCAGGGACATGGCTCTTAGAGATTCTCCAGGGTAAAAAAATATGAAACAGGGACTGTGGCAATGGACATTGTTGAAATTAATTACAGAACAATTGTGCTATTTGTTCTTAATATATTTTTAAAACTTTTTAAAGGAATCATAAACATATTTTCCTGATAATGAATATAAACCAGACTTGGTGCAAACGATTCAGGTGATCTTACTCAGCTTATTAAGTGGAATTCTCACCTGAGATCATTTAAACAAGGACTGATCATCAAGTGAAGAACTAGCTCAGAACTGGTCTGATGTTTTCCTCCTTTATATCTTTTAAATGTTTTTACTTCACCTATTCTTTTGTTGCTATCAGTCTGTCTTATATCCTACATGTGAATTTATGAAATAGACAAAAATATTAGATAATAGATGAGTTTGAGACTTTGTTTTCCATTTCAGCTCTTTTTACTTTGAGTGATGAACCTGATAAATATTAGCAGCTACTGATGTCTTTTTGTCAGGTGACTCATCAGGTCAATGTCCCTTTTGCCTGTCTCTGGAAAAGCACTGAAATGTGGAGAGTTTTTGGCACTGTCTCAGGCTTTTGTATAGGTTTCTGGCAAAACTCCTTTTTAAAGGAAGTCCTGAATGACCATTAAGATAACGCTCAGATTCAGGCCAGCATTATGTGTGTGAATATATACATCTATGATCATAAATTTATATGGATTTTTATACCATATGTGCTTATAGCCTTCTCAGTGTTAATCAAAGCTGTGTTTTTCCTGTTCTCTTTTCTATATAAAATTTAATTAGTCCCTGATTTAGAAAGCGAAATTGAAAACATGATTTTGTTTCGCTGTTTTTCAAAACCTATTGGATATAACCCTTCTATTCTTGCTAATACACAACGTATTGTACTTAACTCTAATGCAAACTTCATTTCACAAGCCCAAGTGCCAATGAGATGATAAAATCACAATAGGTAATGGTTGCTACCAGCTGTCCATCCAGGCTGAGCTGTGCTTCTCTTAACAGTCAATAGCAAACGCTCAGGGGACAAGCGTAAAGACAGGGAAAACATAAAATGGTAGTTCCTGTACTGACAGTTTGGGTCCTGCCTGAGCAACGATTTAATTCAGACTATTTTTGGTAGCCACCTGTATTGCTGGCAACTTATGAGATTTACATATATCTAAATGGACGTGTTTCTTTTGAGTTATTATCTAATATTTACGCAATTTCCCTTGCTTGAATACTGTGAGGAGAAAAGTGTAGAGTCCTTAGAAACGTTTGTGATATTATGAAAAATATGCATAGCTTGTTCATGTAAAGGCAATCAACTCTGAACAAGCTTTGGGGGGAATATCAGCTTGAAATGAAGTAAACTAAAATTTGTCATAAACTAAAGAAAAAGACATTTAATCCTGCTTTACATTGTCAATTTTAATTTTTGAATCTGATTTTACCTTTGAAAACCAAAACAACAAAACTGTTCTTTTTACACCTCCGCATATGTCTAGCTCTGCTTTAAATTTCTGAAGGTGCATTTTTTATTTCTTTAATTCTGCTTTTTCTTTTCCACAAATATTGTGAGCTTTTTATTGTGTTACTAGCCTAAAAAAATGATCTGTATTCTGAATTTTTTGAAAATGAAGGTAAATACAGATTGCCAAGGGGATATTTCAGATATTTCAGAAAAGCAATTATTCATATTCTTATTAATAATAGAATCTTAAAATTATATTTCCAGTCATCTGCCTATCCACTTGTGCTGTCTTTGGAGAACCACTGCAGCCCTAAACAACAGGAAGTAATGGCACACCATTTGAAAAGTATTCTAGGTGACAAACTTCTTTTTTCACCAATTGGTGGTGAAGTAGATATGACTCACCTGCCTTCTCCTGAGGTAATAAGTTTTCATTTTTCTCTATGAAAGACATAGAAAAGCTTGTGGGGTTCTTTATTTATTTTTTAATCCTCTGAAACTGAATTTATGAATCCCATCTGGTGTCTGAAATAGACTTCAGGTAGTAACAAAAAATATTTAAAGAGCATAAAAAAGCCATATGGAAAGATGCCACATGTTGGTGTATCTGTTATCTGCTGATTTATTTTTTGTTGCTTAAATTGAAGGAAATTCCTGAATGGAAACATGTTATTGAAGTGGAAACCTGAATCTACATTTTTTGCCAGTAACAGTGATGATGAAGATCTTCTTTGCATTCTGCTACTCCAAAGCCATTCTCTTTCTTAGTGTGTTTCTCCCTAAGACAGTGTTTCGCAGCTGGTGGCCTGAGACCTCTGGGATATGAAGTCAGAAAAGGCAATTAGATGGATGTTGCAAATGTTATTGCAAACTAAAACAAGTAACTTTCCATTGTTCCAGTCTTTGCACATAATTTTCTTTCAAGGACAAAAATTTTTTAAATCTCTTGTAACACAAATACATGCATGCATACAAAATACTTATCTAGGCTTGTCACTGTTTCCAGTGATAGCTATATTTTATACTTTTTTTTTTCAGTAGCTGAAAAAAATGCAAATGAAAGTACGGGGAGGAAGCACTGTCATAAGGAAAAACAACACACAAAAAGTTGTAATTTTTAAAGGGTTTGTCAAGGAAAAATATGTTTGAAGTGATACATCCAGAAGATGGCTGAAGTATTACCATACTCTTATATTTCCATAACAATGTTGTTGTAAATATACTTAATGTACACATTTCTCCACCATTTATTTATCTCTCACACATTTATCTCTCTCAATATTTTTTTAAATTTATATTGTAGCATTATATTTTTTTACGATATGGTGTCCAATATAACTTTGAACCCTTGAAAACTTTTTTTTCAATTAGAAAAAAGTATAAACTATATTGACAGGAGGGCTTGTTTTAAAGCTTCTCAAAGCATGGCTGGATTCAGTGTAGTAGATGTCCTCTGAAGCAAGCACAAAATCAGTGAACATGGAATCACTGAATCACATACTTAAAATTATTACTTTCTATGACATATGTCCCTTACCATATGGTGACTGTGATATAGGGAATTCATACTTCATATTTCCATAGCTTAGAGTTTTCATGAGTCAGCTCTGTAGAGTTTTGCCTGAAAATGCATTGCTGGGTCTATAAGTATGAAAGTGCTATCAGGTGAGTTCATTCTCCTGCGTCTTCACCACATTACTGTGAGATGTATTCCCCATCTGTGCAAGGTGTAAGGGTTACCTAAATAACAGCACTCTCCTCAGCCAGTTACAAAAGTCTGAATTTAATAAATTATTATCTTGAGAATAAACATAAATTAGGATCATCTCCATTTCTCCTAGATGTTCTGATCAAGCATGTAAGAAAAATCAGTAGGATTTTACTTAGCAATGGAAATACGTAGCTATGACTGAATTTGTAAGTCAGTAGTAAGCTTGACTTTTGGCTGGCATCTTTTTGAAGAACCACTTTTGGTCCATGTTCAAAAGGAGTTTAGTGACATCACATCTTCAAAGCTTGGGACCTTGTGCATTTTCAAGGCCTGGGTAAATTAATTATCATTTGAGAAAGCCAAATTCTGAATTTAGTCTCCAGACTGCTTTACTTAAGCTGTGCAAGAGATGTTACAGAACCATAAATGATTAATTTAAAATGCTCTTTCTGGGAAGGATTCTCAGTTAGTGTGGGGGAAGAAAAGCTGTTACCTATATAATTTACTGGTCCACTTTTTTCAAGATGGAGCATGAGAAAGAATAGTGAAAAAACCAGCTCAGTGTTCTTCAAGATCTGAATTAAATGGTTCTCTTGTGTGTACTTAAAGTGGGATACCACATAGTTTCTCCAAACACTTCAGAGAGACACTTGCCAATTACAGGTTCCTTTTAGGTTTTGGAATTTTGGATGCTCCCATGGAAATTCCTCCCCTCCCCTCCCCTCCCCTCCCGAGATGATTGTGTGTCTGGAAGGAAGTTAAAACGAGGAACAAACCCATTCTTAGGTGGTTCCTTGGACCACCTTGCAATGATGTTTCCTAAGTGAAACTAAGTGGAAATCACACGGAAGACCAGAAAAGAAAAGTGGAGGATCACTGAACACTTATCTCTGCTTTTTCCCAACACTTGCTAGACCTGAAAAACAAACCCCAGAAAATTTCAGGGAAAAAGATTTTTTTAATTCTTTGCCTTCAGTCATATATTCACACTTCCAGCTGACTATATTGATATTGTTAGTTCCCTGCAATTCCTGTATTCTGTAGCATCTCAACACACAATTCTTCCTCTACATGTGGAGGAAAGGAAAGAGAAGACTTTTGCTCTGTTTCTTTTCTTTCACACACGCCTTATCCCATGAGAAACTGAGGCTGCTCTTAAGCTTCACCAATCTATTCTACCTCCGTCCCAAGCAGGTGTTTTGCGACCCAAAGCAACAGACCTGCTACAATCCTCTTCACCCAGTCTTAGCCATCATGGTGCTTCCAAAGAGACTTCATGAACTTCCTCTAATATTCACTGGAATATCAGGTCCTTTGAGTCAGTTCCCACATTAAATTAGATTTGACATCACTGACTGGTGCCAGACATCCCTGCTGGTTGCACCAGCACTCCTGGTGATATGCTGACAGCAAGTGATGGAATGAAGTGTCTTATGCAGCAGCTTGTAGACAAACTTTTAGAAAATACTAGGATTCTAGAAGAGATAAGGTTTTACCTACCCTACTGTGTCCTTCCTCTAAAAAGTTTGACAGCTATTGGAAGAAACATGTGAGCATCCAATATAACACAAAAAAGAATGTAAACACATTGATGCTTTGATGAAAGTTTGTTCCTCAATTATTTTGCATTGTAGTGCATTGAACTGCCTTACGCTGCTGACAGGATATATATATCAGATAGTTAGGAATTTTTGTTTCCTGCCACAAAGCTGGAATGAGATTGATGTGTGATTAACTGAAAGTGAAGTGGCAACTGCTGTGATTTTACAAGTTGTCTTTAATGTTTACCACACAGCTGCAATATCAATTACTATATTGTGGTGGTTTAGAAGCATTCCTGGCCAGGATTGCCAAGGCTTCCCCCGGGTTGTAAAACCTGTGGTGTCCCAATAAAAGGACCCGTTTAATGGTCTCCTTGAGAAAGATTATATACAAGGTCTCCAGTATGACTTTATGGGCTATGGACATTTTAAATCCTGCTATTATGAGGAAAACCAGCTAACGCCATAAGCCAGGACACCTTCTTCACACTTTTTCTTCACCTTTATCTACTCAGTATACAAAGGAGCTTTCTCCACACAGTGAGTGTTTTCATGGAGAAATTCAAGATCAAGCCTGCTTTAGCATATGTAATTCCGTTGTTTCAGTTATCAGATTAATTCCTATTTATTTTGACCTACAAGTCACATATGCAAATTTCTTGACCAAGTGTTTGCATCAGAAATATCTTCGTTTCTTAGCAAGTCAAAACATCTCTAGTCACTCTTTTGCCTTTCAACCGGTCTGTGGCATCTATTTTTTACCAAAATAAGAAGAAAGATATGAAAATGTGACATGTCTTGGTGATCACCTCAAAAATAAAAAAAATCAGTATTGTTTCTCATAAAATTTCTGGATTCTCTAGGCTGTAGTGAGTACTTACAGAAGACTCATCTGATTCCTACACTATTTTTAGGCATTGCACTCTTCTTGAAGGAACACGGTTTTCCCAGAAATGTAGTAAACGTGTGACAGTAGTTATCTGTTGTTAATAACTTCCCTGTAGTGTAAAGCAACTTCAGGAGATAACTAAAAACAAGCATTGCCATATTTTGTATCATCACCCAGGTAGGTCTTGGGTCGATGGTTTATTTGACATATAAAAATCAGATCTTTCGCTTGGCAAGCTGTCTTGGAACATTGAACTGTGGTAAGGAATCTGTGCATGAGGACTCTGAGCACGCTGTATTAATATCCTGGCCAGCCCGTAACCAACTTTCTTTGCAATCATCCTTTGAATTTCTTTCCAATCCATCCAGACATTTAGTTGCCTGTGTAGAATATCGTCTCAGATATAATACAGCTGTTTAGCCTTGGACCAGACTTACCTGAAGTCTACTACAGAGCACAATACAGAAGTGGAATTTTCAGGTTAGGGTGCTTCTCACTGGGTGCATGTGTTGTATGGAAACTTGTTACGAGATAGCTGAAATGGTGCTTCTGATATAACTATCTGTTTACCTAGAGCTCAGACATTGCTGGTAGTATTGATTTAAAGTATCTCAATAACTGTGGTTTATAAGGCTGCCACAAAGACATCCTTTCACACTTTACCAAGTGTGATTCTCTTGAATTGTTAAAGAAAGCTGGTGTTGAGGTTTCTTTAACAGTTGTACTTAACAAATCTTGTCATTGTCTCAAAACCTTTCCCTGTGTTAGACTTCACAGGAGGTGTTGCATCTTCACCCTGTATCAGCATTTAAGACAGCAGTATAATTCTTGAAACAGAATATTATGTAACAGAAGAGATTTTAACCTTGATACTTAGCAAGATTTTCAGGACTTGATATTCCTCTAACTAAGCACTTACAGCTGGTCAGGAGAGGAGAAGGGAGAACAACAAGCTAAATTTAAACAGGAGAAGCTATTCTTTTTCTAATGCTTGTGTCTCAAATCCAGGGTTTATTCCCTACATTTCTGGGGACTGAATTTTTACATTAATTTCAGGGGTCAATAGGTGGGTTTGTCTGATCCAAAGTGCTTGTGATTTTTGTCTTGGAAACTTGGCATTACTTCAGCTGCTTTGTGTTTTACATCATATTAACCAGAATGTACCAGAAAAAAGTTTTGTTCATTTAATTATGTAAATATTTGTTCCAGTTGATTGTACTTGGAGGCTTTTACTTATGCCAGCCTTGAAGTCCCTCTATGCTCTAGGGAAGATCTATTATGTTTTACATATTTAAATTTTTTAATATGCTTACAGTTTATATAGAAATAAACAGAAAATGTATTTTTAACATATTTAGCCTTTCATAATAAAACTAGAAAGGAGAAGTTATAGTGAATGCTCAGACTTTCAGCTCATTAAAAGACTTTTCAGGTCTCTCAGAAGACTTGGACATTTAAAGAAAAAGGTGTCACATGTTTAGCAGTGCTGATTACCAATTAAAGAACTCAGATTTCACAGAGTCACTGATTTTGTAACTGTACATTTGTTATAAGTTTTTTTGAGGATGTTTGAAGTTCAGACAAAATCCTTGGTGTGCCATTTTTTCAGTCCATGTTTCATTCTCAGTGATTTGGGGAAACTATTATTGGAATTTGCTTCTGGCTAAATAATAGCAAATTTTCATGTTGCTGGAGTATTTTCTGTAACTGTTTCTAAAAAGAGCCGTGATTTTAAAATGTTATCTTTGTGTACAACAACAACAACAACAACAGAATCCTAAAAAACTTCTCCTACCTCTGAGTATTTATGTTTTTGCTAACAGCTCATAAACGGAATTTTAGAAACTGACTTAAAATATCATGACCCTTTTTATGTCATCACACACACACTACGGTCTTTTTTTACTTAAAGAAGTTTGCATATAGGAGGCAGTAATGTAACCATTGAAAGTTTTTCTTCCCTTGTATACCAGGAGTTTTTTTAATTTGTAGAATTAAGTCTTCTTGTGAATAACTAAATAAAAGATCAAAAGTGGGTAGAATTGCTTTTAAATATTGGGAAATGTGAACATGCAAAGAAAAATTCAGAACTCTTAAAAAATATCAGTAGCATTAATCATATTAAAACCCTTCTAAAAATATCACAGAAAAAAAAAAGTGTGCATCAATAAAAAATGAAGGAAATGTTAAAGGGCATCCTTATTCTGAGTCACTAGTGCAGAGAGACTAATCAAACCTTCCAGCAGCATGGCATTGATAGATACTGGGCATAGGATGCCTCGTTCCACTGGCACGCTGGCAAACTACCACCACGAGATCTGAAGTGATAAGGGGATTATGAGCAATGGAGCTTGCACTGGAAATAAATGGAATGTCTCTATCCTTGCCTATGGCTCTAGTTTCCATTACAAAAATTTGGTTTTATATGTTTCCATCATCCATACTTTTCGTATTTACTTAATGGGTACCTTAAAATACAGCATTTCAGTTACCTTTCATTTACTGCAAAATTATTTGTTCCCAGTTCCTGCCACACTCCCAGTAGTGTAATCTTCCTTTTCACTAGGGCATAGGAAATTTAAGGAATATTTTTGTGGATCACTTTATTCAAGAGCGATAGTAAGTCCTGTTACTCACTGGCAGCTCCTGTGTACAGAGGTAGAGTTGAATGTCTGCTACATAAAAGCAACTCTACTGTTAATATTATTTCATAAATCTAAGTGAAATACATACTCATAGGGTTCTGCCGCATAGATGAAAGCCATGTTATTAGATTTGATATAATTCAATGATGTTTCTTCCCCTCTACATTATATATTATGGAAGCTGATACATGTCCATTTAAAAATAGAGAAACTGCTTAGGCAAAATCACCAAACTGTTGTTTCCCTGGCCAGGCAAGATCAGCATAAGGATCTACTGTAAAACAACACAAGTTATAAACAAAAGTTTTAATTTGGCACACAAGGCAGATATGCACAAAGGCACTAATTGGACAGCAGATTTCCTGCAGCCTCAATGATAGATCAAATCATTCCAAATTAATATCAGACACATGTCTTTAAGTGTGTATATATACATGGAAGTACATTTAGGCATTTAATAGTAAAAAAAATATACCTGTTCCATCTTGCCTGGACATCACCTTCGACTCTTAATTAACTTCCTGCTTTTATATTTTCATAATTTCAGCATCTGTGTATCTGTGGTGGAGAGCCTTTTTTCCAGTCATGGGGTTAGATAGTCACATTCTGTTGTGTACTTTGATCTCCAGATTCTGTTTGGTTTATTTGTCTTTGGCTTCTGCCTCACTCATATCTATCTTTGCTTCATTTTTTTTAGCTCATTTCATTATACTTAATAAACAACTTTGAACATGGGTTAAATAATACCAAGAGATGGAAACCTACATAATTCTAGTTACTATTGTTTAACCTCTTTTCTATAGGCATTAAAATTCAAAGTTCTGATAAAAAATAAAAAATATGGAACACTTGAGGAAAGCATGCTCAGGATGGGTGAAGACACTCATGGTGAGACAGAGGAACTGTCTGACTCTGACTCTTACTCTGACGAAGACACAGATGACATGCTACTACCTCCTCAACGGCCAAGGAGTCCCATCAAAAGAAGAGGAGATCGTAGATCTTCACCCCCACCTCAAAAAAAATCAAAGGTAACTTTCGCCTCAGTTGAATATAGAGAACACATAGATATTAAAAAAAAAAGAAACAGAAGGGCTATATTATCTTAAAATAGAGACTAAATTTTAAAGGTAAACTTTAAAATTACTAAGATCAGTGCATTCAGAAATTGCATGTTTTAGCTCAAGATTTCGGAGTTTTCCTATTCTTATAAGAAAAGCCAGACTGGACCACACTTTAGTATCCAACTAAAAAGCAACCCCTCCCTGTACTCCAATCTTGAACTTCAACTGCATTTTCCTCTTTCAGGTCTTATGCTTGTCCCAGGTGCTCAGTACCACAGTAGATTTAAGAAGGAGTTACCTAAGTGTTTTGTTGGTTCCATGGCCCTCCTGGAACTATGTATAGAGAACCCTTATAGCAGTTCCTGATGACAACAGACAGAGTTAACTATTTCTTCCCCAAGCCCACCAGTCTATTTTTGAGATAGATAGATTCTCCTATTTTCTTCTGTTTTGCATTTTTTGCATTAAATTAGGTGCACATTACTGGTTGTGCTGAAACATTTTTCAGTCCCTAGAATTGAAAAGGTATTTTTACATTTATCATGTAGAGACTTTAAGTACTATTTCTGAAAGAGAGTGTAAAAATTGAGTGTAATCTCCTTTTTGAAAGTCAAATTGAACTTACTCATTTTTTTAACCAAGTATAATTCTCTACCATGGAAAATCTGTTGCTTCATCAGGGTTCAAACTACTTTGTTCAAGTTTTTTAAGATGTCAGGCTGTTTTAAGATGTCACCCTGTATCCAGTCACTGTTGCACATCATGCTCTGATTACCTGAATGTGGCTAAACTTGCAATGCTTCTCAGAGCCCAGCATTCTTGCTGAGAGGCGGTGTCTCTTTTCTTTATATGGTTTGATGATCAAGGTCTTTGCTTCTTTCTCATTCCATCTGACATGGAGAGATAGCAAGGAAAAATTCTGAGGAAGGATGTAGTCTTCTTTGAACAGGAAAGCCCAACTTTCTAGATAACAGGTTTCAAGTGTATTTGTAGGATCACGTTACAGACCAGAATGTGTTCCACACATTCTTACACAACAGCAGCAACAAAAAGTATCTGCTCATGTTTCACAGGCGGAAGAGAAAGTGGTTTCCAGGGTCCCGCTCTGCTGGAGTACTTACCTTGATGTCCCACTATATTGCTTTATGGGAGGGTAGGAGAGCATTTGAATCCACAGCCAAGACACCCCAGTGATGCTGCTGGCTTTGCCTGTGTCAGTGCCTGCCTCCAGACAGTTGTATTTTTCAGGATTTCCATGGCAGTAGACTCCTATTGCTCCTCATGGGACATAGCCCCAGAATAATTAATGCACTTGAACTTTGCATAGTTTAAGAGCCATGAGCAGGCAATCTCTATTATTTTGTCAGATGAGAATTAGCTTTCAAAAGCTTTAATGGAATGTAAACATGATTAGCATCATCAGCTCTCTGCTGGCTACTGCCCCCGATTAGCTCAGAAGTTATGCTACTGAAAATGAAGTGGTCACGTAGTGCCTCACTGTTAGAGAGAAGACCCTGGTAAAATTTCAGTCACTTTTGCTTGTTTTGGTAATGGAGCAAGACTAAATTAAGATTTTGGTGAGAGAAATTTCCACCTTAATCAAGAAGAAAAGAGTTTTCCTAACGTCAGGGCAATGCTTAGAGGACTATGCCTTTGACTAATTTGCTTGGCAGAGTATAATATTCTCCTGTTATTCTACATTTTATAGTTGAATTTATGCCATTGATTTTTTCTAGCACTTTATGTATTTATGAATAGAAAGCTGGAGGTATATTTTTAATGAGTAATGTTAAAAGCCATGAAAAATGATGTTATTTACAAACCAGTCTTAGAAGCAGGAAAATTGTAAAGCTATCCAGAAGAACATTCTGCTAGGAAGCACTGATAGCATCTCTCCACTCACCCTATGATTGCTATGATAAACATGGACACAATTACTTTAATTTTCTCTCAGTGGATCAAATCTCACTATTAAAGGTCATATTTATTAAATTCATTAACTGTGACATATTTTCTCATGCTTTATGCATTCAAAATGATTGTTTCTTTGAATTATTAATATTAATAATAATGAAATATGCATTATTGTGACTTTTTTATTCCATTATTCATCTGATGATTATTAGGTGAATAAGGGAAAGATTGCCCTTGCATTGTCAGACCTTGTGGTTTATACCAAATCTCAGAAGTTTGTGAGCTTTGAACATTCCCTGATCAATCAGCAGTGCTATGAAAACAATTCGATTGGAGAGTCTAACGCACGAAAACTTTTACGATCTTCAGGTAATTTCTTTTGAGTTAGTCAGTTAAAAGTTGCATGGTTGCCATGGTTCACTGCTTAGGCATTGGAAGGGTTAAAATTTTATCAGACCTGCTGTCTGATTTTATTTGGTTCTTTGTATAACACTGTTTTAGAAATGTCCTTTGCATAGCATTTTTTTTATTTCTGCCGGTTTTGTGAGGAAAATTGCAATTCAACTTTGTTTTAATTCCTTGTATTTCTTATAAGAACAAATATTAACACAGTCTACAAAATGTACGTCTGCCTTTTGATTCATTGTTTCCTGCATCAAATAATTTAGAAGTTACAGTCAGTACTTGAAAACGTGTGGAATAAATTTCACCCCTCCCCCCCCATATCTGGGCTGAGAACTCAGTGGAGTTGGCTTGGCAGTCCCCTGGCTTTGGTGGGAAGTGCAGATAAGAGAGTCCTCATTAATGGGATGGATAAACCCTAGAGCAGGCAGTTTGCTCCACCGGACCAGACCTTTCATCCCAGCCAAGTTGGATTATTCAAAACTCATTCTGTGTTGGAGCATCTCCATTTGGTGCAGCCAGTGCAGTGCAGCCTCTGCTGCTTTAACTCCAGCTGCCTGCCGAGAGCCCTGGGGAGCATTAAGAGCAGAGATCGCTGACCGTGACAATGCCTGTGGAGTCTGCCACATGCCCATTCACTCGGGGCCAGCCCAGCTGCCACCCACCACTTTGTGGAGGTGATTCCGTGGCTGGTGAGGTGAATGATGCTGAACGGCATCAAAACAAGTAGGATTTTGCCAGCCATCCACAGACAGTCCTCTCTGGTTCCTCTAGCAATCTAGGCAAGATAAAAGAAGTTCTATAACCCCTCCTCGTCACCCCCCCCAAAAAAAAACCACCTCACCCCCAAACAACAAACCAAGCCAAAATCAACCAAACATAAACCCTAAACAAACAAAAAATGAGATGAGAGGAGGATGGAATATGTCAGAGAGATGACCCTGAAAATGTAGATTTTTGTTTAATTACTAAAAAGGAATCGTGTAGATAGAAGTCATCTGAAGTTTCCCACATCTGTGTAGTTTATGCCTACATATGAGAAGGGAGGGAACACTGCCAGCAGAAGAGAAAGCAATGTACATGAATAGTTAACATCTTCCGAGGTTTATAAAGGAACAATTTAAGTGGCTTTTAAAAATGTGCTGTTCTCTGGCCTTAATATTATTCAGTCATTTTATTTAAACTTCCAAACAGCAAACAAGCCAAGATCATCTAGGGATGGTTTTTGTTCATTTTGAGTTATTATAGAATGAGGGGGCTTTTTGTGCAGTTTCCTGTTCTGTGTCTTACTTTCCCATGAGATCACACTGGGATTTAGTGTAGAAATCATATATTTATCCTGCAAAAAGGTGAAGAAACAAAGTATTTCAGTGAAGGAGTGATTTTTGATTAATGAACTTCTTACAAAAGTCTGCACTATATAGAGAAATACTATTAGATTCAAATACACAAAAAATATTAAGGTCTCAAAATAGGATTGTAGGCATACCTCAGAGTGGTCCATATATTGATGTTAAAATGGAACACATTGACATAATATTGTGTAAAAAAATTGCTAAATAAAATTACTGCATTTTTATTATTTATCCAAATAAGAGCTCTTTAATAATAAAGATTTTCTTACCAAGATTTTATCCTTCTGTTTATCAGCTAAAGAGTTTATTTCACATACTACAAGATTTATTACAAGAATTTACCCCAAAGGAAGAAGAGTAGGCTCTTCAAATTATAATCCTCAAGACTTCTGGAATGTGGGGTGTCAAATGGGTATGTATGTTTGCAGAGACTATTGCATTCTAGCCTTTACAGATACCAGAGTTTTTTGCTTCCTACAGTATTTTGGTGTTATGTAGGTTACATATTTCCCCCCAGTGGCATTATTTTAATTTTTTGTTATATAAACTTTTCCTTCAGCCCACATATCCCATCAGTTTTTCATCCCTAGTAATCGTAAATATCACTTTCTGTTAAATGGCTTTCTCTCACCCCAAATATCACATTTATTATATTTTATTAATTTCTTTAAACTACCTTTTAGAATTGGATATTACGAAAAACACTAATAACAATTCAGCATTTTTAAGTTTGCATTACACAGCAATGGAAGTTTCTTCTGAAGGATCTGTGGGTTTTCAGTGGCTCTGTGACTTGAGTGGCACAAGTGCAGGAGGTGTGAGCACAACAATTGATAGTGGTGCCAAGAATTCCCGAAATAAGATATACTCTGCGGGGAAGCACTCAAACATTCCTGGTCAGCACAAAACCCAGGTACAGCTGGGAGCTGCTGGGAGCCTCCAGTGTTTATATAGATGCAACATACATTTAGCATCTTAATTTCCAGTATAAATCATATCAGTTTCATGGACAATGAAATCACAATAACTTGGGCTTCTCTTCATTTAAAGTTTGAATTTGAATTTGTTAAAAATAAGCGTGACTTCTGTACCCACCAGGCTTTGACAAACTTCTCCCCTGTAAGCATTCTGTCCTTTTAACTGGCTTTAGAGACAATTTTACCTTCACCTGTTTGTTCTTCGGTTTAAAAGGTTCTCATTTAAAGAATATTTTTTTATGTCTGCCTGCTGCATCTTCTTCAGCCCTAGGTAAAGTAGAGCAGAATATTTTTTGTATCCACACATATGTTCTGTCTTTGAGTCTTTACCAAGGCCACCTGAGGGAGACTCTGGGGTGAGCAGGGCACTTTGCCCCAGGCTCCAAGTTTTGAGAGGTGAAAGGTGTGGACTCACCTTGTTATGTTAAAATACACACTCATCCAAGGACAGGCACAGATTTCACTCTGCCTGTAGGGCCCTAGAGCTTATGTCACCCTTGTTCCAGGCTTCCTTTTCCACTTGTTTCCTTTCTCGACTCCCCATATATCTTCTGTGACAAGTTACCTTCTCCATCCTCACTTATATTGGGGTAGAGATTTACATAACTACACAAGGAGTACAAAAATTACTACTTAGTATAAATTTTACTTGTTTCTGTGTCCTTATAAATGCTTATTTGCAGTACAGATTTGGACTTGGTCTGGACTATCCAACTATCTCCTCATTATCAGTATCTCTCATACTGTGTGAAATTGGTTTGATTGTACTCTGTCCTCGTGGTTCATCCACATTTAGTGTGATGTCTGGATTATTTACCTGGGGTGCTGCACTCTCTGTATGCTATCATTGCTATCTGTACTATATATTGCCATTAAAAACGAGTATGTTTGTTTCACGCTTAGAGGAAGCACTAGCCAGAGGTCCTTAATTTAAAATTAAATTAATCTCCCAGTTTTATCATACTGCAATTCACTAGTTTTCTTTCTGGCCTGTAAATCTCCACAGTTATCTTTGAAAAGAATATCCACTTGTTAAACCACAGACAGGACCAAAGACTTTCAGAATTGCTACACTGACTGTTTACCAGAGTATGCTTTAATGAGAAGTCATTCTAAACATTAGTATTCAAAACATATGACTTTTGGTGCATAGGGGGTTTGGGCCCCTTCCTGGAAGAATTAAAAATATGCAGGAAGTGGTTAGATCTGCCCTCTTGGTCACTTCATTTGCATCTTCACTTAAAAAACCCTTCATTTTTCACATGGGAATAGGCTGATTAAAAACAATTCTCCACATATATTATTTCCAAGCCATGTTAGATCTGTTCTTAATTCCTTAATCTGCTTTAGATAACTGTTTGGCAGAAATATAGCTGCTCTTCACAATGCAACTCCCAAAGTGAGTGAATCTCAGTGAATCTTCTGCTGATGTCCTTTCACTGATCTAACACAGATTTTTGAATTTTTATGTCTGTCCCATGTCTGTATAATCCACACACTCTTCCTGTCTCCCTGCCATTGCACTTTACACCCCATGCAGAGAAATAATCCCTCCAGGTCCCTTCTACCACTTCCGTAAAACTCTTCAAAGGGCTCCCAGGTTTCTCCTATGTCACCTATTCCCCTTCTTAACTCCTTTCTCCTCCCCACACCTGCAAGCTTACCTTTAAGTTCCTTTAACATCTATAACTTTACCGGCTGGGCAAAGAAAACATATTAGGTTTTGTTCAAACCTACACATAATACTGCCTGCCAGGCCTCTGCATCATGCAATTACAAGAACTGAGTTATTCCTTCACTTCCCTCAGCGATCAGCCCAAAACAGTGCTCTCTTCTGTACCTTGCCAGCAATTTTCTCTAAATTGCTTGGAATATATTAACTTGGAGCAGCCTGGCACTCAGCTAAAGCAGGATGAAACGGTCCAACAGGCTCAAGATTTGTTGGGGCTGAGGACGAGACGTGTAATTGTGTAAACCTAATTTCCAGAGGATGGCAAGTTAAAAACCTTAGTAAAAAAGTACAGAGTTTCCACAAAATAGCTTTTGGTTATCACTGTGCAGTCCCTGTCCATTCTCTGACAACTGAGACTCATAAGAACAGGAGGTTTTGTGAAAAAAGAGGTCTTATGGAGAAAAACCCCCACTTTTTATAGTCTGTGAAAATTAGTATGCCTTCTGCATACAACTGCAGTGAGGCACTGGAAAGAACTGATTTGGTGTATCCATATCTCCTTTTTATTTAGTAAATAAAACGAAATGTAAAGATTTATGCGGGGAAAGAAAATTCAAGACAGTTATTTAAATAAATTGGTATCAGTTGTTTTATATTGACCGAGAAAAACAGCAAAAAATCCAAAACAAAAGAAAGCCTCAATGAAAATATAAATAGAAAGACTTAAATATCCTTTTGAATATGGCATTTCCATGCAGTAGGAAACGTTATCCAGGTATCAAAGCATGCTACAGGAATGACCAAAAAAATGTCATCAGTTACAGGAAAAAGCCACGGTGTGGCAGGTACAGAATTTTATTTCAGAAGATCTCATATGTGCTTTTGGAGTATGCATAAAAATTTATAGGCTACTGTGAAAGTTCTACTTGTATGGTGGGTTTTTTTTCTTACTGTAGGTTTTGTTTTGGCCTGTGACGCTGAAATGCAGCTTGGCAATTTTGTCACATCTGTTTTGTGTCTCAAACTTATGTGCAATAATATGACAAAATGTGGTAAAAATATAACGCATAAAAAGAGGAGTGATTAAGAGCTACCTGACTAGTTCTGATTTTAACCTCTGAAGCATCCAAGGGAAAAGGAACCAACTAATTTCTATCTTGGTATGCCTCACCTGTGCAAAACAAAATGACTCAAATCTGACCTTGCTTGGGTTCTGTGTCAATAGCTGTATTATTGCTGTCTTCTACTGGCTTTAATAATCCAAAAGTGCCTCCTTAGGAAGTGAAAACTAGAGGACTAATTTTTTTGTTATGTTGTCCCTTGAACTTCATTGATTTGATCTTCACAAATGGTGAAGTGGTACAGTTAATTCATGAGTAAGCATCTACAAGATAGGTGGACAATATGATTCAATATATGAAATTCCCCAAATGCACTCAGCTTTGGAATGGCTCCAAAGGCTGGGAGTGGTTTTTAATGAATGTTTCATGTTTCTTCTGCAGAAACGTGTCTACTGTCAGGTTTGTGACAAAGCTCTTGGGCTACTCTGTAGCCTGCTTCTTTTTAGGCAGTTTTTGGTGTGTGTAACAGATACTGGAATTTCACTTAAAAGAAAAGAAACATTGAAATTCCATTTTATCAGTTTTTCCAGCTGTCTTCACTGCAGACAACCAATAGAATAGTAAATAATTTATGTGAAGTCTAATAAATTTTAAAGGAAGATGGAAAAAAAAGTTGCAGGAACACAGTTGTCTGAAGTCCTTGCTGATCTTGTTCTACGACATGTCAGTGACTCAGACTAAAACAGGAAAGGGAAGCTGATAATATTCACTGTTCTGCACAGAATCACAAGTCAAGCAAATTTGAAAAATTATTTTGGAAAAGTTTCAGGTGTAAAATTGGTCAAATGACAACCAAAAGATTCTCAGACTTACACTGAAGTGTAACTTTTAGACTGACACATTAAGTACATAGCAAAAATCAATTTAGATTTTAGATCTGGTAATTTCTCAGAAATGCTTCAGGTGCTTTTCCCATGAGAACCTCACAAGAGAGGATCCCTGCTTGAAACCCCTTGCAGATATACTTGGACAATGGATGACTCTTAATCACCTGACATCTTTTTTTCTGGTAGAACCACTTGTAATTAAGCAGGAACAATGTCAGCAAACATGAACTGTATGACTGAACTCTTTGCATTTCTGATGAAAGTGTCTTTAGAGCAACAGTATTAAATTGGCCCAAGGACAATACAAAAAGGACTGACTGCACAGTCTAAGCATATTATGTCAGACAGTTATGCATATACCCAGTCCTCAGAGGAGCAGTCTTTCTTCCTGTGGCAGAATCCCTCATGTTGTAAGTCATTGATAAATTAGGTTTCTGTAGAATAAAAACAACCATTTCAAAAGGTGTAGGCGAAAAATAAATTATCATTGAGCTTAATAAAATTTGGAGTATGTAAGGGGAGGGGAGAAATACATACAGTTTGACCAATTTTTTTTTTCCAGGAAAAGAGGTGAGAGTTTGAATACCAAAACTTATACTGTCCATATAAGCTTGCTCTGTGTTTTAATGGAATCAATCATTGTATACTTCATTCTTTTTTTCTAGTAGACCAAAGTCCTTGTCCATAAAGTTTGGGTTGGATCTTACCTATTCACAGGTTCACTCCCTTTTAGTTGGAAGCCCTTCCCCCTTGTCCTGTCATGCCCTTCTACACAGTCTCTCTCCATCTTTCTTGGACTTCTGAAATATTTCTGTAAATTTGGGCAGTGATGGATTGAGTGCAGCTGTGACCTGCATGTGAGAAGAAAGGCTAGACAGTCCATGCCCAGCTTGGAGTGCTGATGTGGAATGGAAGCAGTGTCCTCAAATCCAATCACATTGATCATCTCATAATGGCAACATAGCAGAGCATTAGGATATGGTCCTGTTTTCAGGAGTATTTCCCAGGCTGTGTGCAATTCAGTTCAGATTTTGAATATCTAAGGCACAGATTTTTGTTGCATTCATCGTGAGTGGCCCACTTTAAGAATTGGAAGGAGCTAAGAGGATGGCAGCAAGGCTGATAAAAGTGTGATTTATTATATCTCTTTAGATTCAAATGAGTGAGGTAAATCACAGAGATAGGAACATTGGCACTGAGTGCTTTTTGCATATGATATTTTTTGAAATGGCATAAAATTCATACATTTTGAGATGCATTTTTAAATGGCATAAAATGCAATTAAGTAACTCATTTTAAGAAAAATTGGAGACAAAGGTGTCCTTATCCATTTTGAAATCTTCCCATTTAAATGGGGAAAATACATTAAACCTTATGGTTGTAATACAGCTAATAGAACCAGGAAGCAAAGAATAAAGAATAAAAAATTGCAATTTAAAAGTCCCACTAGGAATATTAATTGAGAGACAGGATCACAGACAAAAGATGTGCAGTTTTCCTCAACTGCCTTCAAATCTTAGTCACAGTGCTCATTTTGGTTTTAAAAAGCTTTTGCTTTTAGTCTATAAATCAATTATGTCTTGAATGGTGGTGCTTATGGAAGGTGCTGCATTTGAATATTTAGAATGTCTTTAGTTCTGAAATTAGTTGTGGGACTGACTTCTGTTAACTGCTTGAGATACAGAGATTTGGGGTCAAAACTAGAATTCCTCTGTGTATTATGGTTTGGTTCATCTTTTTGGAGCTAGGCTATTTCCTAGCTTCCATTTGCTATATGAAGTTATTTACATATATAATGGGGCTTAGTGGGACAGCCATGGCAGCTTTGGTACTTTTCAAGATGATTTGAGTATTAAATACTCTGATCTCAAGGGGATTTGGCCTGATGGTTCTGGGAAGACTTAAATTCATTTCAAGTGCAGGAATCACACTGAGGAATTCCTTTGCTCAGGTTGTCCCCCAAGCCAGGTTTTGCTGTGCTATTTTGATTTTGATGTCAATATTTAAAGGCTTTTGGTGCCTAATGAAAAGACTGAGGAGAAAGTTTAATGTACACAGTGCTAAACTTCAGATGCCTTTAGTTCCCCATGAAAACCATATATTAACTTTATGTACTGCTCAGACGGCTTCATTGCAAGCACATTTGGGCTTCTTTCCAAAAGGAACTGTCAGTTTAAATCTCTCTTCATACATGCATTAAATTTATACTGTTTCATAAAACAACAGTACAAAGGATGTTATTGACAGTTCTGCTCTTGAATTCAGCAAAGCTAAAATGAAACACTGGGTAGAAATTCAGTGTTGTTTGCAGAAAGATGTTGCTAAGCCCATGCTGCTAGGCATAGCTTTTAGTTTATGATCCTTGCCATTTCTCAAGAAGTGTTAGGGCAATAACTGCACCTGATTAAAAAGAAAAACTGTGCATCAGTACACCATAAAGCAGTGCCCTGGGAGGCCCCAAGCAGCTATGAACCTTGCAAACAATTTTAGTAGAGGTTTGCATCTCAGAGAATATGACACAAAATCTCACATTTGCTTAATCATGTTCAAACTTGCAACACCAAGAAACGAGTAGGTAAATTAAAACTACTGTTCCATGTGTTTTTAACTTGTTCTAAGGTCAAATTAAATTAAGCGAAAACACAGTGCTGATGTTTGAAGATATGAACCCATAATAGCATTGCCCTTCACTTGTGTTACAAAAGTAATTTTCCTAATATGACAAAATATAAAGTATTCTCGTTTGCTTGTTGCTGTTGTTACATCAGATTTTCCTGCTTAGTTGCCTCTAAAGCTTGGTAAATTTAGCAATAGACTCATTATGTGCAATCATGTAATTTGGTTCATCATGTGGAAGCTGCTATTTGAAGCTGACTGTTCAGTGTGCCTAATTTCAGTTGCACTTTTAAACCCCCATATTCTGAAAGTGTGGCCTGGGAATCACGTGTGGACTGAGAGATCCTGGCTTATCCGTAGATCAGACTTCCAGGGGCCTCAGGGTTGCAGCTCTTGTAGCATCTATTGCACAGCTTGATTCAGCTTATTAAAATATGACAGGCATCATATAGCACCAAGTTTGGGGCTGTTTCTGGATGATGTGTTGAGTCATAAAAAGCAAATTGTGAACCACTGCTAAAACCATACCAGGAGAATACTTACCCTGTTTAAAAAAGGCAATGGTGTGCAAGGGGCAATACGAACACTCTGAAGTTGATTTCTGTTGTTAAAGGTAAAACAAATTTCCTTTGTATATTAATATAAAATCATGTCTGCATATACCTTAGCATTTAGTTCAAAGCAGGAGTGCATGTTGTGTTTTGTTGTTTTGGGGTTTTTTTGTTTGTTTGGGGTTTTTCTAGACAAGGTTACTAATTGTTCCTACTTGCTGCGTGTTAGTTCATGATGCAGAGCAATCTTAGCTAGCACAGATGGGATTCCTTTCAGATTAAAGAGATGATGCACTCTGGGAGCACTTCATGTATTCCAGCCATTAATTGGTTTTGAGACTATGGAACCAGGCTCGAGCTCTTCAGAAGTAACCCCCCCAAAAACATGTGTAGTGCAAATATCAGGTCCATCGTGCCAGCTGCTTCATTCCTGTTTGTGTCGCTTGCTACAGAACGATTTAAAAGCATCATCAAAGCAGTGAAGGAACAAGTAATTCTTGCAGTGAAAACAATTTTGTGTGTTTTCCACTTGAGATTAGGATTTTTGAATTGTGTCAAATGTTCATTCAGTACATTCATATTATCTCATAGGAACATGTAATGCGGTCCTCTTCATGAATTATTATGAGGAGTCACTTCAATTGCTTAAAGACTTTTTTTTTCATTCCTACCAAACCATCGTTTTAAGTAAATGACTTTTTATCATTCTCTGTTTAACACATGTCATAGGTTCATAATGTCATAATTCATTGCTGATTTGACTTCTGCATTTTCTATTTTGAATGTGACAGGAAGCTCCAATGTACTGGAATAGGGGAAAATTTCATTAAACAGGTCTATTTCAATGTCAGCTTTATCTCATGAATTACAATATCCTGTTGATGAGAAGTGTGATATTTTATTACTGGTGCTGCAGCAAACCAAAAATGTTTTGAACTGCCAAGGAAAGGAAAATTTGTCAGGTGTATTCTTACAATAATCACCAGTACCGGAGGATTAATCTCCAAGAGAGCGTGTGCCCACATAAATTTAAGAACACTTTTAAAATTGCTTCTACCTCTATAAACTTATATGTATTTGAACTGAATATTGTGGCAGTAAACTAACGCTTCTTGATCTTCTGGGTGAGATGTTTTTGTCGTGAATTCCGTACCATAACTAAGGTTAGATACAATCCTGTGGTTTTGACTCTGCACCAGAACTCTGTTAGCAGGCTTGGGGGTGCAGGGTCTTGCTGCTGCAGAGAAACTAGGATGTGAATTTAGTTCTTACAGAGGAAAAAGATCTCTCCTGTCATATTCTCCAAGTTCTAATTTAGCAAGAAAAGGCAAAACACATGTAGAAATGTAAAAAACATCTATAGGGTAATTCTTAAAATCTGGTGCAGTTCTAAATAGTGCACTGCTTTTGTGCACAAATAATTCATTATTGAATATCATCTAATTTAAGAGAAATAACAGGATCTTACATATGAATTGATATACATGCCTTAAGCTCATTTTTTTTACATATGAATTGATATACATGCCTTAAGCTCATTTTTTTTTTTGTTATTTGTTTTATAAAATGTTTTCAAACCCTATTTACTAAAATCAATATTGATATAATTTTACAGTGGCCTTAAACTTCCAGACACCGGGAATGCCAATGGAATTGCAAGATGGAAAATTCCTGGACAATGGTGGTTGTGGCTACGTGCTGAAACCTGAATTCTTGAGGGATCGCAATACAAGATTTACACCCCACAACGTGGGAGGATACAGTAAACCAATGTCTCTGTCAATAAGGGTAAGATTACTGAGGTGTAGCTTCGTTCCATAAAAATGGGAAAACAAATGCTATGTAGTTCAATGTAATTGTTATCTATTGTTTGTTTCTTTTTCTTCATTTTATTCCCATTCTTGGTTGTTGGGAACTTTAATAACGTTTTCAACAAGGTGGTAAAACTCATATAGTTATCAGCTGCTGCTTGGGTGCTCTCCCATCTGTAGTTCACTTATGTTCGCTAAAAATATGTAGGGGTTCAGAGCCTGGAAGAGTCTGCAAAAATACATGATTTGTCATGATGCTGTATTGAGAAATATAAATAATGTATCTGGCAAAGGGACCGGTCAGTTGTGCTTGTGGAAACAGGACTCTGAAAACACAGAAATCAAATGTGCACTTTGGGTGTTATTTCTTTTGATATCAAAAATATCACGTGCAGTATTGTAATGTTAATTGACAAATGGAAATTTTTAAAGATAAGATAGGAAGCTTTACGCTTCCTTTAAGTCCCATTATCTTACTATGCATGTATAAAAGATTATTTATAATCCTAAAATTATATTTATAAGTGTGAAAGGAGGGATGAATTAATAAGTCTTTGAATTATTTCTACTTCTCCCAAATTATAATGTGATTTACTTCCTAAAAATACTAGAAATACATGTATTTACAAATAAATGGTTAGAAAAGCCCTTTTTTTGACGTCAAGTAGATTTATTATAATTGTTCAGTAATTAGAAAGCTACCTTTTCCCCATGAAAAAGTAATATTTCTGATTACACAGAATACCACTTGCATAAATGCTATTTAATTAGCATATAATTGGTGTGTAATTGCTATTTTGTTTCTTTCAGAGTAATAAATAGTGGAGATAAAACAATAGTTAGTGACAATTATAAAATACTTACATAATGCACGCACCTAATCAAGAGCATTTTAGTGTCCTGGCAGTGAGCATACCAATTGTGAACAGACATTGCTCGATGATTTCAAGCAGCCAGGCAAATACATCAGTTATTTTAGCCCTAATTTGTATGAAGCTGGAATTTTGATGAGGAGAAACCCTGAATTGTAATGCAGGAGACAGACAAAAATCATTGTCAATGCGAAGGAAGTGTCTGAGTTTGGAAGAAGCTGGAGAAGAGAGAGGCAGTGTTTTAGACTGAGGACTTTAGACTGAGGCTACAGGCTGGGTAGTGCAGGCTGCAGAGGAGCAATGGCATCCCACTGGCTGAGGGACTGAAGGACACAGAGAGCCCCATTCACTGTCAGCAGCAAAAACCAGGAAATGGTGGCTGAAGACAAAAGGAATCGGGAGCAGGAGTCAAAGGAAAAGCAGCTTGTGCTGAAAATGTTACTAACTGGGTGAATGGAGAAATTACTTAACAGAAAGTGAAGATATAAAACATCTCGGGGTCAAATCACTCAGAATGAATGAAGGAATGAATGAAGAACGGAAAAATCACATAGGGCCTGATATTACTGAATTCATCGTCCTTAACCTGATGTGCCACAATTCCCATCAACAAGAGGCATAGAGCCTTTGAAGCAGAAATAGAGATATTCAAGGTGCTTCATGAAGAGTCTTCTCAGCCTAACAATTTTTACAAATCTCTGTATGTCTGCTTCACCTTGGGTCTCAAAAATTGATTGGGTTTATGGATTTGGGTCATAGTGTGCTTAAAAGAGCTCACTCTTTTCCCACCCCAAGGGTGACTTAGGCTGGGTCTAGTAACAGGTCATGCAGGCCTTGGCCAGCGGGGCTGTATTTTCATCATGGCATTCAGGGCATGGAGAGGAATCTCCCAGGTCCTTAGCAGGCAGCCCATCAGTGACTGCAAAGCTTTCTGGTGAAGGTAGTAGCTATTTCCTAGGAAGAAAGGGCATCAGTGTTTGCCAAGCCTCTGCTCTTCAATATTTCAGGCTAGAACTTCTCCTGGAGCAAGCTGTTACAGAAAATACCTAAGCAAAAGGTGGAATTTGTGGGGTTTGATTTTTTTAGGTGGTTGACAGGGGAATAAGAATCTCTTACGATGCTTAGTCCTGAGACTAGGGTCAGGAGTTATATCTTTCACCTATGCTTTCAGGCTTGTATATCTCTCTCAATCCATTCTGTACACTGATTTCTAAAAAGCTGATTGCTGTACAGATGCTTACTCTTTCCTCGGTGTCCTGAAATATGGGTAGAAAGCAGACAAAATTGTGACTTTCATAAATCCTTTCTTAGGCTGGGTGCCAGATTACAGGGCAATCTGAGACAAAATTTCCAGGTAGCTAACCAAATCAAGGAGAAAAACTTCAGGGAGCTTAGTAAATGAAGAGCTTTTGTGTTACTGTGCAAGAGATGGAGCACAGGTGAGGCAGTCTGCTACATACCCTGTAGCACAGTGCTGATGTCACTGTGGGTCTTGAAGCTGATCCACTCCACACAGATTAGAACTCATGAGCTTGACAGCAGAAAAAGCAAAAATCACTGGAGACTGATTCCTCCAACATTGTTATTTTGCATGCTAACAAAATATAATGTTTACATGTAGCTGTTGAATAAAAACTTAAACCTGAAGATTATTGTAATATCATTTATATATATATATATATATATATATTTATAAAGAGGGTGGTGAAACACTGGCACAGGCAGCCCAGAGAGATCATACGTTTCCCATCCCTGTAACCATTCAAGGTCAGTTTGGACTGGACAAAATTATCAAAAAATTAAATTAGATGGAAAGCACCATATTCTTGATTCCATTGTGTTTAATATGTTTTCCAGTTTATGGCTGATATATACTTATAGTAATTTCTTATGAAAGTTGTTTCTATTATGGATACAATATGGCTGTGGTGAAGACCTTATTCTTACAGTTATTTCAATACTTTAATACTTTCAAAACTTTAATTTTCCAGCTGATCAGTGGCCATCAGTTACCACCCAGCAGCCTGTCGAAGACCAATAAAGCTGACCCTAAGGTGCAGATAGAAATCTATGGTGTGCCAGAGGATCAAGCAAGAAAGAAATCCAGTGTTGTAAAAAGCAATGGTGAGCACCACTCTGATTGTCTTGACTGGGGACAGAGCACAACAACATTTTATAAGGAATCACCAACTTTGCATCCCAAGGAGTTGTCATAGAAAATGACATTATTTCTCTCTAGACTAGGATCCTCTGGCACAAAATCTGTAGCAGAAGTTCATGCTGAGTGCCATTTTTCTAGACTGGTAGATTAAGGAAGAACAAACTCCTAATTGGGAGCACTCTCCCTTTCTAAAGGAAGATGGAATTTTTTTTGCACACTTCTGTGGGCTCATCCTGGACAGCAGCTCAGCCCCACAGAGCTGCTTGCCTGCTTTTCCCCTGGTTGGATGGGGAGAGGGCTGGAAGGGCCAAAAGGAGAAAACCCTTGGGTTGAGATGAAGACAGTTTAATAGGTAAAGTGAAAGATGCACACACAAGCAAAGCAAAGTAAGGAATTCATTCACCACTTCCCATGGGCAGGCAGGCATAGAGCCATTCCCAGGAAAACAAGGCTTCGTTATCTCGCATTGTTGTTACTCGGGAAGACAGATACTGAAACTCTGAATGCCCTCCCTTCCTTCTTTCCCCCAGCTGTGAGCATGACACCATATGCTATGGAACATCACTTTGGTCAGCAGGGGTCAGCTGTCCCACTTGTGTCTGCTCCCAAATTCCTGTGTACCCGCAGCCCCTTCACTGGGATGGGGAGGGTGCTTTGCGGAGTGAGAAAGACAGAAATCTAGACACCGTGTAAGCCTGTTCAGCAACAGCTCAAACGCTGGTGTGTTATCAGCACTGTTTGGGTCAAGAATCCAAAATGCAGCACCATAGGGGTTGATATGAAGAAAATTAACCCTGTCTCAGCCTAAACCAGAACACAAATTTGTAAATTTAGACTTTTTTCTTAAGAAATTGCCGTAAGCTCATCACTTGTCTCATTTGAAGTTCCTAGTAGGAGTAATCCCTTAATTGCTTGACAGGTGAAGTGTGTACTCTTTGTAGCTGTCTTTGAGCACTCCCTTATCTTTATCGTATAGATCTTCTTGATGTCTCAGACTACAAGTTCCCTGTGATCTCCCTTTGTCTGTACCTGTCTTCTATTCTTCCTTTTTCTTTTTTATAGATGGCTGCTGTTTTAAATCAGGCCCTGAATTTCTTTCCTCTGTAGGAATATTGCTGAAGATGAAGCAACCCCCTCCTGTTCCACATTCTCTTTTCGTATTTCTAGTCAAGTGCACGTTTTACTACCTGAATTTATTTATTTCCAACACTGTGAAAGGAGAACATTTGGTAAAAGCATGAAACTGGTATGGCAATAGGAAAACTTAGGTAGAGGAGAGGTTCTTAACCTGGCTATCCCTGTCCCATTTTTCTGTCTTTTAAGGGATGACACCAACTGTCTTAGGCTTTTGTACCACTACAGTCAGGGGGAGTCTCATTATTTATTTAAATAGGCCCAGAAATCTGGGGTAAAAGAATGAACCTTTACCGGTTCAGCCTAGTGATAGCAGGTACACTAATTCAGTTACTGAGTAGAAAAAAAAGAAATCATATTTTAATCCTGTTTCTTTTCTCTTTTCATTAGCTTTGAGCCCTAAATGGAATGAAACTTTCTCTTTTACCATCCAAGTTCCAGAACTGGCAATGATACGCTTCTGTGTGGAGGATGAGGTCTCTCTGGTTCACAATGAATTCCTTGGCCAGTTCACTTTACCTGTGATGAGCCTGAATACAGGTAAGACTTTTATGTGAACCACCCATAACACCTCAAAAACAAATCTACAACATTCCAGGCTTTTATTATTACTGTAGCATTGAGAGAGTACAGCATCATGCCTATTTTCTAAAGGATGATTTTGTAACTATATGAATAAATGGCACTCTCTGTTTTTTGAAATAATTGTATTCTCTGAATGCAAATCCATGGTGTTGAAATCAAAACAATATTAATGGCAGTTGATTATTCCTACTGCAGTATTCCATTTTAAATAGAAACTGCTCAAATGGTATTTTAATTCATTGCAAGAAGTGAGACTAGTCAGGACTGCTATGAAGGCAACAGTTCTGTGCATTTTCTACTCAGATAGATTCGAAACCCAATACAAGCCAAATTAAAACAAAACAAACCACCAAAAATCCCTCAGGTAACCTTTATGCAACTTTTCAGAGTGGAGAACAAAGGCTATAAATTAGGCAAAATATTTATGGCATTTTTCGTGCTAGAGTTTCTTTTGTTATGCCAGTAGAGTTCCCGGAACCTTTGTAATGAATAGGCTGCACATAAAGAGCAGACACAGAAGTCAATAGGCCAAGGAGAAAGGCTTATGTAAAATGGCTGTTTACTACACTGGCTTTCCAAAGCTATTTCTGACAAAACAAACAGCTTTTATTAGTGAATAAAGATCGGAAGGCAAAACATTGGAGCTGGCAACAGGCAATGTGCCTTTTTTATTAAGCTTAACAGGATTTTAAATGGCTTTTTTTCCCCCATGTTTGGAAGTCATAAAGCTGCTTGTGATTCTTAGTTGAGGTTGAGGAGTTATACAAGAACAAAGACATTACTCTTGGAGCTCAGTTGTTTTTCTACAACATAAATTTTTACACTGATAGCCTTTTACTTTCCTTTTTCTTTGTATACTTGTGGATAATGAAAAAAACTTAACCCACCAACTCACAGTGTCTGAGACAAATTTAAATATCAGGCACTGCTGCTTACATGTGCTTGTAAAATTATTGATTGAGGCTTTTTTTTATATACAAATTTTCAGTGTGGCTTAATGTCTCTGTAAGATTAATTTTGGTCACAAATGAGGGATTCATATTTCAGAAAAGTAAAAGCAGTAGATTATCCAGGAAATATTTTCAGTAGAGTAATTAAAAATGCTAGGGAATGAGTCTAGGTACAAAAACTATAAACAGTACCAAACAAATTGCTCCAATCCCCACTTAACACAACATAAAAAAAAGTAATTTGCCATCAGGATTCTCAGAGGCATAAATAAAATGCTTCTAAGAGGTGAAGTGATAAATTTATTGCAAGCATTTATTGCAATGCTTAACATTGAGACCTCTGAAGCCAGGTCTGGAACAATGGTTTTGCTTTAGGTGCTCAAGCTCTCTAAGCAGTGAAAAGGGAAAATAATGTTCTTGCAGAGGGAGTCACACAAGAAAAAGACAAGGGAAGAACTGCCTAAAATGCTGAAGGGAGAGCTAGGATTTCAGTCTTAGTCTTCAGAGCTCCAATTGCTTTAATCTGTACTACAGGACTGTCCCTCAGTCCCTAGGATTCATATCCCTGAGGTGTCCCTGAGGGCAAGTTGCTTCCAAAAGCTGAGCAGTGCTTACATCTTTTTATTTTCTTTGACAGGCAGTGGGACAAAGTTGTGCCACTTCCTCCCTTCTCTGCATTTTCTTTTGAAAGGATTCAAATCTATATCCACACTGCCTTCCCTTCCCCAGCAGCAGCCTCCCAACTACTTGTAGACTCCACCGGGGAGGAATGCTTGCTGTCCAGCAGAATTTGATTTGCCATGTAGTGATTATGTAGCTGTACTCAGAGGGGCTGGAATTGAGAAAAATCCTCTACCTGGGGGGTTAAAGGCAAAGAGGAGAGGGGTCCTCTGTCACAATCCCTGTGCCAATGAATCTGCCATGGAGAATACTAATACAGGACAGAAATTCAATTATTACCTCTACTATCACGGGATCCATGAATAGTTAATTATTTAATGCAAATTGGAGCAATTTCAATAAAAAAAGGAAGTTTTACTTCTCTCAGGACACTTTGTAGAATATTCTGTAGGTAGGGGCTAGAACACAAGTCTTCAGAAATTAGAATCTTAGTCCTTGAAGTGTATCTTTGGATAGGAAATCAGCCAAGCCTTTCACACATTGTGTGCATGCCTTAAAAACTGATCTCAAATGTAAATTGCCTGAAACCAGCTTTAATATCTGCTGCCCAGAATCTGAACCTCAAATAGCAGGGGAACTTTTGTGTAACATGGCTGAACAAGGGGAAATGGCCTCAAGCTCTGCCAGAGAAGGTTCAGTTGGATATCAGGAAGAATTTTGTTACTGGGAGAGTTGTTCTGAATTAGAAAGGGCTGCTGAGAGAGGAGGTGGAATCACCAACCCTGAAGGTGTTCAAGAAACAACTGGATGTGGCACTTAGTGCCACGGTCTGGTTCACAACACAGTGATCAGTCAAAGGCTGGACTCTCTGATGTTAGAGGTCTTTTCCAATCGAAAATATTCTATGATTCTGCATAAAAGAAGCAAGAAATTCCAAACCCAGGTAAATGTGGGTCTCTAAGACTCCACAGGCAATCCAGACACACCTAAAGAGGGATTTTGAAAACTGCAGTTCAGAACATACGTACTCACACAAAACAGAGACTTACTCAAATAACTGGAGTTATACATACATAGACAAAACACAGAACATTTTTGAGATTGTTTTGTTTTCTAAGTGGGTAAGTGAACTGTGTTTGAAGTGAGAACTTCAGCTCATCCAAATGCTTTAATGACCAGATGAACACATAGTTTCTGATGGCATGACTTATTTCTGGTAAAGTGAATTACTCATACGAAATCAACTTTTTAAGATATCATGGTAGAAGGTCTTACATGTCACTTTTTTCTGCCTCAGCTGGACAGTGCACTGCTGCTGCAACACCATTCTGTAGGTGTTATCACTGCTGATTCACAAGTTATTTCATTTGCTATCAGAACAATATGTGCAGCATGTAACCTTGGATGTTACAATGTAAGCTTTGCCCATGTTTAAATATCACTGGGCTAAAAGTCTTCCATTTGAAAAAATACCACATCCTGGAAAACACTGGAGCTTTTCACTCCGGGACCAAAAATACCAGAATTGAAATACTATACATATAGAGAGGAGAAAAAACAGCACAAATGGTGTTTGGGTCCTGTATAATTTCATTTTATTTTAAAGAGTTATTTACAGAATAATAAATTACGCCTTGTTTGCATAGATGATCATAAAAACACTCCATCATAATATTTGTGCTTGTGGTTAATACACTAATAAGGTGTCATTATATTTACAGGTTACCGTAACATTCCGCTGCTGTCCAAAGAAGGCATCAAGCTGGAATCTGCGTCGCTGTTTGCTCACATCTGGTACTATCGATGATGTTCTGCAGAAGAAATTGTTCTGGGGGATTGCCCCCCGCCTCAATAAAGTAGCATTACTGGCCTTGCAACAGCCCAATGGCCTGATTCCCAGAGTGGCACATTCTCAATGATTTTATGAAGCCAGCTGGACTTTTATGTAAAGGGGTATCCTGGATAAGGGCTACTGACCTTGGCCCTACTGCTGTTTTTCTGTAGGAGAAGACAGGCTTTGAGAAAACCTACTGAACCTCCAAGTGCACAAATCCATGGGGATATATCCACAGGCCCTGGGGGAACTGGCCTAAGCCACTGTCCATGATATTTGAGAAGTCATGGCAGGCCAGTGAAGTTTCCACTGATTGAAAAAGGGGAAACACAGCCCACATTTGCTATCAAAAGCAGCATCGAGGGAGGTGATTTTACCCTTCTAGTCTGCTCTCAGGAGATCCTACCTGGGATGTTGCATCCAGCTCTGGGGCCCCCAACACAAGAAAGACGTTGATCTTTTGGACTCAGTCCAGAGGAGGGTCACGAAAATGATCAGAGGTGTGGAGCACCTCTGCTGTGAGGAAAGGCTGAGAGAATTGGGTTTCAGCCTGGAGAAGAAAAGGCTCCAGGGAGACCTTATAGAACCTTCCAGTAGAAGAATGTGTAGTGATGGGACAAGGGTGGATGGCTTTAAACTGAAAGAAGGTAAGTTCAGGTATTAAGAAGAAATTCTTTACTGTGAGGGTGGTGAGGCACTGGCACAGGTTTCCAGGGAAGTTGTGGACTCCCCATCCCTGGAAGTGTTCAAGGCCAGTTGGATGGGGGGCTCTGAGCAACCTAAAAAGTGTCTTTGTCCGTGGCAGGGGATGAGACGATCTTTAAGATCCCTTCTAACCCAAGCTATTCTGTGATTCTATCATTCTATGATTATTTAGAAGCAATTCATAAATACTGAACGTTTTTGGATATTTTAAAAATTCAGTTTATGTCACCTGCAGCTAATTTCAAATTTATGATTAATTATTGAGAATAATAGTCCAATGTATATGACCGATTATGCTAATTTTTATGATGAGAGCATGTTACATTGACATTTTTATTTGTATTGAACAAAATTTCTTACCATTGTATCTTTTCAAGGGAACAGGAAAAATTACACATACAACGTTCCCTTTAAATCTGTAAAAAGCGGGTTCTGATTGGGCTATTCTTCTTTAGTGCACATTTTACCTGAAAAAATAGTTTTGAGAAAAAGAAGTAGCTCTTAAAGTAATAAAAAATCATATGCTAGTATTGGTACCTCCTGCTGCTAAAGCAAGATAAATTCATGGACTGATTTGTTAAGAACCATGTTCCTCATAGGAGCAGGGAGCTCGGGATACATCTTACTGGGAACTCAGGAAGCAGGAAACACTGTGCTTTGAGGAGAGCTAGAGAATTTTAGAAAAAGCAAGGGCTGATAATGTGTTTGAAGATCTATGAGGACAACTTCTTGCCTAACAGAGCTATCTTGCCCATAAGACACAATTTTCCCATCTTCCGTACAGAACTGAAGTATCGTCCTTCCGCAGGACTACAGCTACACAACTAATGGCAGATTTGTTGCTCAAATAGGATTTTTTTTTAAAAAAGAAAGGATGTTATATTGACAAGTTTCTTTCTTTAATATCAAACAATACTGCTTATGTTTGCCGGCAGTTCTGATAATACATTGTGATGCTCTTTTTATTTATTGCTATTCTAATGTTTTATTTAATGTTGCTCTAAGATGGAAAATCAGGGCATGTGGTAAACGAGGGTTAGAAAATGTCACAGGAAATAACATTATTAGAAAATTGCATTATAGGTTTAATAAGGAAACTGAGACAGCACACTAAGAATCTAAAATCAATATTGAACTGTAAGGTCAGGTAATTTGATAACTTTGTAAGGTGGTCTCAATGTGTTTTCCTGCTTGAATGACAAGGTACTTGATTCCTTTCCCAGGAGAGCCTGTAGTATAAAATGTTGGGTGTCCTGATCTTTGTAGTGATAATATTCTGCATGCCAGCCAATATCCCTTGCACGTGATAAATATTTTATGGTTTCTTACAGCTCTGAATAGACTAATAATATTCAAACAGAGTTCCCCTCACCTCGTTTTACTGAGGAAGAGCTTGATACATTAGTTTGACTGGGGAAAATATTCTCAGATGAAACCTGATCAAGTCCATTGGTTTGATGCTGAGAAAAACTCCAGCTTATTTAATTTCCTAACTAACACTCCTAGTCCCACTTCAGGAGCTTTATAGAACTTTATATTCTGAAGACTGATTTGTGAGCGTCCTTTGGGAGAAGAAGACAATTATCTTCACTTCTGGGATTATTATCCCTTTGTTGACCACTTTTCCAACTGATAGGACAAATGTCAGATCTGCCCAGTATATGGTAACTTAAAATTTACAGCAGCTCAGATCACAAATCAACACATCTCCTGTGCCTTAAAAACGTGCCCCTGGTCCTGGAAAGGTTTATACACATGGTCAGTGGGTGTGTGCAAGTCTGGCAGTAATGGACAGTTCATTGTGGTTGCTCACACGCCAAATGTTTAAAGATGTGCTTAAGTGCTTCCTCAAATTAGAGAAAAACAGAGCCCATCATTAGCATCTGTGAACTCAAAGGAACCACTCATGTTCATTATTTATTATATAAACACATATTTTATAGCCCTGAGGTCTATTCAATGCATGTATTGACTTGAACCCCTTATGCAGCATAGGAGGGAAGTGGGAAGACTGCTGAACAAATGTGGGAAGACTGCTGAACAAATATCTGTGCTATCATGATCTTAAATAAATCCCCCACTGAAAGCTCACATTCAATATATTCTTTTTATTCACAAACATTAGCTTCTCCCTCCTCCTTTCTTCACATAAGTGACCAGTTATATCTGCCTCTTGGATGTTAGAATAAAAGAAACAATGACATATCTTACTAACAAATCAATATCCTGGATTAAATGTTACATTGTATCAAAACTTTTAAAGTTATTTTAAAAATAAAGTATTGATTGGATAAGATTTAATGTGAAATTTGCTGGACATCTGAAATATATTGGCAGGGAACCATCCCACGGTTTTCTGGTGAACTCATCACATGCAGTGATGATAAATTACACCATTATCAGCATTGTTTCAACACAGTCAGTGGAATTAATGGGCAAAGAATGAGGCCCCACACACTGATGTGTACAGAATTCAGTATTTTTAGAGTACTATTTAATATTAACAAAACCAAGCCCTTCATTGCTGTCATAAGAACTTTCTGCCTGTTGCTACAAGTCCTTGGCATGTGATTCCTTAGACTCACACTGTCAGGAATCTGTGGCAGGAAGGTGGTAGCACTTTTAAGACAATAGCCTTATGGTTAGAAATGTGAAGATGTGTGTTCAGCAGATGACTGCCTCTTCTCAAGGGAAACTGAGACAAAATGTACCGTGGGAAATGGGATAAAGAAACATCAGTGGGCAAATAATTGAATCATCTTGGAGAACATTTAAATTACACTGTTTCCCAGTGGGTACCACTTTTCTTCATTTAACTGGACACTGCTCAGTCGAATGTTAACAGCTCCCACGAATGTTCCTTTGCTTTTCACAACAAGCTTCAGTACATGGCCCTGGAGCTCTGTGACTTTGTCATACACGATCTGAAAATATATAGTGAAACAGAAAAAGCATACAAATTTGTTAATCTATTTGACAAGCAAAGCACTTCAATGAAGCATTCAGGATGATGATTAATCCAACTTTGTGATAATTGCTTTAAAATTCCATCCAGAATAGTAAGTTATTAACCATGAGCCCAATTCACTTAACTTTGTGAATTTACCTCAGAAATACATTTGACCTTATCTAGTTTATATAAAGTGATTCTACCTTAGAATCACAAGCTTAGGCTTGTGAGATCTGATTACCATTTGTAAACAAATTTGAAACCTGTCTTGCACAATGCTTGAGAGAAAAAAAAAACAAACCAGTATTCATAACTTTCCCTGTAAAAAGTGGAAAAGATTGGATCCAGTTTAGCAAGTGAAACTTACTAAATTTAGATGTTTCTGATACTCCAGAAGTGCTGTTGATACTTCTCAAAATAAATGAGACAGTAGTTTAGCATATCTTAAAAAATTACTAAGGCCTATAGTTCTAAAAATAGCCTTTAAATTACCTTATTACTATGAGAACTCACAGGGATTTAGTATGAAATGACAGTGGTGTATTTTCTGCATTAAAAAAAACCACCAAACAATCTGGAGCAATAGCGTAACAAGAACAAGCTGCACTCAGAACAGATTCCCATGCTTCAGTCTCTGCATTAATCAAAAACTGCTGAGTGAACTGCATGTGGACTGATAAAATGTGAAGGAATGCTCTCAGATAGTGCAGGCCTGAAAGGTAAGCCCTCTTAAGAGAATTGTATTCATCTAAAATTTGTATGGCTGGAAATGTTTTTGCTATTTTAGTTGCGGTGGAAAAAGGTTTTAAATTTTAATCTCTCTAAGCTATTTAAAAAGCAAACGTGGTGACATTCTCTCACTTCAGGAGAATGGGAAACTGAAACTGCCTAAAAGGCATTTTCCTGCTTGGATTTTCCATGGAATCTGAATGCAGGCTGTACCTAAGGCACTGCTGAGGAAAAGGAGAGACAGATTGAGCCCCTCTAGCTTGGATCTGTGGGCTGGACTGATGAGCCCTCTCTGTACTTCCCCTTGCAACTGCAGGAATTTCACAGGAAGCATGGAATGAACAGGACACCAGGTGACCGTCACAGAAAGCACCAACAGACAGGACACCGAGAAAGGTCTTATCAGGGGGTTAACATTTCCTTTTCTATTTAGAAACCTTTGGAAATAATAGTTTGGAATGGCTGTTACGAAAGTTGCACCTGGTGGTGCTTTTTGGTTTTGATGTTTACTGTGCCTATTTTACCAAATTGCATGTGTATTACAAATTCCACGGATTCTCTTTCCCCCACCAAAACAAAAGCAAAATGATGAAGAAAATCTGAAAAGCAAGGACAGGTACAGTAAGCATAATATAATTTAGCATAAATCTGTGATCTGACACTGAAGCAATGCTAATGTTACCAAAGAAAGCTGCCTTGTTTCTTTGCCAATACATTAAAGGTACCAGCTGTTGCTTTAAATCACCAAAAACTACACATATAAGCTGTAAATGCTAAAAAACTGAACTGGGGTAATGAACAACTTTCAACCTTTGGCCAAAATGAGGCTTTAATCTTTGAGCAATGACAGACGTTTGCAGTGCAGGGTGGGTGGTTTTCAAATGATCCCAGTAAACTGTTCCTAAAATGGTACTGCAAATTTAGCTGGAGTAAGGTATACATTATCATCAGGATGTAGGGACAGAAGAAAGGTCTGGAGAAGGCTGAATTAGGATGTGGATAAAACAAATGCCACCTGCCAGAATTTGGGAACAGTTAAATCCTGAAATGCTTGTGCAGTGAGAATATTTGCTTGACTTTTACACAGATAGATCAGACGGAGGTGAGTTATACGTGGCCATGCAGCAAATCAGTGGGACAGTTAGGGCTGGAATTCAACTATTCCTGGCTCCAAAAAGAAACACCATTGACCTACAGGAGTCTAATGACATTTTAATCACAAATGAGGGACAGTGGCTTCTCCTTAGGTAGCCATGGCACAGTTCCTAGATTTGGTAATTAATCCAAGGTAGTTTTGATGCATGATGCTGGAGGGGGAGGCCATGGTTCCTCGTGCAGCTCCCCTCCTCCCCTTCCATTGGATGGGCTGGGGCTACTCTGCCTTCATTTTCTCTTTACACTGTATTCCATTTTTCTGTGTTCCTCCTCTTCTTCTTTACCACCATTTCTTAATGCAATATAACATCAACCACTGTGAATGCCACAAATTCCAAAATCCAAATGCTGGCACAAAAGAAAAGAAAGATTTGTTTGCTAAAAGCAACTCCAAAACATTTTCTGTAACTCATTTTATTGTCAGCCCTCCTGGACTTTCACATCTTCACTCTCACACACATGAGCAAAAATCAAACATAAAAAGCACTTTTGCAAGGTTGATAATTTGCTGTAGGCAGTCATAAGCAATAGAAGTACAAAACTAAAATCAAAAATACCCAAGAGAAGCACATTTCAGATTTTTCTTAGTCTGGAACAAAGAAAGAAATTAATATACAGCTTCCTTCCAGCCATTTGGCTTTAATAAAAACTTATGAACTCATAAAAAAGGCTACTACATTTCTGTACACAGTGTTTTGGACAGTAACTAACTTAAGAGACAGCTGACTTATATTTTTAGTAGTTCTTCTTCCCTGGGGCTGCTTCTGCCTCAGTCTACCAGCCTTGGACAAAAAATGCATCCAGAATGACATCGCATATGGAGAAGCAGAGCTGCTAAAGCACAGGCATCGGGTTGGAAATGGCCAAGTTCAATGGAACCATATGTCCCCACTGTGATTAGCACTTCCCAGTGAAAAAGATTGAGCATCTGGGAAGAAGGCCCTCAGTTTTGATTAAGGACATTAAAGTTTTCACGGAATTTCTTTTAATGGCAGTGGAATACTCACTAACCACAATTAAATCTCCTCCCAGTGACTACTGACTGACTGCAGACAGGATTTTGGATTTCCTTGCATTCAAATGGATCTCAGAACGATTGGAAAGATAATTGTCTTCCAGTGTTGCTGGCTGGTTCTTATCTGTTGTCCATTTTGGATACCTTACAATGAATGTTATGATATAATCATATTACGTTCCTTTGCTTTAAATATCTTTCAAATGTAAAGGAATTTCTTTAGACAGAATAATTAGATTCATTCCACTCTGATAGCAAAAAAAGAAGGAATGAACAAAAAAATAAAGCCTAGTTCCTTGTTATTCCATTGCAGTACTGTAGGGAGAGAAATTTGTCTCAACTGTGAGCAGCAATACTACTCAGGGAACTTTCTTACAGAAGGCTGGAAGTCATCAGTGTAAGCAGGCAACTTTTGTAATTAACAGATGTGGGAAAAGAGAAATATTAGAACTCCAGGACTGGGAAACTAGGAGATAAGCACTCAGACTCTGCTGACTAACCTAAGCTTCATCATATCTTATCTATGAAACAGGGTGGAGTGGTAATATTTTCCATGCCTTCTACTTTATAGCCTGCTGAAAGAGCATTTGTAAATTGCTTTGAGATCTTTAGGAGATTTGTTACATGCAATAATTATAATCTCCAATCCCACCTACTGTTTCAATCTCATCTGCCTTTACAAATGAAAACGTTTTATACCACTTCCCATTCTGCCATAAATGTTTCTCCATACAAATGTTTCCTTTCACCCCAGAGGCATGAGCACTTCAGTGGTGTGTGAAATAATCATATTATATAGCCATGAACTGATGCCATTTTAACATGAAAAGAACCTGGCTATTTATTCTTGTGTTATCATTTAGGACAGTGACAACCAATTTTCAAATGTTAATTTGAATAACAGCATCCATTCAATTAATACTTTTCATGCTATTGTGCATATCTGCATTGAGAACTGCCTGAGTTATGGTGCAATGATGCTTGGTCTCATTTGGCTAATGTGTAACTGTGGTTATGGGGTAAGACAGCGCACTGTGACAAATTCAACTGCTTTCCTGAAGAGAGAGACATAAAAGATACTGTTTCACTTCTGAGATAGATGCAAAGCTGTCCCCATTTGTGGTTCATCTTATGATACATTCCTTCTTTTTGATCATCCTCATTGAAACAGCTCTAAAAATGCCATAGTGTTATTTTATTTCAAGAGTGGGCAAAGCAAATCAAGCAAGTTGCACCTGTGTGGGTTGTGGGCGACCTGCTGGGAAGCAGCTCTGTGGGGGTCCTGGTGGGCTACAGGCTGTCCATGAGCCAGCAGTATGTCCTTGTGGCCAAGAAAGGATCCTGGGGTGCAGGAAAAGCATTGACAGCAGGTTGAGGGAGGTGATCCTGCCTCTCTACTTGACCCTAATGAGGCACATCTGGAGTGCTGTGTCCAGTTCTGGGCTCGACAGATCAATAAAAGCAGGGAACCACTGGAGTGAGTCCAGTGAAAAGCTACGGAGGTGGTGAGGGGAGTGGAACATCTCTCTCACAAGGAAAAGCTGAGTGAGCTGGGCCTGTTCACCCTAGAAAAGAGACAGCTGAGAGGGGACCTCATCCATGTCTGTCAGTGTCTGCAGGAAGGGGTCAGGGGATGTACCAAGCTCTGCTCCTTGGGGCCCAGCGATGGGACAAGAGGCAGCAGGAGAAACTGATGGCCAGGAAGTCTCACCTGAATGCGAGGAAGAACTTTCCTGTGCAGTGACTGAGCACTGGAACAGATTGCCCAGAGAGGGCGTGGAGTCTTCCTCACCAGTGATTCTCCAGAACCATCTGGACACAATCCTGTGCCCCGTGCTCCAGCATGGCCCTACTGGAGCAGGGAGATGGGACCAGATGACCACTGTGGTCCGTTCCAGCCTGACCCATTCTGTTATTCCATGAAACAAGAAAGGGTGGAAGAAAGTGAACGGTACTCACAAGTTCATTGTAAGTAGGGTCAGAGCCTTTTGGAGCTGTTCTTGTTTTCCTTCGACTGACCTCATAAGGATCTGGCAGAAGATAAAATTCAGCGTGCGCACTTGGGGCAGAGCCATCTGGGAGGCGCTGGAAAACAAGAAGGTCATAAATATGAATGCCCATGTTCTAGCAAACAAAACAAATAAAAAGTACCAGATGAAATCTGGGCTTTTAGCAGACACAGAAACATGTTACATTCTCATCATTCTCTGGGCTAAATTGGAGTGCTAGAGGAATAACAAGAATTGTTAGGATTCAGCTTAAAATGGAATCAGGAAAATAAAAATTAAATAATACCAAGAAAAGGTAAAATTGTCTATCTTTAATATTTTTCATTCTGATGGAAAAACCCTTAAGCTTCAATCTACTCTAACTCATCTTAATCTGATACAAAGTCCAGCCCTTCCACTTTCCAGTGCAATGCATAGAAACTGGATTTTAGACAGTAAGCTCCTATTGATTTTAAGCCCTAAATATCAGTGCTGATACTGGGGAGAACTGATTGTTTCTAAGGGTGTTTTATATTACTATAGGAGAGCCAGGAGCATTTCCTGCAGCAATATGGGCAGAACAGGATTCTTATAGCAGCCTCTCCAATCTCGCCCACCACACAGCTGCAATCTCTCTTTAATTTTCCAGTTCAGGTTACTGAACGATATTCCAGATATTCCATCTTATATGGTAGCAACTCGAGATCAGAGACAATCTATTAACCAGGCTCAGTCATCAGCCTGAGTGGGTGGAGAATTTTTTGATAACTTCTGAGGAGCTGTAAAGTTATTCCTAAAGCAGCATTACAATTACTCAGAAAACACATTGTATTACTTCAGGCTTCAAAAGAACACACAAGAAACATAATCATGGAAAACTATGGAGCAGGCATCCTGCCAGCATGTCACTTAGTGCTTGGCTTATAATTAAGCACAAACCCTTGCGTTGGTTACACAGTATACAATCAGAAAACACAAAATGGGGCCTATCAAAATACCAGTAATTTTAATCATACCATCAGCATTTTAGATGGGAAATCTAAAATTTCCAGCTCCCAGGCAATCCAGTGAAAAGACGCAAATAAGAATACAGGCAAAAAGAAGAGATCTTAAAACATTTGGAACCAATGAACCCAGAGGATTATACAGGCACTTGTATTTATATCTCCCACTGTAATTTTACACCTAGCTCAGAATGAAGTAATTTCTCAGATTTTGATTACTCACAGTATGTGTCTGGAAATATGGAGCTTTCTACAGCATTATCAACAACATATCCCTGGGATAGAAGAAACTGCTGTCTCCTAGCAATAAATAACTTCTCTATTGGGAAGGAAAACAGTGATTGTGTGTGTGAACAACCAGTTCTGGCACAACAAACCTCTGGTTTTTGTTATCTGAAATGATCCTTCAAGGCAAATGATGTGGTCAACTGAAAAGCTCATTATTGCTATCATTAACACCATACAGCATCAAAGGATGCCCCACTCAAACCATTACATATTGTCAGCACTATGGGAGTGATTAATATTTCTATTGCTAAGTTCCCCAAAGTACGTCTGATTTAAAATACCCACGGGATTTAGACAGATGGGATTCAGTGGCCAACGTAAGAGAGCCATTAAAGGGCAATGGAACTAATGGGTATTTTCCTAGGACAGGGTGCCACATTGTTAATGCAGGATTTATAATTTAAACTGTCCATTTGAAAGCCCATCTCTGTTGATCTAGGACTGTACTAAAACTTCAATTGAGGATTACAAGTAACAGTAAATTGAACATGTCTTAAAAATCAGGAGAGAGAATGAAATGCAGCCTTAAGTACCAGTCCAAGCAAGCAGGATCCTGAGTGTAATCAAGCTCTTCCCTTCTCAAAGAATAGGTAAACATCGCTGTAACTTGAAGGTCAACTGGTTTTAGTTGTTTCAGGCAAAGAAAGGAACCAGGCTGAGGTGACAGGCTCCAAAGGTAACACGGCTGCACCTATCCCATCCTGCTGCCCCTCTGAGCTGCCCAGGCAGGACAGGGTGTTTCCACAAGTGCTGTGCCTCACTGAGCACCTCAAGCAGCAAAGGCACAGATCATGGAGCGTTATCTGAATTGGAAACAGGCTCAGCCTGACATTCACCTGCCAGGCGAAGAATCCAAGCTGATTGCTGTGGGATTGTTTAACAGGACTGGATGTCCAGAAGCAGATGTGACTAATTGAAAAGAAGTCAGGTAAGATTGTCACTATGCCTTTGAGCTGCTCTTTGTCATGTTACCTTGCCTTCACCCAATTAACCTTCCCCTGTCAGCTGACTTCTCCCAAAATTTAAGGAAGGCACTTTGCAGCAGTGTTTTGGCTGTATGAGATGGACTGAAAACTACTTCCTCACTATGCCTTTGAATGTAGCTAAACACGTGTTGATAGAGGCGAGTGGGAGGAGAGGGTCAAGAGAGAAAATTAAAAAAGAGAATATTTTAGCGATTCAGATGGGAAAACTCAAGGGCAGAGCTGTTGCTCCGGGATATTTCAGAACTAAAATAAAGCCACTTTTCATGAATAGTAGCAATCAGCAGTCAGACTGTTAGAGGTAATTTGATGGGCAGCCACCTGAATTCCAAGTGGACATTGTAGTTCTGATTGTTGGTTTTTTCTCCCCCACTTTACAGGTGACATTTTCCCCCTTCATCTTCCCTTCCCAAGGAAAGGCAAACAGGCCACTCCAAATCCCACTATTGTCCCAATTCTCTATCTGCAGTGGCAATGTTATGCCATCAAACAATCAGAAGAGCTTTGGCTGAGCACTCTTTCAGCCGGATCACATGTTCCACTTCTCAGCTGCCCTCCCCTGACTCCTGACAGGACACAATCCACCTAATGAAGGACTCCAACTGGGAGAAAGACTCTGTCCCACCATGCACTAATAATTCAAAGCTACAAATTAAGAGCAGGTATAAACCAGCCCCAGCCTTACAAGAGCAGAGTATGGGGAGCTCGTATGATGAGTTTATGCTGGTTTCTCTTTTGACTGGCACAAGAGCTGAATTTTTTTTCTTGTGAAGAGCCTGCTTCACCAGAGGATTTCTTGAGGCAAGACTTGCAATGGAAAGAGCTGTACTTTGCTAGACACTTCCTAGCAGGAACAAGGAGTGATCAGGGCAGTTTGACTATAATAGCCCAAAACCAAGAGTGGGATTAACATGGCAAAAATATATTTTTAAATCATAAGTAGGTGGAATTTGAAGTAAACTGTTTTATTAAGACAACTGACATAGCAGGCAAAAAACCCCCAACTTTTGGGCAAACTAGTCCCTTCCCAGAGTTTCATATCTGAGTTGAGCATTAAAATAAAGTAGAATGGAGGATAAAGGAAAAATGGAAGAAACATCAGAAATATTTTTCTTACTAAAGATTATGACTTCTGTCATATTATAGTATCACACTTAGTAAGCAACCCCCCTGGACTGTCTTTTCACTTCTAACTCAGACTGCACTGGCTTATTTATAAATTTAGATAAGCATGAGGATTACCTGACCAAAACCACAGAATCCCAGATGGGGTCAGGTTGGAAGGGCCCACAGTGGTCATCTGGTCCCACCTCCCTGCTCCAGCAGGGTCACCCCAGAGCACATGGCACAGCATCGCATCCAGATGGTTCTGGAATATCTCCAGTGAGGGATACTCCACAGCCTCTCTGGGCAATCTGTTCAGTGTGTGGTCACCCACACAGTAAAGAAATTCTTCCTCATACTCAGGTGGAATTTCTCTCTTTGCACCAAAGAGTACCTGTTCTGGTGAGTTCATTATAAAAACAGAGTAAGATTTCCAGCAGGCTTATGAGTAGTTCTGAAATCCATCAAACCCCCTTTTTGTTTATTAAAGGATAAAATAATCACTGATTTCTGTCCATAGTCCAGGCCAGAAGGAAAATCAAAGGCTACCTTGGGACTGCCATTTCGCACTTTACTCTGCAAAACTTTTACAGTTTGAATGCACTTGTGATCAAGCAAACAGAAAAAGCCTAAAGTTTTAGATTGAATTCTATTTGTGTTTAATTCTGTAGTCATTTCATTAACCCAAAAATAAAGGATTTTCACTTCCTTCAGAAGAAGTTCCAACTTAAATTACTGTCTTAAATTTCTTATTGTGTTTGCTTGCAAGTAAATCCAAGCTATAAAAATCTTCAGAGCTGTAAAAGTATAAAACCAAGCTCCCAACAGAAATGCCATAGGTTCCCTTGATATGCTTAGGGACAAAAAAACCACAAAATCCCCCCAGTGATTTTGATCTGCCAATAAAAGAATTTGAATTTAGAAGCCGACTCAAATTGAGTTTAGAAACTGACTCTCTTTGCTTCCTTCAAGTACAACCAAGTGATGATTGAACTATTTTCTCAGAGAATGACCAGCCTACTTGACCTTGATAATGACAGATGTTTTTAAGGAATTCAGTTACAATTGCCTCTATTTATGTTAAAAAAGGAATTTATTTTGGAAATGTTATTTTCTTCTAAAGTTAGACACAAGGTGAAGAAAATATGTAAGAATGAGGGGGAATGAGGGAGAGAAAACAATACTCTGGATTTATTTCTTTCCACATCTCTAATTCAGTACTGAAAACCTAAAATACACAGCCTGTATCTGTTATGACTGTGTTCCATTTTCCACCCCAGTTTTATTTTCCAAAACAACCAAAAAAAGATACTTGCTTACAGAAACCCACAGAGATAGGTTATGTCCTGTGTAATTTAATTTTAAATATAGTAGCTGTAGCTGGAAAATAATGGATGAAATTCAATTAATTTTTCCACAAGAAATATATTATCCTAATGACTTTTCTCCCCTGGTCATTACTAATGATCCACAACTCTCCTAACACAAGGATTCTTTGTTAGCATTACTATAGGCGTAACTACAGCAAAATCTGCCATATATTCAACTATTTAGTGATTTAACATCCCATATGAATATTGGACCATACTCATATGATTTTTAAGGAAAGTTTTATGATTTTTTAAAAATATATTTTAAGGATAATTTATTGTAATACTTTTTAAAACTCATGTCACTCCCTAAGTGACATGAAACTATCTTTTTAGGGGACTTTTGCCTCCAATTTAAATAATGTCATCAGTTTCTGTTAGTGTTAGACATGCAGATCACCTTTTGTCCTAGAGTGGAACAGACTGATGACTCCTGAACATTTGATAGTTCCAGGTGCTGTTCTCTTTTTCCCATTTTTCATTTTCAACAATTTTGACAGTAAAAACTAATTATCACCTAACTTGTATTAACTAATGACATCTTTCCTCCTCTATAAAGAACTACTTTTCTTCCCCCAAAAATTAATTTCCTTGACATTTTAAAATCTCAGTTTCTCTGTTCCTTTTCTTCAATTAAAAAAAAAAAAAAAGATATCCAGGTTTTAGAAAGACTCTCATTTCAGCTACTGCCCCAAATAAAAATAATTCGCTTTGTCCAGTAGTTCTCTTACTGTTCCTATCCTTTACCATCCTTATGTTTTTCTCTTACATACACTGCTGTGAGAATTTATTTGCATAGTGAAGAAAGGACTCCAAAATATTCCTTAATTTTTGATACTGAGATATCCATACACCTTTCCAAAGCAAACCACTACAGTAAGTGGTTAGGAAAAACCAACAAAACAAAATGTCTGTGTATTATGTGTAGACATTAGGTGGATTTGATTATTATCCAATAAAGTAGGATTAGGAAAAAATCCACAGAAGAAATCATCCTTGCACTGCTGTAACCTTTGTAAATTACTGGCTGCCTCTAGACTAAATTAAAACTAGTTAGGAATGTGGAAGAGCCATCATTGCTGCTGTTTTTCACTTCCTCTGAGTCCCTGTGTAACTTAGCAGAGGAAGGCTAAACCCTGTCTTTCAAAGCGCAGCTTAATTAGCAAACACAGCCTCTGCCTTAGGAAACAGAGAACATCCTCTGGGCTACTTCTAAGCTTAAAGAGCTGAGAAATTAGTATTACAAAGCAACAGGTTCCTTCAAAAGCAGATTAATGATATATAAACTTCAGGAAAAATGGGATTGCTGTGCAAAGGGGTGGTTGTGTTGTTGCTTCCCAAATCCTAATGTCGCATCAAAGACCCTTCCTTGTTCTTCCTTTGAGCTCCGCATACCCCAAAGCATGAACACCTCCATTCTACTCTGCTACTGAGCTTTTCCCTTTCCTCTCGCAAAATAGCCTCAAATTGCTTCAAAGAAAATTAAAAATAAAATCCCATTTGCAGTAATTAAATAATAATTACAAAAGAAGATAATCCACTCTATCACTATGGTGCACCCTGCACTGTCTGCTATTGGCAAGACAAAACAGGAAAGCAACTGGCCAAAAGTGATTGCACAAATATGGTATTTTTTTTTCCCAAGCAACTGCTTTTTTCACCCAAAGTTTGAAAATATTGAACTGCTTCTCTTCAGTAGCAGTTTTATTGTATTACATTGTCTGATCCCGGTTTTTTTGGGTCATCTGGGTACGTACATAAAGACAGAAGACACACTGACAGAGATCGCTGCCATGGAGGTCAGTGGCAAGGCAACCAAAGAAGAAATTGCATTTATCTCAAGTTAATGCAGGGCAATAAAAATATTTTGCTGTCAGAGAAATTCTGGAAAGCATTTTTTTGAGCAGGCATTTTCTACCTTTCAGAAATCTGGCAGTGGCCGTGGAGCGAGCCTCCAGATGGCTTTGTCATTTACCATACTAAAAATGCAAAGATGCTCCATCCACGTTATTGATGTGAATATCTAAATACAGCTTATGTCCAGTACCTTCAGCATCCTCATCAACCTGCCTGTAGCAGAGTAGCCAGGACTGGAGCAGCCTGGCTGTAACAGCTGGCTATGCAGCATTCCTGATGGGGACAACTGTGCTGGCAAAAATAGGGTAAGAGCTGTCCTGAGACACAAAATTTCTAAAGGGCTGAACCAGCAACCAGCATTTTCCAAGGTCTCCTGGCTGTCAAATGGGAAAAAAATAACCCTGTCAAGGAGGGAGACCAGCAAGAGATTCACCCTGTCATACTGTGCACATCTCCTGGCTGGGCTTGGTTAAATTGCCCCCACATTGGTGCCTAGCCTAAGCTGAGGCAGATCCTGCTGCTTCGTGTCACCACCAGTGACAAAGGTTTGTATGGAGCCGGAAATAGGACTTTGTGGGAAAATGGTCCATTCTGGAGCAGTCACTGGAGGTCAGGCAAGATAATTCATGGTGTTCAAAACAGCTGTGATCAGGCAGGTGATCCATAGCAATGAGATGGAATTGTGATTCTAGCACATCACATATGTAAGCATCGTAGTTTTAAACTGATCCCAAGGCACAGAGACAGTGGGACTTTCAAAAGGAACAGGAATTATTTGTTAAATATTTTAAAAAACCAAATTTGCGTTTTTTTTTTTTTTTGTAAGGAGAAAGTTCTGGAAACAGACTGGATCCCAAAAGACTCAGGGCTTTTTAAGAATTATGCAAACTGCTTCTCACCTGCTTCAGTCATTTAAAAGGAAAGCCAGTCTATATCCACTTAAATGAAGGAAATAAAATGAAAGCTAGGATACCCAGAAGATCACAAGGGTTTCTCTCCCAAGCCTTTATTTCTATAGTGCTCTGAAATCAGAAAGTTGAAGAAGTGCACTGAGATGTACCTCTGATGCCCCGTTCAAAACCAATAATTTATTGTCCTGATGATCCAGAAGGAGATAAGGACAGACACAATCCCAAATGGAATGGGGAAGAGTCTGTACAACCACGGGACTACAACTGTCATGTAAAACAGGCTCCTGACTTTTACAGACCATTGGCAGCAGGCAAGGAGGACCAGAATTTAGCTCCAGCAAGCAATGACACAACTTTGTGTGTGTTTATTGCTGTTTCTAAACATGCAACAAAGAAAAAGACATCATAGAATGGGTTGTGTCTGTACCCAAGCCATTTAGAGCTTAGCTCCAGCTCCTGAGCCTAAAAAACCTCTGACCCTTCACCAGTGCTGGGGACTCGATTATTGTGTGCTCCACACCGCACCATGTGGGCATAAAAAGTTACCAAGGCTGAAAAAATAATACAAAGCAGAAGTGGGAATGTATTGAATAAATGTACAACTCCCAGTAAAAGATCTGAGCAAGAATCACACAGAAGTTTTTTTTCTGAAAGGAATGGTAACATTTTCTAGATTGCTGAACCACATGCTGCATTACTATCTTTAAGTCAATTAACTCCACCGGGGTTTTTTCTTTTTGCATAGAAGAGAGAAATCAAGGTTCAGTTATGCTTTAAAACCATATTATCCTGTGGATAAGCAATGTTGGTGCATGGTGTAGAATGCAGGGAGTAGATTTCATGAACAAGTCTCTGAAGCTTTTATTTCAGAATTACCACCAAGCCCATAAAGAAACTAAATTCCATTGCTTTCAACCCTGTATTATTATTGTGCTTGGAACACTTCATTTTCAGATGAATATTTAGTCACAGAGTCTATGACACTGGCTGAGATAAGAATGATCTTGTTTTGACCCTTAGAAACGTAGATACCAGAATTTCTTCTTTTGAATAAAGTACAAAATAGAACAAGTACTTAAGACAAATCCCCATTTCACTTTCCTTTTGAAAACACTCAGGATTAAGAGCATTGCTGCCTGTTAGAGGGCATGAAAGAAAACTAGCCTTTGAGAAAAGAAACCCAAGCAAAAGCTGTTCTATCTTTCTGTCACGTACAAATTCTTTTCTCTCCTTGCCTGGGCCCAGATAATAAGTGAATATAAAAAATGTGTAAAGAAACAGTGAGACTGTGATCTGTGTCTTCATTCTGCACTATTTTTCTTCTCACTTTCTAAATTAGTTACAAAAGTCTGTATATGCCTATTTTTAAGTTCTCCAACTGTACAATCTCCCTTCACTTTTCTTTCAATTATTCTACAGCATGCCATCTCCCTAAGAAAGCATTTCATTATATGAGGCTTGCAATTTCTGCTCCTTAATTAGCTCTCATTACTTCTACTTATGCTCTTGCTCAATGTTCTAAATAATTTCTCTTGAACCTTCCTGTCTTCTCCCTTAAATATTTGCACAATTGACTCGTGTCCTTGTTAGTCTGTTCTTAACTAAGTTTTTGTAATGATAAATCACTCCTGAAGAATCAATCACTGCTCAGCAATCCTACTGAGAACTGTTCTTTGAACCTGTATTGTAGTTAAAAAAACATCCTGAGAGAAATAGTTTACTATCAAAGCCTTATAAAGATGAACTACTTCATTTCCGCCCCATGACACCAGGATCTGGCCTTTCTCATTGGCATCTCTTGTAGCAACCTCATGTCTCACCATGTGCTTGTTTTGTCTTCACATTATGTGGGATATAGATCTCTCCCTCCCTGAAGAAATACTTTTCATTTGCCCGAGCTGGTTGTAGTGTTCTGGAAATTACTTTTATTCTCTTGATCTTGCTCTGTCTGCACTACTATTTTTAATGTTTTCTTCGTTTGCAACCAGTGGCAAATTTCATTTTTGTTCACCTTCATCTCCCAGATCACTCATATTATTAAACAGAGCTCACTGTTTGTTGTTGTTGTTGTTTTTTTTTTCTTATTCAACACATATCAACTATGTAGGGAATGACTTATTTAAAAATGAGCAGTTAGAATTTAGAACTGAGGCAGTACTGTGACTGTGACAGATTAAAGGGTTTAACAAGAAATAATAACACAACTTTCTGTACAACATATTTGTCAAACACCTTTCATAACAAATATGTTTGAATCCAACAGTAATCCCTGTGCCACAAGAACAGACCTCATCTCTTTCCAATTTAAACTACTGCTGAGTTGTAGTATCCTTTGTTTAGAGGTGTTCAGCTAATTTTCAGTCTAAAGGAGAACATAGCTTATCTGAGCTAATTTCCTTTCATTTTAAAAGTAAAAGGATTTTCTATGAATATAAAATTAAATCCAAATTCTTTATAAGCTAGAATTAGTACAAGGGCTTTCTTCCCATGGCTTTTTATTTTGTTTTTCTGTGCCAGTCTAAGGAGAACTTCATCTGAATGTGTTGCCTCCCTCCATCAGCCAGGCTGCTGATTTAATTCTGTCACTGATAACTCTCTGGATAACTTTGTTCAACCCAAGGTGATTTTTTTCCACTTGTTTTCCATCCCTGCCTTGCCTATCTGTGCAACTCCATTCCAATCCCTGTTGGCTGATCCACGGGCTGCAGTAAGGAAAGCAGTACACATTCATAATATTCTGAAAGGATAATGTGGCTTTTTATTTCACTGGCAGGCACTGCGTTGTTGGCAGGTAGTATATATATTCCATTTAAATCTATATAATGATAGTTATAAAGTGTAGAAGTTAGTGAGCCCATGAGAAGAACGATGGGAACCAACTGAGACTGAACAAAGATCCCCAACCCTTTCTCAGCTCAAGCTGAGACAAAATCCAGCAAAGGCATCAGAGCATCTACCTGTAATGTAGGTGGGAACATCCCTACAGCCCTGTGCTGCAGGCTTAGATTTCCTCCCGTTGGATTTGGGTAGGATTGGCTCCCACTTTTCTTCCCAACACATTTAAACCATTGCATCTCACAGACATTTTTGGAAGCAGCTTGTACTTGCATGGCCTGGGACATGAAATGGAAAGAGGCTGGATGTCTGTGTAAGCCTAAAGCTGATTACTAATTCGTCACCCACATATCAGCTATCCCAGAATCATTAATCACCAGGAGTGGTACATGACAGCTTCAGAGCTTTTAAAAAAGGAAAGCTGGAAGTACTTTTGCAAAGAACTGTAGGAGTTTATTTTTCTTCCAGCAAATTTTCCCCCTGTAAAATCGGTTCTGAATTCATCGCCCACACACGCTTTCCTGAATTCTAGTAACATTTTTGCATTTATTGGCATGAGGTTCAGGATAACTTGGCTTTGTTTCTCCTCCCCTCTACCCCTGAGGAGTAACTCTGTCCACAAGAAGCGATGGGCAAAAATGTTTGGCGGTGAGGATTGAAAGTTTAGCTGCTTATCTAGGAAAACAGGGCATGCCTGAAGTCATGGCAATGAAGTCAGTGGAAAAAGCAACCTTCCTCCTGAGCCAATGCTGAACCACTGTTGCCTTTGCTTCTCCAGGAAGCAGGCAGCGAAATATGTTAGAAATCCATTTCTGGATGTCAGCAATTCCTGTTGCCTCTGGTGTTTTTTTGAGGAGTGAGCAAGCCCAGCAGTGCACGAGTAGGTAGCCTGGCTGTTTCTGGCTGTGTGGAACTACAGCAGCCCATGGTCAGCCCTGTGTGGGACCTGGTGGGCTCTCGATAGCCCCCATTCTCTGTGTTGGTTAACACAGGTGAACAGAACCGGACTTGAACATTTCAAGTTCAAAACCTACACGTCTTTTCATTTTCATAAATCCATCTCCCCATCTGCACAAGGTGCATTTTTCAGGTAGAGCAGAATTCCCCCTGTGCTCCTGTTCCTGCCTACTGCTGCTTTTCTGGGTATTGTGCTGCCACAATTGGACTATTCTTGTTCGAAGGGAACAAATCCTTTCAGAGACCAACACAAACCTCCCCTGGGGCTCCTTTATATTCCTCCTAAGACCACTTAGTGCACTTTGCCAGGTACTGAGCTATTGTTTTTATAGAATAAGCCTGCCCTGTCTCACCCTTCCATCTGCCACATGCTCCATGACTCCAGAGGCAAATGTAGGTGACATTTCACCCCTACACAAATGCTTCCTTCTACCCCGGCCTCACTTTATTAAGGCAATATTGCCTGTATTCCCTATGCATAAAGTGCCCAGTGTTGCACTGCCTGCATTTGAGAGGAGCAAGCAATGCCCCTATAGGCTGACTTCAAGGTATGCAATATATCCGATTGGAAAACTGCATATTATTGTCAGCAGGGCTTTTGTATGTCTGAAAATTGAATTTAAAGTTATTTTCCTCAGCAATCATGGGGATGCTATTCAAATCATAAGTAGAAGCAGTGAGCCACCTGACTTACAGAATCTCAGGATTCAAATGAAACTATGAATTGCTGAGGGAAATCTTGAGACTGAAACATTTTTAGTATCTTATAAATATCTGTTTAACAGAACTTGTCTTCATTGTGCACCTACAGCCTTAAACTGTAGGCAAACATTAACAACCAGTCTTAACATCTCTGTGTTCAAACAGTTTCCTAGGCTGCAAGTATTTCCTTAGTGAAAAAAAAGCAGCTTTTTCTTTACAGAAGGTTAGATTAGATTAATGGTCCTTTCCAGTCACAAAATCCATAAGGCTGTTCTCTGCTGTTTGCCTTTGCAGAATTTTTGATAGAGTTCTTCAAGCAGGACTGGCATTTTCAACATGACTGAAATGTTGCAGTGGTGAGGGAGAGGATGCTGGAGCTGATCTAGGGATGAGAGTTGTACATCCGCAGCAAAGCTGGCACGTGTGGATGCATCAGATCCAAAGGGCCTGCACTGTGGAGCCCATGCATGCACCCACATCAGACAGTCCTCTGCTAGGTCTGCACCACACCACTGCTCTCTCCGCTGCTACACCATTTTTTCCTCTATGACTCCCCACATGAATGGGGAAATTTCTTTCAGGAAAAATTCCTGCAAAGTTATAGCACTGCGTTCTTTTGGCTTCCTCCTTTAAAGAACCAGTGTGACACCGGAGAGTGGCTATAAAAAATACCAGCTCCTTAGGGAGTCTCTTGTGCATTGTATATCAATATAGGTATTTGCACAGCAGGATCTACGTCTCCTATTAAAACTCCTAGAAGTAAACCCACACAAATACTAAATCAAATTTATTTATGTGGATCAAAAGTCTCTATCACAATTCCTGTCAGTTCTGTGAAGCTACATTTGGGATTAATTTGGCCTAATACAATTATTTTCACATCTGAACACATCATAAAATCTCTTTATAGAGATAAATTAAATAGGGAAGAGCAGAACAAAAATTATTTACTATAAATTATGAAATAAAACAAGATAGCAAAGTAATCTCTGCACAGATGAACCACTAAAATATAATTAGTGAGACTCTGCAAAAGACTGAATATACCTGAAATAGCTTTAACATGTCTTGAATAAGATATGATCTTGGCATACTTTTAAAATCCCTGTTCAGCTCAACCAAAAAAAAAGAAGAGGAAAGGAAAGGAAAAAGAAAAGAGAGCACATCAGAAAGACTGATTTATATGACTGGGAAGCTGAGAAGATTATTAATGGGATAAAGAACCTTCCTATTATAGGTTACTGGTCTGAAGGGAGTCCAGTAACACAGTACCCTGAAGAACTACTATTTCATATTTCAGATCAGATGACAACGGATGGATGGCCAGGTGGAAGGAAGGAATTGGAAGCCCAGAATTTAAAAAGATGATTGCTTAAGTTAGGCTGCCAAAACAATGACTTTATTTTCAAGTCATGAATCATTGTTAGTCTTGCTGAATGGGACTTCTACCACTTCTCCACAAACTCACTAAAATGGATTTAAGTTACCCACTTTCAAAAGCAACACAGGAACTTCAAGTTGTACTGTCTCTTTCCATAATGAAGTGAACTGAACCCTGGATTTTATGTTTGCACTACACAGGTATCTGTGTTGTAATTTCCTTTCATTTAATTAAACGGCTGAAACTTCCTAAGAACACGGGAGCCTACACACTTCAAATGGTGGAAACAAGGAGAAAGAAAGACTAATTCCAAAACCTGAAAATCGTTTATGTGCATCTCCACATCACCTGCTTGCACTCTCATTGACATCATCAGCATGGCAATCACTTAAATGTGCCTCTCCCACCAATTAGAACTTTATCAGAAGTTTATCAAAGCCACTTAGATTTAAAAAGCTCAACAGAAAAAGTAAAGAAGGTCTTGTGCTACATCCTGAAGGTAAAGTTTGTATAAATTGGACCTGTCAGCAGAGGCTGATCTCACCTGTCAAAGTGGCACACAGGACACAGAAAACAAGTCTCAGGACAGAGATATATTGAATGTTATAGACCAGAATGGAGATGCTTGAATTGCAAATGAGAAGCTGGAGTGGCCAGCAGAGAACAGTCAGAGCTATGTAAGCCTCATGTGTCTCATATCACTAATTAAACAATCAGCCTCCTTTTATTACTGGCTGCTGCTCACAGAAGCCCGTCAGTCTGGCCCCATTTAGGAAAAGGGATTGCAATCCAGTTTGGGATGGAGGTGGCATAGAATATGCACTGAGAACGCACAACAGTTAAAAAATGCTCTAATCCCCTAGCTAAACAAATAAAGGCCTCTTGCCATAGACATTACTTGAGACATGAGCCATGGGAATTCAGGAGCACATCTGGGCATGGAATTCATTATGGAGCAGCCAACACGCTCCTCCAGTGAGAGATCACACACAGCCCCAACTCCATCTCTGAAGTCACTCTCAGCAGCCAGTTCCACCTGCCTTGTGCTGCAGGAGCACTGCCAGCTTCCCCTCCCAGAGCCTGGCTCCAGGAACGCTCAACATTTACCTCTCAGCCTCCTGACAGTGTGTTACAAAGCTGAGCATCACGCCTCCAAATGACACTGCTCCTTAAAATACACCACTGCTCCCTCTGCTGAGCTCTTCCCTCTTCATAGACAGTCATGCTGGACTAGAAAGAAACGTCTGGGTAATCAATCCAGAGTGCCAGGCTGACATGCTGCAAAAAGTCTTGCTGCTGCATGATGCCTTATGTCTGACTGCTATCAAAATGTGTCAGCTGAGAGGGCGAAAACAGTATCAAAATTGGTTTTCTTGGAAAAGGCCATTACCAGCCATTAAGGAAATCCAGTTTTTGTATCTGTCTCACACCTGTAACCATATTGAGCGAGCTCAAAGGAAAAAAGCAATTGTTAAATCATGACAGAACAGCACTGTCATTACTTAGAGCTGAAATTAGTTATCCCAGAAAGGCTGTTTGAAGATTAATGTTTTCACAGTACTCTGCAAATGTGAGGACTTACAAGGTATACATTCTGATAAAAATACTCACGATGTTCCTCATGTGTTTCAGCATTATTGTCAGACGGGTGTTCTCATAGGATATGACCAGTTGTACTCCAGGCTTGTGGCCAGTTGACTGAGGACCTAAAAAAGGCCACACATTTTGATTTTTTAGTTAACAACTTGGAGGAAGCAGATCTGTAAAATATTGAACTACACATTAACTAACGTATAAAAACCTGCTGCGTGCCTAAATCAGGGATGAAATTAGAAAACATGGATAAGGAGTGCGTTGGAAGAAAGCGGTCTGACACGCAGTGCTCATTTTCTTTCCTGTTTGTTAGCTGCCAGTGAGATTTTCTGTTTACTAATTGCCATGAATCTGAAATTCAGTGGGAAATTTATGCTTGAGTGACAAATAATTGGGGTGGTTTTTTTGGCAGTCACTGATGACACTATTCACTATTGTTGCAGTTCTCCTGTCTGGTTAAAACACTGGATTTTTTTTTTTTCCCAGTTCCCAAGAGAAAGAAGAAAAAAGAAAAAAAGGAAAAAAGAAGTTTCCTGACCAGTTCCAAAACAAATTAGAGAAACAAAATCATATATAAATTCTCCCTTCCTCATTCTGTACTTTCTCTGTTCCAGGCTGGTTCTCATGCAACCCGTGGCTTTCGTAGATTTTTCTACTAAGATGCACTTAAAGAGTCTGATTCAATTCCCACTGAAAGAAAACATTTTTCATTTTCCAAGCAAGAAGAATCAGTCTCATAATGTGGAAGAAATGACTAAGCAAATCCTGTTCCATGTTTCTGCTGGAGGCACTGAGCCAGCTGTCATCACTGCCAAAAAGGTGTGTCCTTGAAGCTGGGTAAGTCATGTGGTTTACCTGCCCTGCAGAGACAACAGAGAAGCACAGCAGAGGAAAGATGCCTTTTACCACAGTCAACCAGGTGATGGTGAGCACAACCTCTCCTCAATACCTATCTGACCTCCTTAGTTTGCAGTGTTTCACCTGAGCAGGGGCTCAGGAGCTGGACTTGAGCCATTTTGCACCACCTGCTCGCCATCAAAGACAGCCCAGACACTGCCTGTGTGAAGTTGCCTGGTTTTACTGAGGCAAACTGGGCTTCGTTTAATCAGACCAAAGCTGTATTACAACCACTAATTTACCTGAAAGCCTCCCCTTTAGAGAAGTAGCTGAGCTTGAGACCTCAGACAGAGAAGTCCTGCTCTCCTTCCTGCACCCTGGGATCTGTCACTGACACACCAGCCCTAAACCCGTGGCAGGGTGACATAACGACACGAGACAAGACAATACAGTGGTAATTAATTCTTTAAATAGAAACACATCCCCTGAGAAGCAGGAACAATGGGAAAGGATGATGAGAATGAAAGAACAGCCATCACGCACCAGGGTTATGCACTGCCACAGGAGGCTTTTTAGGGAGTACCACACTGTTCTCGGTAGCAGGAGGGTTCCCACCTGTCCCTTTCAGCCTCAGACACCTGGGCACTCCCTGTCTCACTCCTGCCCTCTCCTCCCCACACATGCCCCAGAGCTCTTACAGGCAGGGTTGTGGGGGCAAGAAATCCAACGCCCTCTGCTCAGCCTTTCCTCTGTTGTTCAGCAGAGGAGGCGGCACAGGGGACGTTATAATGAATAAGCCACGTTGGGTGTATTTTTCTGAAGAAAGCGAATGCGTAACCTCTGGAGTGAAGAGAGACTAAAATAACTGCTAAGCAGACACAATGACAGCGGTGTCATGTACTACTGACAGCCAGAGAGCCAGTGTAATTGCCATTTATCCTAAGGAAGGGAACTCAAATGATTCAGAAATAACACAGAGTGTACACGCAACTGCCATAATGTAATTTTTCCAGGCAGCCTGGATACCAGCACTACTGAGTTTATGATGTTTGGAATGGAATTTCAGAATACGAATCCATCTCTAATTTCTCCCCTTTAGAGACTACAAAAATACATTTTTAATCACATCCTAATTAGAGAAGGGCCTGAAACACTCTTGAAGAATTGAAATCTCAGGAAGAAATCACTAAGCTGGGACTTGGAAGACCGAGTAGCAGTTCTTCATTTGTTATTCTCCCTTGTGAACTTTGACAAATCACTTGGCAAGACTGTACCTTATTTCATTTCTTGTGGTATGCAAATAGGAACAGGGAGGGACAGAGGGTGAAAACTCCACAAACCAGACAATGCTGAGTTTTATCCAGGGTAAGAGGAAGCCCATAAGATTCAATTCCTCTTTTTTTTCATGCAAAGCCACTTTACCTTTTTTTTTTTTTTAAGCTGTGAGTCCTTTTGCCTTGCATTTGCAACAGGAAATGTAGAATTGTAGATTATTACACACAGTGTAACATGAGGGTAGTTGTGTTTTAACACAAGAGCATGATTCATTTGTAGGGCTCTGTTAATTTTGTGAATTGCAGTGAGTCACCACGAGTGGTTTAGCAAGAGCAACAGATTTCAGAGGCTAAATTACATCATCAGAATCCAGCTGATCACAGTGCATTCCCTTTTCTACCAGCACTACCAGTGCCTTTTTTTTTCATTAATTTTACAGTGTGGTGCTTATATCCAGCAAAGGAATTTCTCTGTGGGAGTTGTTTTTTTTATTTTTTTTCCTTGAAAGTAGGAAATGTAAATAAGTTTCTAACCAAAAATTAAAAAAAAAAAAGGGAAGGGAAAATTAATTTCTAATTGAATATGCAAAATGAAGTCTGACACACACACTACAGGGCACAGCTATTACTAAAATAATTGCTCTTACTATGTGATACATTGAGTACTAATGGAAAAAAATAAAAGAAAGGGAAATAAAAAATAACAGAGCGTGGGAAATCTGATAAACATGGAAGAGACCTCTATTGCTTATATTTCGTAACAAAACCCAGTTACGTTAGCTACATTCAGCTGGTATATTTTTGGTTTTCCCACACTCTGTGCTAGATCATAGCCTCTTTGAAGTCCAGGTGATTTTAGCTTCAAATGATAGTAGAATACATGTACAATAATTCCAATCTATCCAGCTTGGGCAGATGGACTTGAGCTCAGGCCCTGCATTTTTGGAAGTGTCATGCTCTACTTGCAGCCCATTTTTAGACAAGGACCAAGTGCTGCTCTGTTGCAGGTACAGGACAAAGCTGTGCTGGCTGAAGCTGAAGCAAGAGTTCCCCCCAGGGATCGATTCTTCACTCACTGGTCTTGATGCAAAAGCTGTCAAATACCAAATGAGGACCCTGGAACACTTGTAGGTTTTTCCCATCTGATTTGTGTTGTGTATCCCAGCGTTCCGAGTGGAAGTCAGCCACCAACCCTACTACAGAAAAACCCAAACACAGTGCCAGTTTATAATCTCTTACCAAGGAACATAAACACGAGAAAGCTGTGGGTCCTTTTGTCTTTTCAAATGAAGAAATGAAGGCAATTAGCATTCAGCTACTGAAGGTAAAATGATCTTCAAGGTAGTCAAGTATGCAGTTCTTTGCTTCATCTAGATGGTTTTTTCTGGCATGCTGGAGAACTACCAGCTCTGTGTTCTACCATTTGTGCAACGTTTTCCTTAGCAGCATCTTAAAACAAGCTCTGCATTACACTGTGCATGATGTTTGAAAGACATAAACGGTGAGGAAGATGCTACTGACAAAACCAATAGGGAAACTATAACTTAATAATACATTGCATTTCACACGTGGACTGCAAAGCAATGTGAAGAAACTAATTAACTAAGTGTCAACGCACTGCCATCAGGGAGCTCAGTATTATTCTGCATTCTGCACCCTCAGATTTTTCTTAGACCTTTCTTCTTGGTGACAGCCTGTTTTGGCATCTGGCATCAAAGAGTACTGGAACCTGTTTGGTTTTCCAGGGCTGGGGTTGAACGCCCCAAGCCAACCATCTGCCTGCTTTAGTCACAGCCTCCAAAGTATCTGACTTCATACAGGCAGCTCTAACTACACCGACTGTCTCAGTGCTTCAGTCCTCCAAGCCAACCACAGGTGCTTATGGGTAAATGCGACTAAATCAGGAAGGCAACTGGTGGCAAAAGCTTTACATCAAGAGTGAGCAACTGCAGAAGATCAAAACACTATGGGACATGAGCAAGAGAGCCATATTCTCCCCAGGGACTATTTGTGATTCTGCATGGAGGGGAACACAATATTACAGTCATCCTGGAAAACTTGGATCTCCCTTTAGAAGGATGCAGAACCTCTTCCCCTACTGCACCTCAAGGGCAGAGGCTCATATAAACACGTGGAGCACTAATTAAATATGCCAGAACTGGGGCTGGGCTGTATAATGTTATAGCCCATAGCAGAACAAAACCATTCTGAATTATTAATATTTTCAAGAGACATAAACTCAAGAGAAGAAAAATAAAGAAGCTTGATATAAAAATGTTTTTGATAGATTTGTCTTTCTTCCTTCCTTATTTTAAAGGGCCTTTATAAAAGCCTGATTGTGAAATCATTCCTGATATCTGCTCTCACTGCCTTGTAGTGAGCTTGGTACCATGAAATGCTTACAATATTCAGGATAATTCAGAATTCACCCCACTGGAAGCACTGATTCAGTATTCATGTCAAGTAAATTTAACACTGATTTCTAATCTCTCTATTGCTGGGAGCAGAGTACAAATTCATAAATTTTAATTTTTATTTTACTTTAATAAGTGTAATTACCTACAACATTTATAAATTAAAGCAGTGTAAGAGAAAGATGCCGGTTTGATCAAAATTCATAACCTGATCCTATTGGGCATTAATCTTATTTCGTATTGATCCTAACCAAGAGAGAGATGACTTTTTTGCCTGAGAGCGAGGTTACCAGATCCATGGAAAGCTACAGCCCATATTAAACTTGAGTTATTTTTCAAAACAGAAGAATATTAAGACCCCTATAACCTTGGAAAGCAATGAAATTTGTGCAGGAAAAATGTACCTTTTTTTCATGGCAACCACCTCTTTCCTGCAGGCTCAGTGAACTCAATTCCTCCCCAGACTGACTATGGTATTACTGCAGAGTTTACCTTCAAATCAAGAGTGTTTCTGGGCACTCTCAGCCAGCAAGAACCTCCGGGGCCACTCCTTGTTTGCTACCTGGCACCTTGGCATGACCAGACACCTCCTGCTTCAGCTGGACTTGTGTCTCCTCTGGATGCCAACAGTTTGCAGAATGCCGTGGAACAAAGCCTTCAGTGAGCTCACTGGGGCATGGCAGCAGCCTAACTCCAAAGATGAGGTGAAGAGCAGAAAAACATCTCTGCAATAGACATTTCTCAGTGTATTTCTCAGGTGGGCAATTAGCACATGCATGGCAGGTCCCCTCATGCTGAGCTCACCCGCTTCCACAGTTCACCATGAGTGGTGCAGTACCCAGAGCCACTCAGCCCCCGATTCTTGTTGCCTGTTTTTACCAGGTCTGACCTCACTGTTTGGACCTTGTGTGCTACTGCTAGTTTATCAGTAAATGATAGAGATCAATTTTCTAGGCTAAAGACAGCTGCTTTTGTTGGTGGTTTGGGTTTCGTTTGCTATTTCCCCCTGTGTTAAACAGAGGTTTTGTCCTAAGTCTAGAAGTGAAGTATCCAAACTTGAAAAGGCAGAGTTCTTGAGAAGGAAAAAACTAATCCATCTGTAACCTCGCTGCTCAAGGCCAGAGACTCATCAGTCTTCTCCGACCATGTCGTGACCCTCACCACCACTAACTACATAGTGAGGAGCAGATTGGGTTACCTGTCACACAGCTTTCATCAAACACCCACTAACCACATTTTTGCCTCTGTTTCTTCATTCTCCTCCTTGATTTTGCTGTCAATGACAACAAAAATAGATGGCTCATCCTTCAGACTATAATGGCTCAGGACACCACTGTAGGAATTATAATGTTGCAAGTTATTTCTCAATTTTATTATAGATTCAGTTCATGATTTTGCGTAAAACTTTTACACCCAGATTCTCTGTAATAATTAGGCAGCTGAATATTAGTGACATATCAAAATTATTCTGGGACTTTAACTGCCTTGTGCCTCAGCTCACTCTCACATCTGTACCTTTGCTTAAAGACATCTACAGAGAGAGGCAGCCCACGGACCCAGACTGCATGTTCCTAACACCTAGGACATTGCTGCATTATCTCCTTGATCCTTTGTAAAAGTTAGGGCAACCATTAGTAATTTTCAATAGTCATAATGGGTTTAATATGATAATGGCATGCCCTAATCAAATAAACTGTGCACAGGGAATCTTCCAAAGGCTGAGAAGCCAGAATGGGATTTATTTTGTTCTGATGGATTAAAAAAAAATGGTCCCAGCAAAAGAGATAATGAAACCTTTGTCTGCAGAGGGATTAAATTAGCTTAATGGACATGCAAACTAAATATGCAGAGATACAATCCTTTATGAAATGTGGAAAACTGATGATCTTGGAAACTGTCCTATCACTTGGAGCACGTAACAACCAGCTGAACTGTTGTGGTGCAGAATGCAGCTGCAGACTCCTTTATGAGGTTTTATTTTGCCTAAAAACTGAGTACAGAAGATTATTATCAGTGCAGAACTAAGGCAGTGGAAGACAACAAACATTCAGAGTTTACTTTTTATGGTTTATGCTTTGGCTCTTAATGCTGTAATGTCAGAAATTAGATTAAATTAGGTGCTGGACAGAAAAGGAAAATGGGTTAACTATTTAGATGGGCTAAGGGAACAGTGCAGCATCTCATTTAGCAAGAAGTGAACTACCACAGTCATTAATAATGTATGCCTAAGCATTAACATAATGTTCTGTTATTTACCTGCTCCACTCATTGTGAAAATTACTTTAGAAGTCACCCCTGATTTTCTTTGCTTGTGCGAGCACACATTGTGCTTTGTCATGACTCACATCCTTTCCTCCAAAATCTCTGAATATTTCGTTTTGTAAAACAAGAAACCTGCCACAGTTTGTGTAAATAAACTTTTGCTTTGCATACGAGCATGTTTATTCAAAAGGAAATAGAAACAAGGCTGAAGGGAATACGTCAAAGAGAAAGAAATCTACAGGTGACATTAGTAACACATTTTCAGAGACCTTGAGAAATCAGGAATTATTTGTTGGTATCCTTAGATCCTAAGAAACCCCAAACCATCTAAACACTTTATTGCATAATATTATCAAGGATTATAATTTCTTAGAAAAGAAATAAGATTGGTAATACACATACCTAAGGTCAGAGATGATGAATCTTCTGCCAAGGTATTTTTGGACCAATTGAGGAAGAAGCTGAGTACAAGCTCATTCTGAAAGACAATACAAATACTGTGGGTAATATCATATGTTGTGCTCTGTTCCTGGCATCATTCCCCTCCAAGAAGCTTGCTGGTAATTTTTTAATCGATATATTAGAGTTAGCAATGAAAGGGAGCTTCTCCCCTCTGATCATGGGCAGGGAGCCTGGGGAATGACTTCTGCTCAGGCACTGGGAGGATGATGGTGCCCTTTAGAGCAGTCTCAGGGACGCTGCACTGGTGCCTACCTGGCCCCTTTCTGTCAACACAATTCCAGACAGCAGCGAGCTGTGGGGGCCAGAGATTTGTGCTCTTGCTTGATCTCCAGTAGCTCAAGATTTGTATTAGCAGCTGCAAGTACTTTGACAGAGCAGCCCATCTGTGAAACGAAAGCAGGAGAGCGTCTTTACTGTGAGCTGTGTAGTCAGCAGGAAACTTGCCCTTGGCACGGGACTGACCCCAAGTACCTGACCTCGTGTGTGCCTCCCCGAGGCTCAGATATTGTGCAAACCTCCCTCCCACGGCAGCTTAATGGACACTCATTCTGAAAAGCTCCATACACAGTTAAATCCTACCAGAAGCCCACAGGGAGTGAAAGGCATGATCGTATTTCACCATCCTGTTTAAAAGAGTAATCTGCCTTACGTACTGCTATAACTTTTATTTTTATGTACTGACCTGTGCTGCTCTAGTGAACATATATAACAGGTAGTTACATTCAGCTGGAGAGAATTAAAACAATAAACCAGATCCCCAGATTTCAGTATTTTGCAAGGTAATAAAAACGTGAATTCTTAAATGGACTCCTATGACTCTGAATCAAAGCTGGACAGTAATTGCATTTTATTAGCTTTTCATAAAGCCATATATCAGAATGGCCATTCTTTAAGATGGTTAGAATTGTTGCATTCATGCTGATGTTACTTGGACTGACATTGTAATGAATGGGTAGAACAAGAGACTTTTCAGATTCCAGCATTAAAATGTCACCATTGTTTTTTTCCAGTCAGTGGAAAGTAATGTGTCTCTTATTGGCAAGATTTGCTTCATGTACTATTTGTGTTGTTTCAGTTTGACAAGATGTATCATAATTTGTGGAAGGAAAAAAGAAAAGGAAGAGGGTAGTGACAAAAGCAGCTAGTGAGGAGTTAACATGTGGTTACAGCAGACAGAGGAACAGATGTGTATGTTCAGTGGAGAGATAAGATTTAGCAATCTGGATTTATTTTAACAGTTGCCTTTCATTTTTCACTCTTTTCACTGTTCAGAGTTTTTCCTCCCACACTGATATTTTCTTTAAAAGAAAAATCGGGGGGAAAAAAAAAAAAGAAAAGAAAGAGAACCTAACATAATTGTTTTCTCTGAATTGAATGACAGATCCTTAAGTTATTAGCAGTGGACTGCCAATACACCTGTCTGCACTGAGCATGAGTAATTATTCTGTCATCTGATGAAGATGGCTTACAGGGGAAAGTCCATACACCTGCCACAGCTTCCAGTGGCTTTAAACAGGCGAGTTATTCCCTAAGGGACCTTCATGCGCTCTTTCAGCACAAGTCCCAAGTGTAGGAAATCTCCAGGGTTGACAGTATATTTTTGGCAGCCCAGCCTTTATTTGACAGCATGAAAATAAGCAGAGAAACTTAAGTAGCCCTACGAGTTCAAAGATCTCGAGAGAAGTAGGCAGGAGGTGGAAATAAAGATACACAAACTGACTTGAAAGAGAAATAAAAAATTCCACACTGAGAAGCTCAGTGTTCTTTCTGCTTCCTCTCCACCTAGTCTTTCTGCAATAAATGGAAATGCAGGAACCAAGAGGTTTGTAAATAGGAGGTGCAAAGATTGTTTCAGGCAATAATTCCAAAATCCCATTCTAAAGGAGAGAAGGCTAAAAAAAAAGACATTTGGTTTAAGTACAGAAGTGGAATCATGCAGAACTTAGAACAGGCATGAACAGGACAGTCATGAATCCTGCTGGTGCCACAGCTGATTTCCTGGCCTGTGTGCCCACCATGCTCAACAGGTACCGAAGCCTGTGGGGAAGCAGCAAGGCTGATGCTGGCAGAAGGAATGCAAAAACCTAATGGAACAGATCATGTGGCAGGAGCAGAAGCAGCAGGTTGTCCAGGGCAAAGTGCTTCAAAAGAAATGGGGGGGTGTCTCCTGGGTGTTTGTGGAGATAAGCATTTTGCACACTGTTATTTAAAAGACAGCAATTTCCCCCTGACCTGTGCTAATCTGCCTGCTGCAGGACTGCACCACTTAGATTTCCACCAGAAAATGAGTAAGTACCTTATTACGTTCCCCCTTTGTCAGCAGACCTCCAAAAACCACACTGAGCTTTCAGGTGATTCCTAAACCTCCTGAAATGGATGAGACCTCCATCAGCTGGACTCCAGTTAATGTGACTGAAGCACGGAATTAAGCCTGCACCTAAGCACACTGCCAAATAGAAGCGTGTCTAGCAGAGCTTTGCCCACATGTATGAGCTGGTTTAAGGCAGAGAGAGTCCATTTCTAACCCACCCATTTTTGTTGCACAGAAGTGACTCTGGGTGGGAATCTCAGAGACCCTGTGATGATGGTCTTGGCAGAAAGGAAGGCACTGAGGATGACCACAAGAACTCACTCACCCTTTCCCCCCCTGGAATTCTTACCTTTAAATCAGGAAATGTAAATTCCCTAAAATACTACACTCTTAGGGATTCTTAGGAAATCCTCCTATCATTTGTCCATCTACTCTTACCTAAAAAGGTAATAATCTTCAACAGGCAATTCTGATATTTTTGCAGGTCACTCAGCACATTAGCCTAAACAGGAGCAGACAGGTATGTATGGTCAGTCTGGCTAGAACTGATAGACATTTTTTCAGCCAATAAACTCAAAAGGGACAAATTCCACCTTTACTTGCACCAGGATACAACTGAAATAAAATATTTCAGTGGCCTTGGGGGGCTGGCACAGTCCTGCATCACTGCAGCATGGTAGAATTTGTCTGCTGCTCTCCATCAGAGACTAACTAGAAAAGCACTCTGCAGTTTGTGAAACACAGCCAGATTTCAAGGCAGGTTTAATTTCGACAGAAAGAAAAGCAGCCTTCCCTCTGCTTTCAGCTTTCTTTTCAGCTGTGCTAGAGTAGATTTGGGGTCAGAGAACACCCATGCGCCCGTTACACTTTTAACAGGATGGAGAATCAGCAGGAAAGAAAGAAACCAGAAAAAGCTGACCTTGGTGCAGCTGTGATAACTTCAGGAAAGGACAGCGGAAGAGAGAGGACTTTGAACCCTCCCCATTTTGGCTCTGCTGGATGCCTCGCCACAGGAATTCAGGAGTGGTGGGAGTTCAAGAGACCCACGTACCCTGGGAGCACTTTGTACCCCCAGGTTGTGTACCCCCGTACAGGCATGTGGGAGCTCATTTCTCATCTCTGCAAGTCCCAAGGAGCACCAGTGAATAAAACAGAAATGAAATATGGGAAGCTCTTATCAAACTTGATTACTTTTACAGTGTAAAACATTAGTCACCCGAGAACTGGTCCTGGTTTTTACTGTGTGCTTGAAAATGAGTGAACATAATTTACAATCATTTCCATTTACATCCTCTTTAAAGTCCTTTTACAAAGCCTATAAGTCACCATAAAGCTGTTTACAGAACCTATCCACAGCTGAAACACCATCACGGTTTGCTTACCTGCCTGCACGAGGTTTATCTTCACCCTCAACGCCCTCAGTTAATTTGGATACTTAGAAAAATCTTTATAGACTCCAATCCTAAAAGACTATTTTTTTTTTAATGATTAGCCTGCTGTGCACCTGCACTTACTATTGTGTTTGACACTGGAGCCAAAACCAGACTTAATTAATGGACCTTCACCTTGCTTTTGTGTCCCCAGGCAGTGTACAACCCTCCTACAACACAGCCATAAAATGACAAGCCACTAGGGCAGCCCTAATTTATATGATGAGATATGGGCTGCAATCTCCATTCAGCCCATCACTCAGTTGGAGTTGAGTGAAACACAGGAAAATATTAACAGCTGCAGCTGTCTTTTGTCACAGGCTTGCTTTATGCTTTGAGAACATATATTTTTGTCCTCTTCCATGTTACCAACCTTCAGCTCATTGTTTCTTGGTGTTTCACCCCTTATTGGTGACATCACTTGGTTGTTTTGCCATTTAATGGAGCAAAGCTGAAAGATTCGGAAGAGTGTTGAGAAATTTTCACTGCAGATCTAAAAAACCCAGGTATTTCAGTGTATGCAGATGATGAGTCAGTCAGCAGTGGTGCAGCTGGCCCAAAACAAAATATTCTTCTGCTGTGATCGGAAATATTGACACTCGTTTGGAACAAGTAGAATGACATTTAAAAATAAAAGGTGCTGAAACCCGTTTTTCATCCTGTCCTAAGTGACTCAATACGACAGTGAAGGTGCACAACTTCTGCACGTTAGGGATTGATGTAAGGAATACAGCTTGTTGTTCCTGAACACAGCCTGTTGGAGGAGTTATAAATAACAGTGCTAACCTGAATTTCAGGAAGGACTCCTATTCTAGGCAATTCTTCAATGAAGGTAACTAAGTGAGGCTTGTGCTTAAAGTAAACCACAGACTTAAAAAAATTGCCTTGAATAGGGATGGGCATGAGCATGTTTAAGCATTTAAACTGGTCCAGGAACAAATATCTCCACCAACTGATGTTTCTGCATTTATTGGATCTGGCGCTAAAATTCAGAGACAGAGAAAGAAAAAGTTTCTGTTCACTAAAGAGGAGTTTGAAGAAACATTTAATTCCATTTGAGCTCCAGTGCAAATCAAAAGGCAGCTGTCTTCCACCTCTCCTCCTTCATTCCAACCATTTAGCAGAAAAGCTCAGTGACATTCTGACCTACTCTTAATTATAATAAAATTTTCATAATCAGAATTTAGTCTGGACTAAAAAGCTTGCACTTAAGGCATGACTGAGGAAGGAATTTGGATGTAATCTGATTCTTTCCTCATTTCTAGGATTTATAATTACTTGATTGGTAGAACCAAGGATGTAGTCAGTCCTGTGTGGACTGGACTAAGTTCTTCAGAGCAGAAAATGGTGCCTAGTCATTTAGGGTAATGTGTTTACAGTGATTACAAGTGTTACAAGGGTATTTTATAATGAAATAAAAGCTCTTCTCTCTATCTCAGACAATACTCCAGCCTACTCTACAGCTACAATACATTACAGCTGCAATTCAGCATAAAGAAATTACTGTAGCAGGAAAGTAAAAGGAGTCCTGTTATACAGGCATCTAATCTTCCTAGATTTCTTCACAAATCTATGAATTAATTATTTATTCCTACACAGTTTTACTATTTCATAGGAATGACAGTTTGACAATGCTTGAGAACTGACAACTCACTAAATAGTTTCAGCCAGTCTCTCTAACAATTTGAGAAAAAGGACAAATTTGGCTGCAAAGTTGTCACAAGCACAAAAAGGGACAAAACAATTGTATTTCTTTTTATCAAGAAAGCCTCCTAGCTTGGCTTTCTGCTCAGACTATGGCCAAGATGACACCATGATACTTTTAAAAGACTCATACCAAAGTGAAAAGTTAAAAAGAAGGGAATACAAAGGAAATTACCCACCAACTGGTCTCCTTGTTCTAAGTGGGTCAGAACACGTCAGTGTTTTCTAAATTTCTCCCATCTCCCAGCAGGAGAAGCATATTGAAGTAAAAATAATGACTCAATGTTTATGGAGTATCAATAGCTTTAAAGGTTATCATCCAGAATTGCAGGTTAGCTGCATGGGGGTAAGCAAGATGATTTCCCACCTGTGGCAGCACTTTACACACGGAAACAATCTGCTCGTTACTCCGTTTGTTATCCCTTGCCCTCCAAGCCCAGCACACCAGTAGCAGCACAGCCCTCACAGGTACAAAATTGCTTTCTTCTCCTCACGGTTCAGCCCTCCAGGCTGTGCCAGCCTGGAAAATTACCTCCTGGGCTCATTCAGAGCCACAGCAGCATCCGTCCCCGAGCAGATCTGTCCAGAGCTACCTGCGAACACCCCAGTCACGGTTCTGTTCCAGTGCTGGGGGGAGTCCCCAGCTCCAGGGGTGTGTGCTGCAGGCCCAAAGAGGGAGGAGGAAGGGCACTGGGAAGACCATGGCCAGGCAGCCTGCTCTGGCTGAGCACTAACCCACGGAGCAGGAGGCACAACGGAGCTTCTGTGCGCGGCCGGGAAATGCTTTTATGACTATCCCAAGGCTTTAAGCAGTCTAATTTTTCAGCCGTAGATTAGGCTTCTGCACAGCAGTGCTTGGCCCAAATTGAAAATCCGTGTACCTTCCAGCAGCCCAGAGCACAGCAGAAGATACTGAGCTCTTCATTTCTAGGTCACGGGCTTAGATCGGCTTTTCCTCAGCTGTGACCAAAAGGCGCTAATGTAAAATAAACCCACGGCCCTTACGTGAGGTCAGAAAGGAATCAAAGAATCCTTAGGGTTGGAAGGGACCTCTGGAAATAATCCAGTCCAACCCCGCTGCCAGAGCAGGGTCACCTGCAGCAGGTGACATGGGAACATGTCCAGGTGAGCTCGGAATGTCTCCGGAGAGGGAGACTCCATGACCTCCCTGGGCAGCTCTGCACCTTCAGTGTAAAAAAATTCTTCCTCATGTTGAGGTGAAACTTCTTGTGTTTTAATTGCACAACAACCAACCCAAACTTGAGCAGATTATTTGGCAGTGTCAGTCAAGGGAACCAAGCACCCAAATCAGCTGTTCATACCAAATTAACTGTAACTCCGTGAGACAAAAAGATTTTTATCCTCTTCGGCAATCTTCTCAATTTCAACTCAGGGCTCAGAATTTATATTCATATTAATAAGAGAACTCCTGTTTGTTTTGCATATGGACAATTTCCTCTTTAATCTCCATTACAAAGTCACAGCTGGGAAAGTTATATAGTTAGGCAGCAAACATTTTTTTTTCCCCTCCTGCAACATGTTTGAGATTTTGGAGGACAAACATCCTGTCATATCTTCTTTTGGCTGTCCATACTGTGAAACCAAAGCACCCCCAGTTTGTGCTGTGGCCCTGAGGCCATGGGACAGGACATGGCTCACCTGGCAGAGGCCCAAGCTCTGCTGCAGAACGTGCCAACAGTGAAACAGCAGGGTCAAGCACGAGCTCGTGCCTTCACTCACTTGAATTTACTAAGCCTCTGTGTAAGCCTGGGATCTAATGTAAAACACCATTTTTTCCCTGCCTGACAGCTCTCCTGACAAAGGCTGCTCACTGGAGGATGCTCCTTTCTCTCAGCCCCTGGTGTCACTGTCAGTAATTGACCATTCAACTTCTGAAGTGATGCAGCACCGTGATTTAACATCTTCCCAGCGTGCCTGGGCCCCTTTGCTGCTCTCAGCCCCAGATTTTATGCTGCTGAGGTGCACAAGGCTTCGTCCTGGCCCAGACAATGAAAAGTCCATGTTTGTTACCATTTTGGTTTTCCATTTTTAAGCAGGAGGAGAACCTCAAACTTCAGAAAACAATAATAAATAAAAAATGTGAAAACAGCAATTTTAATGGACACAAATGTATCATTCTGATATTACTGAAACATTCTGGGTGAGGTCTCATGTTTGCAAAACTATTTCTTCTACCTGTTAAATACATTTTGAAGTGGGTATTTCTAGGCTGAAAGAATGGAACTTCTCATTTAATAACTGTCAAAATCAGACTTTTCAATATTTCAAAGCTTACTTCTTTTTTTAGAAATTACATTCCTCAGAACCTACTCCTTCCTGTCAAAAATTCAGTGAATCACTATTTTTCGATGGCAGCAAAGGAAGAAAAGTTTTTCTGAAAAATGCCCTGCCAGGCCTAATAAACTACTTCTCAGTCATACTTGTCCTTGTCTTAAGTTTTGATGAATGCTGCAATGGCTCCATCCCAAAATGCATCATTAGAAGATGTGTCACTTACATATTTTTTTTTCCAAAACAGGCAATGGAAAATTTCCCGAACCTTTTGGTAAAATGCTACTAGAAATCATGTGCAAATAAAAACCACTGGAAATGCTCACATTAGCCAGTTTCCTGGAGCCACTTAATAGCTGCTTCAGATAGAGATTCAAATCCTTCACTCTTTTATGTTCAAGATCCGTAAAAGGTAAGTGCCATGAATGGGGAAACCTGCAAAAGAAGAATATTCGTAAGCATAACTCTTGTGCTGTATTTGCTGAAAATATTCCCAGCTCTACTTAATAGAAGAAAGCCAAGGCTTCCTAAGAGGTTTTGCAGGTAAGGGAAGGGATGTGTAGAGTCCAGAGGATTGCTTACCCCCTGGCTTAGTTTCTTCTAATAATTTGCTGGTAAATTGTCTCATATTGAAGCCCTTTTTCTCTCTGAATAATTAATTTTAAAGTGTGTAAACAAATAAACAAATCTTAAAAGACACTTCTTTGCATTTTATGGTTTCTAAATATATCTAAACAATTGGCCCTTTAGGATCCCAAGAGAACAGTGCCTTTTTGCACAACAGATCTCTGATCTCAGCCCAGAGTTGACATATCCTTACCACAGAACACTGAGCACCAAAGCCTTACAGCAACAATGTGATATTTGATGAATATGTCATTGCTTGCATTTTTACCTCAGCTATTTAGAGTGTAGATAAGGTTTTCAGAGTAGGTCCCTGATCCCATATCTAATTTCAGGTACTAGCATAATAAAAATAATATATGAAAACAAACAATCGTCATAGAAACAAAATCAATCCCAGCAAAAGCAATAACAATAAAAATAGCAAAAGTAACGTTCTTGCTGAATTTTAATTAAGATGAATTTAATTTTGGGTTAGTAAGTAAATCACACGTGCATAGAATGGCCTTATGTCAATTTTCAAATACTTTGGTGGTTGAAAATGTCAAAACCTCCCATTTTTTTACTTGAATCATCTTTGCATTTTAGAGACAATGCATATTAGATCAATCAAAAGGTTAGAGTTTTAACAACACACATAATCAACTTATATTAACCTTGCCCTGGCAAAGGGTATTTATCTCTCAGGCTGAAGGAGCATTAGAAAAGCTATCTGTGCTAAATTGCACATAATGGGTTTTGTGATATGGATTGCTAATAGCAGGATTCATAATTACCATTATGCTTTCTGTCCTCTAATGCATGAGACAGAGAAAGGTAGGAGTTTTGATCTGGTTGTATTTCATGTCCCATCACCACCACCACTGTAAATAGTCAAGTGTGTCTTGTTTACAAACCTCTTTTTTTTCTGCTACGAGCTCTTTTATCCACTGGATCTCAACAGGTATCTGAAGGGCTCAGACAAAGAGACTGTCTGGTTTGTGATACACTGGAAAGAGGCCCTTGGCCAGCCTTTAGAAAGGCAGCTGGAAAATCCTGCAGGGAAAAACTCAGCGCTGGTGTAACTTAGTTTGCAACTAAACCAGCGAGGGACCAGGATGACATCAGCCTGCTGCACGTGTGTGTGAACTTCTGATGGTTCCCGCCCATGGAGCTGGAGGATCAGGGCTCAGTTAGGGGCTGCACAGATGGATAGGAAGAGGTGACTCTCCCCCTCACAAAATCACAGCGGCAGGACCCATAATGAGGAGGGAAAAGTGACACGGCCCTGGATCATGACATATGTGAACAGCACAGATAAAAATAGAGCCCAGGTCGTCTGGGCACACAGAGATAGCCCATGAGTGTTCTGGGGTCCTCTGGGGCACAAAAGGACTTCTTTCAAGGGATGGGAGAGAAGAGCTGTTTAGAAGCAGCTTGAAATGAATTAGTCTGTGTAACACAAAGAGAGGGCTCTGGCTGGAAAATGCAGGCCCTCAGAAGGCGCATCCGAAGCACAGTGGCCAAACAGAGGACAGAGAAACTGCTGATTGATAGCACCAGTGACTGCTGGAGTGAAGGACAATGTGAACCTTGTGGTGGCACTGAACCCTTCTTGTGAAGGCCTTGGTGCTTTTGCTGAATCGTGCCTGTGGCTGGAAGTGGCCTTGCCCGTGTGAAGGCACTTGTGTTAGAAAAGGTGAATGTTCCAGCCTGATCCTCGTCTTTGCATCTACTTGAAATGGATGAGAAAATATAAACTTGCACCGTGTGCAGATGTCCTACGCAGCACATCCCGTTTCTTACTTGTCTGAACATTGCTCTGGGTATAAATTATGTCACTGACGTGCTTTGTTGGGTGAAGAGGTTTCTGGCACTTTACAAAACAATAATTAAACTCAGTTAACGCCCTCTGAGAAACCAAAGGAGAAGGATGGTGCAGGGCTTGCTTAGGGCAGCTGTGTTTCTAACTTTTAAATATGGGCTGAACGAACACATGTCAATAGCAAAATTTCAGATTCCGAGAAGTCTGAGCTTTTGCCATTCGTTTCTTACAATACACTCAGTATTTAGCACTCGTATGAAGCACTCTCATATTTCATTGTTTTCTGCTAATGAGACATGAATATGTACAATTTCACAGAATCAATACAAAGCAGAAACCAAGTCCTTTCTGTTAGCAGTTTCAATTATTCTAGTAATATTAAACATTGAACTTTTTTAATCAGACATTTTTAAACTGATTTTGTGGTTACATTGTGGAACAAGGCTTTTTCCTTCCTTTGAAGCATCTGGCATCAGCCAGAGCTGGAGCTTTGTAACACAGGCAGACTAATGGTCTGATATGGCACGGCAGTTTCAGTAATAACTTCCTATAAAGAAATAATTAGGTTTTTATTATTATAGTAAAATCCAGGATACATGAAAAACCTCAAATTAATGAAGTTCTGTTAGAAAACAACCCAAAACTTTAACATTAAAAAACATGCCTATCAAGAAACATCATAAAATGAATTGTTTTAACACAATCTTAGGGAAAGATCCTGCAGTGACAGGATACTGCTGGGACTGAATTATGGCAATAAAGCACTGGAGCTCCTACAGACAGCCTCAGTATATGCAGATTAACCCTCTGTGAGTTCTGAAGTGCTCTCTAGCAGTGAAAATGTTGTGAAGGATTTTATTAGAGGTAGATTTATCTGAAAAATGGCTAATACTATTTTTGAAATTCACTACAGGGTTTCTGAGGTTTATGTGTTTCTGATGAAAAATATATTTTCTTTCAAAGGTCTCTGCTCACCACAGGAAAAATTCATAAACAGGTACTTGTTAAATATTTTATTTTACAACCTAATGGTTAGCCTGCAAGTATCTCCAAATCAAAACCATGATTCAAGCACTTTCAGTGTTTGTTTAGTGAAATTTCAATTCTCACCAGCTGCTGCAAACCAGCTCATGTGAGAAAGCCATAATGAATCAAATTGGAGTCAATAAAATCCCCTCAGGTAGGAGACAGATTCTCTAGAATTAACTAACCTCAAGCCATTTTTCAAAATGCTTCTCACGAGCTCGGGGGAGTATCAACTTTGGATCTGAAATTCATGGACCTTGAGTCCAAACCGTGCTGTTTGTGGCTATTTACTCCAGGTCAAACCCAAAGACCTTTCTCTTTTTCAAGCGCATCCCTTCAATCTCAGCTTGGTTCAAGCAAGCTGCTTGTATTTTAGGCCAGCTTTTATGGTTTTTTGTAGGTTGAGCCTGAAGAAGGGCTTGTATCAGGTGACTCAGAAGGACTGTCTAAGAGAGGACTGCTTTGTACTCGACGGTGTATGCAGTATAAAGTAAATTATATATGTAGGGAAAATAACTCCCCTTCTATTACTAAAGCCACGGACAATCATTACATAAGGCAAAGCTGATTTATATAAGACAGAAATAAACCATGGGGCTCACTGCCCCAGGAAACTGTGAAGAAATAACATTCAGAAAATGAAAAGTAGGAATGGACATGCACGTGGATAAAAAGCAATATTCAGAATTATTGCAACTAATGACAGCATATTTTTCAAAAGATATTAAACCGAATGATGTGAGGCACAAAGTATTGGCTTTGGGGGCAGGACAGAACATAAGATTATTGTATATTTCTCAGCTGAGGTGTATGTGCATCTTGTTGTAAAAATGTGAGCATTCTTACTTTGCTTTAACACATGGATCTTGTCATGAGTTTTGATAAACATCATGCAGAAAATAAAAACTATTAAAGGCGCCTTTAATGAAGTCAACACCACTTACCCTTTAATTTCAGGAACAGTTTTGTCAGGCCCAAGCTGTTCCCCTTTTTTCCTCCCATTAAAAAAGGAACAATAAAACATAAAACTTAGACTGACACAATGGCCTGTGATTCAGTTTCTTCTGGGGCTGAATAGAAGTCTTGATAGACTATGTCGCTCTGCCTTTCTAAAAATACATCTGCCGTGAATATTCTCACAGATTTATCTGAGCACAGAAGACAGAGCCACTTAACAGCAGAATAACATTCACTAATATGCTGCCTTACTCTGGGAGGGCATGAGATGGGAATTGCTTCTGGAGATGGCTGTGAAGTTTTGAGAACTGGTCGAACGATTTTTCCACGAAGGTGACCACATTGCAGGTTTGCACCACCTGGATGAGATATAGCTGTGTTGGGGAAGAGGGAGAGGCAGAGAAGAGAAATGATCAGAGAGGCAAATTTAAAAAAAAAAAAAAAGTACGAGAGAAAATATAGGGTGATTTTAACAAAGAAAAACCTTCCTTTAATGTAGTGCCAAGTGCCAGAGAATTCAGTTTGTAATTCACAGTCTTTGCTGCATGGAAAGAGAAACTTGCCTGGGTAGCATACAACTCAAACACTGAAAGATCACTGCAGTGTGTGAAAACTAATAGTGCACCATTAAAGCATCATATAACAGCCTCCAATTTCTATTAGGCTTCCTAATTCTGTGCCATGCTTTCCTTCTGGATGCTTTAATTAGCTCTTGATTTATTTTTCACTATGGGGAATGAACTGTTCTCCTTAATGGCTCCCTGCAAATATCTGTCTGCCTGGTGTTTTTGCTCTCTGGTAGCTCACTGCTTATGGCCCCACTATTCATCCCACAATGCTTTTAATGTGGCACAAGCACATCTTCTCTAAAGGAGGAGGGAGAGGGTATAAGTTCTTGAAAGAGTCATTAAACACCCAGGCAAATGAGGGCAAGCAAAGAACATAATACGTACGGCGTCAGGCCTTTTGCTGAATCCCAAAATGGTGGCCCTTGCGATTGACCTCTCCGTGTCCAGCATCATCCATTCCTGGGGGACAGTCTCTGGAGCCGGAGGCTTCACAGAGCTCCCCACCGACATCTGTACAAGCGTGTGGATCAAGTTATTGAGTTTAACAGGAAAGCACTCCAAACTTTCCTTTATTTTCCTGGAGAACGAACAAACAGAAGAGGCGCTCTTTAGGCATCTGTTTTGTTTCCACTCCTTGACCCCTCTTTTTATGGATACAAGACCAAAAAATCCCAAATCCTGAAGCCTACCTCACATACCCACATACACACCAGTCACTGCTATTTGCACTGCAGCACATCCAGCCCCTGAGCTCTACTGCTTAAAGGAGTGCTCTTGCCACAATCTGCCTCAGGGCTTAGGTTGGAGGAGCTATTCCTCATGAGCTGGATACCAGCCTTCTTTCAGACATCAGGGACAGTTCCATGTGTGTTCTGAGGAGTTCCAGGGTTGAAGAGCACGTGTTCATTTTGCCGAGCAGGAGAGAAGGCGCTAGTTATGATTATATTTATTTTCGGTTACACTAACCTCACATGGGCTTACACGTGTTTGCGCAAGGCTCTTGGATTCAATTTGTGATTTAGCTGTGCATGATGTGTTGCTAAATCCTCCACCCAGTTCTTAAAAGCTCTATCCCTGCGGAACTGCTTAAGATGAATTAAAAAAAAAAGAGAGAGAAATTTTCTCCTGGTGTCTCCCTCCATCTCATCCCTGTGCAAGGGGAGCCGGAACACTGTTTTGATTTCCCAGAGTTTTGAGATACTTCATCAGAAAAGACACAACAGATTAAAAAAACCGCTAGATAAACATGTAGATAGGTACTGCAAATGTGAAAGTGAACTCGAGAAATAACACTGCAAGATGATCACAGGTCTTTGACGAGTGAGATGCAGTACTCATTAGAAAACACTTGCTCTCTTGAATTCAATTGCTAATTGAATTTTTAAGACCTGTTAACTTCTGATGGCAATTTTTGTTTCCCTGCTTATTTCTAAGCTCTCTGAAGATAACCTAGATATGTTCTGATATTATAGAACAACAACACATCAGTTTCAAGTCATATGGCAGCAAACCTGTACCAAATTGTCAGGGTTTTGTTGTGTTTTCTTTTTCTTTTTTTTTTTTTTTCTCCCAGTTTTGGATTATATCTAACTAGGTTACAAGGGCTGGCAACACCCTTAACCACCTTCATCATGCCTTGTTCAAAGCTGAGCAAATGCTTAACCTGTCATTTCAAATTAGATCCTTATTCATGGGTTCCTGTGAGTGGGTTGGAATGCGTAGTGCAGTCAGTTGAAATCAACTCCATTCATCGCATTAGCCTAATTTCCATGATCTCAGATGCTCTGGCTGAAGTCTGTAGCTCCACAGATGAAACCAAACCAGAAAGAATAAGGAATATTCTACCTACAGACATCTCCCCAGCTCACCCCCCCTGAAATTCAGATTTTATTCAAAATAGTGTGTGAATTTATCATACACTAATTAGGCATAGTAAACTGAGGAGAGATGTATATGATCCTCTTAATGTAATACAAGGAAAGGTACCTCAGAATTGATTTGGTTAATTATCTTAATTATTAATTACATTCTTCAGAAACAGACACATACAAACTCTTTAATAAATTAAACAAATTAATGCTCTGATGTAAAACAAGAAAAAAAAAATCTCATTTCAAAATATTAGTACAAAATCAATTCAGTGATGATTAACCAGGCTGCATCAGAGGTGAAGTTTTCCTTTTTAACTCCTATGTATTTAATTTAATGTGTAGTTTAAACACTTCCTAAATCACTGAGACATTAGGTTATAGACTCTGTAACTGGCCATATTACAGCAGAGCAGTTAGGGAATTTGCCACATTACTATAAGAGGCACGTTAACTTTGCAGCTAAACACTCTGCATTTTAATTTACATAAAACAGGCCTCAGCTTGTAAATTAGTACTAATTCAGACATCATCACTCCACAGAACTGGTATCAGACTACCACTATTCCTTCCATAGGTCCATTAGGCTTCTAAAATACTTTTAAAACCCAGATTGCTAATCACATACTTTAAATCTAAACAGAGCCTTGTGTTGTCATTGCTGCAGATTTTCCCGGTGAGTTATTTGAAATGATTATATTTAAAATCAAATAAGAACAGAAGTATGAGTTGTTTTCTCCCCCCCTCCATACTCTGTTTTGTCTGCATGCAGTCCTCTTTGCTAGGATAGAAAACATCAAGCAAACCTTATTACAGGTAATCAACAAAGACTTCAAGGCCTCTTTGCTGTTCTGATGCCATCTCAGAGAGTGTCTTCCCAGCAAGGTGGAACAATTCTGTTTGTGGCTCTCTGCACTTTCTTTCAAGGGCAAATTGGCTTAAGGAAACCCTCTTTCCCAAAAACTTGATTCCTCACTATATATGGAACAATGGGGTGCATCAGATCCATGTGTGTTATCTTTTTGGGATTTGCAGTTTATTTCTGGCCTGGATTAGTTCAGTGACCCAGTTTATCACGTCGTGGTACCTGGCTCCCCTTTCTGCTAGCATTTTGAAAGTTCAGCCTGAGGACCAGTGGTGGAAGTTTCTCCTTGAGCTCTCCCAGATCCACATACACCTTCTTTTCTCCACAGCCACATCAAGCTTAGCAACAGTTGAAAGAAGTAAGGTCATGGATATTCTTTGTAAAAATCCTCCTCTTGCTCCCTGGCCATCACCACCTTTGCCTGTGCCCGAAGCTGGCTCTGCCTTCACAAAGACGACAAAAAGTTTCTTATTTATTTCAGAGCTCAGCTAGCCCAAGCTGCATAGAAAATTAGTGCCTGATGGTCTAGAGATGGCTAAACTAAGTGAGCAATACAAAGGGCTTTAAAAGCACAGGTTAATCAAAAGAAAACAGGAAACTGTCATTAACTAGAGTAATATTAGCAGTGAATCCAAATATTGCCAACACAGTTTTCAGAGAGAAAAATGCTATTTTCCACATGACAATAACTGTTTTCCATGCAGATTGGTGTCTGACCTACTTCTCAGAAAAGAAAGTTAAATATCTGGGATTATTGGAAAGTAATGACTTTCTGCTTTCCACCTGCTGAATTGACTTTGAATTTCAGATTTGGCTTCAGTCTTTCTACAGAGCTGTCAAATTATAGTATCAGGTAAAACATGAACAGACTGGCTGGCTGCTTGTGTAAAAGGAGATGGATGAAAAGTTTGGTTAATGTTTTCAGGAGTGACTAGTGGTGGTGTGTGACTTGAGTTTTAGGAAGCAGACATTTCGTATGGGACAGGTATTCTGAGGGCTGGGGCTTAGATTTTTCTCTTTATACACAGCACATACAATCATTATTACTGACTAGTTAGGATCTTAGTCTTGGTGGATATTTCTTTATCATTCTTGAGGGTATCCTGCTCCTCGTTTTCATCTAGGCCTGAAAATCATTTAGAGTGTAATGAGCAAAATTTATTTCCACGGGATTCTCAGATGTTAATGAACATTGTTTCATTTATATTCCATATTTCCATCCATGAATTTACCAGGCTCCATTTTAAAACAAGCTGGGTCGTATGCCTCCATACTCTCAAGAGAGTTTTCCGGAATATTACCGCTTTCAGTAACAGACCTTTTTTAACACGAATTCCTCAAAATCCATAGATTCAAGGAGAAAGACTGCCTTCTGTTCCTTTGGGGCACATGCACCACAATCTTGACAAACTGCTTGAACACCAGTGAAATAAAGTTTAGTGCCATAGTTTGGTCCATTCCCTTTCAAACGCCACCAACTTTCCCTGTGTTTCACCTGTCTGGGAAATTTCTTGCTGAAATACCTGCAGCCACCTGAGAAACAGAGACTGGCTGATCGGTTTTGAGATCAGCGTCGTGTCTTGAAAGGAGTTACTGTGGATTGTCCAGCTTGAAATGCTGGACATTTGTGGTTTGGAGTGGATAGGCTTGACCTGGGCAACAACAGGTACATAAAAAATGAGTCCATTAATAAATAAACAAAGACAGCAGCTGACCCAAGCAGGGCCCCTCTCAATCAGGCTGCTGAAGATATGCAGTGTGCTCCCCTGGTAATTGTCAGATCCACCTTGCATCTCTTATTCATGGGTTTCTGCGAGTGGGTTAGATTGCACACTGCAATCAATTGAAATCAACTCCATTCATTGCATTAGGCTAACTTTATGCTCTTAAAACCAGTTTTAAATATACATCCCTGTGCAGGCACATTAAAAATGCCACGCAGCCTGCCACACCATGCTGACATTTGAAGACATCTGCAGAAAACCATAGAGGAAATTTATATCCAGAGGTAAGATGGGTTTCCAGTTTCTGATAAAACTGTGTTGTCAGGGGAAGAGGAAAGGAGGGAGGGGTAAGGATCAAATTGAGTTTCAAGGATCAAACTGAGTTCAGGGCAGATGCTGGAGAGAAAACGATGTTTCATTTGGCAGTAGGTGCACAGGACTGACAAGGAAACACAGAAACTCTTGTTTAACTCTCAATTGGTGCATTGTTTATCCTCCATGTGAGGGTGTGACCTTTCCAGAGGGCTGTAAGCTGCGAGGCTTAACGCTGCTGCTCATCAGCTCATAACAGGGAGCTGAGCCCACGTCAGAAGAGCTGCACACAAATGAGACCACAGACTGCTGCACATGACTTAAATCAAGAATGAGACCAAAGGAATTTAGTAAAACACAGAATGTTTTACGAGCCTGAAAGGGGTCAGTGTGTCACAGTCCAAACTCCGACACAATTGTTCTGCCGGCCAAAGAGGTGACGGCACAGAACAAATTAACATTGTTCTGCCAGGAGTATTTGTGACATCATTCATCATTTCACGTTGTTTTTAAACAACAGCAGGGCCAGTGTCAGTGTTATTGCTAAACCAAACTCAGAAAATTGCTAAAAGCAACCCATTTCTACAGAAATACAGAGAAATAGTGTTCTCCTATTTCCACTAGCAGCAGATTGGGATTTTCAGTAGGTATATTATATGATTGAATCTGAAAGATTACAATAACTACCTTGTACTTCGAACAAGAAACTACTTTCTGTTGGCAACATTTAACATCCCGATGACCACGCTCCTTGTCTAGAAAAGAACTTTTAAAAAACAATGAGGTGTATTTGGAAGCAACTACGGAGAAGAAGGAGCTACAAATTGCGAGGGATTTGAGAACTACTAGAAGTTGTGCTAATAATCAGAACTTCCAATTTCCTTGTCTTTCTAAGGGCAGCTTGAAAAATAGACACAGGAATAAGCTGGAGATTGACCATGAAAAGTATGTAACTGGATTTTTTCTCATATCAATATTTTGTATAACAAGGAGATAGGGAATAAAGATGATGTAGGTAACACAAAGCTCACAAGAATCTCAATATATTAACATTCCTAAAGCCAGGTTGGAAAGTGTTTTTACAGAGGCACAGTCTCTGCATGGATCCGGGTATCAGGCCATCCCAAAGTGTTTATTTTGAAAAGTGCCCGGATACGATTTCCAGAAGTTAAAATCCTACTAGACATGAGGCCTGATAGTCTCCCCGTGTTCAAACACGTTGAAATGTTAATACATTTTTTGAATTATCACAAAGAATCTTCAGATGAATAGAAATTTGAATAAAGAGGAAAAAAAGCTCCAAGAGAAATGAGATCCATGGAAATCCGTGAACTAATGTAAAGGGATTTTCTTCTTGCAAATGAGCATATATAATACAAATATATCCTAAGAATATTAATGAATGAAATATTTATTCATTAATAAATAGCACTCTAGCAATATCTGTCTTTTCTATGTGATGTAATGATCTCCATGGACAACAAAAAACCTTCAGCACTTTGAAGGAAATTGGAACAACAGCTCTGGAGTTCGCAGGTAGCATTTTTAGGAGAAAATGCAGTTTCAAATAAGAACAGAGCCCACAGCACAAGTACTTTGTTGGTGTGCAGGAAATGAGTGGAACTTCCACTCTGACAGCCTTCATTTCCTTAACACCATCCCTAAGAAGAAATCTAAGGGGAAGAAGGACATGCTGGCCTCTGAGTCCCACCCACAGTCTCTGTGAGCTGAACAGGATTTCCTGGGCCTAACACAAACCTCTACCAGGCAACAAAGCACTCCAGCTCTTCTTCCTAAACAGTGCTGGGCTTATTCCACACACTTTGGCTGAGGAACACTGCAGGTAAATTCCCACTCTGAAGTCCCTAACCCGCAAGAGAAAGAGTGTGGAGATAAAGCTCTGTCCTGAACCAAGTCTTCATCCTTACTCTTCCAGCTAAGCAAGGCTGCACTGGTGTCAGTGCCAGAATCATAACTGACCCAGCAGAAAACTGACCCTTTCCACCTCCAGAGGGGCACCAGCCCTGAGCTTTGCATGACACTGATGCCATTTTCACTCTAAAGACTCAGATTTTCCTGCTTGTTTTGTATGTCCCAGCCCTTTTTCACTAACTAAAAGAACTGGGTATTTTACCTGCGAGAGACAGACACAACCACCCAAACTATTTGACAGAATCAAGACTTTTTAAAGTTTAATTAGAAACTGCATGTTTCCTATTTGAAGTGGAAATATAAGTCTGTAATTTGGGAATACGTGAAGTTTTAAAGGAAAGGATAAGGTAGGAGTTGATGGTAAATGTGAAGCTGTAATTAAGCTTTAAAATATAACAGTCTTGATAAGGGGCAGAAGTGAAAGCACGTAAAAAAACAAGAGTTACAGGATAAGGAGCTCGGTGCTATGCTGTGGGTAAAGTCACGGAACAATAGCTTTGTTTGACAAGTTCTTCTCTTTTTTTTTCAAAGGCAGGTCATCCTAAAAGTCTCTAGGTCTCTGTCCCAGCCTTCCCCAAACTTTCTTTCCTCAGATTGTAGCAGATTCTAGTACATGGAAAAGAGACATATAAATAGCAAAATTTTAATTTCCCAAAACTTTCATAAGGTCAGAAGAGTCTGGGTTGCTTTGCATGGGTAGGGAGTGCCCAGGGAGTGTGAATTCATAGTCCTCGGGAGATGATGGTGCTGCTCAGGGCAGACTCTGGCAGGGAGATTTGGTCTCATGCTGTGCCTAGAATTGCAAAGTGGGTTTCCAGTTCCAGGTAAGTCTCCACTCATTTCATCCACAGCATCGTCACCTCAACATCCAGAATTATGTGTAATGCAGGGGCCTGACCTGAAGGATCAGGACTGAGGGCTTTAGACTGACTTTATGCACACCAGCTGCAGCTCCTCATCATTAAACCGCAGTTATTATCACAAACAGGGGAAAGGTTTCATCATCCCAACACAAATGAAGCTTTAAATGTACCTGTATTCACACACAAGGCTTTTCTGTGATTGATCTGTTAATTGTTTAAAAGCAAAAATCAGCGCTGTTTTCCAGATGGGGAAACTATGGCTAGCAGAGGGAAAGTGACTTCTCTGAGGCAACACAGAAGGTCAAAAGAGGAAGAGAAAAAGGAGTAAAATGCAGAAATTGAAGGCTCTCACTCAGACCATTAGCATGTTGAACCTCTTTAAGCAGTCCAAATCCATTTGCATGTAGCTGCTGCATTTAAAAACAGAGAGAAAACCCGACTAGATACAAATCAGGATGGTTTCACCATGAAAGCCTAAGAAATCTCCAGGCACCAAGTAAGTGACTTGTTACAAGTGTACCACAAATGCACAACTGTTTCTTCCAGAAATTTGAGGAAATTGGTTATAACGTGCATAAGGAATGACTCAATAAAAGTAAACATGTGAAGACAAATTATCCTTCTGTGTAATTTCCCTGATTACAGCTTTTTAACAACAGAGAAAAATTGCTTCATGCCTGAGGAAGACAAGGTTTCTAGATTATATTTTGATTTTACCTTGTAAAGTAGCTTGTAGCCTGGAGATCTGAGTCCTGAGGACGGAGGTTATCATACACATATTTCAGATCCTGGATGCCGTTTAGCTCCGGCAATCCCGCATGCAGCATCTAAAAGCAAAGAAATATTAGATCATTAGTCCACTATTCTATTGAAAAGAAATTTAAATGAATTGGGCCTCAGTGAGAGAAGAAAGGTTTTACACCAAAACATCTTGTAAAACAGTTTTGCTGATCTGAAAAGTGGTTCTGATGCTAGAGTGGTGCCTGGAATAATAAAGTAAATATATTGCATTGTAAACCTTCGCACCGAGGCACCTGGAAGAGGCATGGGTCAGAATCAACGATCCATTTCAGTTATTTATTTTCTCTTCAGATACCATAACCTCAAGGTGTGCATTGCTAAGCCTCCTTCACAGCCTTCTAATGGTGATAAAAGGAAGGTGACCAAATTCAGCCACCTGAACAAGAGCAACCACATTTCTGTTATGCTCACAGTGTTGTCTTAGCCCTAATTCAATTTAGCGCAACATCACTCTCTCAATTTGTAACTCCCGGTTCCACCAGCCCTGCTCTGGACTCCTCCTGCCAAGGGATCACAGATTCACTCCCTTTGCAGTCAGAGGAGGAGGAAAGCTTCTTCAGACACTGATTCAGGGCAGGAGCCCTGAGGTGGGCAGTGAAGTTCTCACTGCCCTCTGGAGAGGGTATCATTCTCCATCGATGGGGGACAGAACTGTTCTAGTTAGTTGGCAAGGTTAGATTCAGAAAACAAATAATGCCAATATCCCCCTTGCAAAGTAAAAACTTGAGGAGATTAGACAGCTGAATGTGTCCAATTGCCCATACAGCTCTCTCCAGGCATTTTCAAATGTCAACAACAACAATAAGATTTACTCACTTCGAAACCTACTGATTTTTCCTCAACAATCACAGCAAGATGGGAGTGATGCTTTTTTTGTGTGTAATGCAGAAAAACATCACTCCTTCACATTGCTCAGAAGGAAATGCATCTGAATTTGCAGTCACTGCTGTGTATTCTTCATTGATATTTATGTCTAGCTCAGACAGAAAGACTCACTGAGTTCTTCAAGCAGCAGCAAAGAAAAAAGGAAGCACTGATTTTATTTTAAGGTTATTCCTTCAAAAATTCTCTATATTTCTACATTTTCTTTTTGGCATTAGGAGGAAAATCTTGCTCAGCCCCAGTCTAAGCTACCACTGGACAGCTGGATGCTGTCTTCACAGAGTTTTGGCTGGCAAGGAACAGAGAAGGAGAAAGCTCAATGAAGGGAATTAAAGTGAGTTGACAGCAGGGACAATAACAATATTCAGCACTGAAGGACACAGAGTATATTTATCAATATACCTTCAACCCATTCATAAAAGATGATAACAACTCCTGCCCCCTTGAAATAAAAAAAAAAAAAATGAAAAAGATTGTTGCACAGGCAAATTAAGCTCCTTGCCCTTCACCAGAAAAGGGGATGATACCAGATATAAACATAATCTGAACGATCTGTAATGCAACTGAAAGCCGGGGTTTTTTTAGGTTATCTGCTTTGTCAAAGGTGGAAAACCATTTGCTGAAGCACAAAAAGGCCTTTAGCTGGCTGCAGGAGGGTCCTTAGGGCCTGTTATCCTCCTCCCTTTTGCTCCATACAGCACATTTTCCATGTTCCCAGTCCCCTGCTGGAGGAGGCGTCTCAACGCCGTGGCTACTGATACTGGATGCTAATTAGACAAGACATGGAACAACTCTTTGGAAAACAACTCCAGGTCTCATCGGGCAGCTCGAATGTCACTTGTGTCCCATGTTCAGGTGCCTGCATTGCTCCTTTTGTTTGGCCACATGTATGGCTTGACCCACCACACTTGTCTCTGCCAAGCCTTCTGGCTCACCGAGCCGAGCTGCCTGCACTCTCCTTGGGCCTGGATTCAGAGCTCACCCGTGATGCTCAGCACACCATCCCGTGAAAAGGAATAGTCCTGGCTTTTCCACTGGTTAGACCTCCACAATGGGGGCATTTCCTGATCCTCTTTGCCCTAATGGTGTTTCTGAATTTAGAAGGGTAAAACGATTTGTTTTACAAACAACAAATAACACAACATTCCTGAGTTATAGTTCCGCCCTATCCAGGTGCTGCCTCCTGTTTTATACTATTAAGCTGACCTGTTTCTGATCACAGTGGAGGCAAGTGGATAAATTACTTGCTCTCTAGTGTCATCTCTAAGTCCCTTTTAATAATTTTCTATATGAAAAAAATCTTTATAACATAATGGAGTTTGCATTTCTTTAAACTAGTCAGAAGGTGTTTGTATCCTGCCATCACCCTCTTTATAATAGTTCACATCAAATCTTTAATGAGAGGAAAGCTGATGAACTATAGGCATTTACACAGCTGAACTCTGCCAGCAGACTCTTGGGTCTCCCACAGATGTTTCTGCTTTTGAAAGCGATGGAAACTTCATGGATTATTTCTTACTCCCAGTAGCAAATGTCAGTACGGCTTTAGAAACATGCTGCTCACCACCAAGAAATAACATTAATTCCCAAACTGGGCCAAAAATTCCTCAATTTATTCATAATCATGTTTGCTAGAAACCACCAATTGTCACTGATCACCAAGGGTACAGTTTACTATTCTGTGAAGTACTCTGTTTTTTAGAAACAGTCTTATTGTTAATTTTTTTTGAACTATGTTTTACAAATAGCATCTGAGAAAACAGAACGTGGGAGTAGAATTAAAGATTAATGATGCAGATTTCCAAACAGTGAGAGAAATCTTAGACTGTCACTGATACAAGTAAGCAGTGGTTAGTTAATCTTATCCCTCCATGATGACATCTGAAATTCTGTATGGAAATGAATTCAAAGTGGAAGTTCACAGTCTGTTTATTTTTTCCAGAAATGACCCATGGAACTGAAACATTTTGATGTTCACAGTTTCTGACCAACACCCCGCTCCAAGTGCAGAAACAGACTCACCTTTCCAAACATGACTGGCAAAACCAAGGTGTTCCCAAACTGGTCTTGTTTGTCTAATTCCTTTTGCCATGAAGAGCTTGTTGATAGGGTGTGAGTGTGCTGCCAGTTATTTTTCAATTATGAAGTGCAACACAACCGACTGAGCTGCAGCCCGCTGACAAATATTAAGACATATCTGGATGCTGACTTTTAGCTCAGCTCTATTACCTCGGCTACAAGATCAGCAGAAACAAAAGATGCAGCATGTCCTGAATACAGACAAACCTGAGCTGCGGCCAGGCAGAGGTAGCGATTTCAGAGCTCCTGCTAGGAGAATTTTCCTAACACGCTCTCTATTATCCCAGAGCAATCAAACGTCATTATCTCTGCTGCTTGCAGAAAGAGGGACTGCGCTGGGGACAGGGAGATGGGCAGGAGATGGGGCTTTATTTGCACCACGCACTTTTAGGCAACCTGTTCAGGAATGCAGGCATTACTGCTTTGGATGGGAGAACTGGGGTGGTCCTGAGCTTTCTAAAGGCTCTTTAGCTTGGACAGTATCTCCTACAACTGCACTCTGCACTGCTTCCAGTGTGAAATTGTGCTTTAGGATGGGAATGCAGTTTTGTTGCACCTTTGTGACTACTAAGCAGCAAATCCAAGCGATCTGGAGCAATCCTTCCTGCTCCATATTAGGGAATCTCTCACTGAATCACTGCATGGGAATCCATGGACAAGATGGAAGAGGCAAGATGAGAGATTCCTTCCAGTTCTCTCACCCTCCTCCATTGCGTAAGTTGCAGATGATAAAGTAGTGCTTACAGAGCAACATTTTGGCTGTACCCCAATCTCAGCAGGCATTCTGTTTATAAGGCCATGTAGACTTTTTCATGCACAGACCACTCCCCTAGGTAGTGGGGCCCTGCATATAAATTTTAGATTGATATCTTAGCCAAGCATCTTAGCAAATATTAGTTAATGTAATATTCTCGTTGTACCCATGAAGGGGAAAATCATTAACCTCTCACACACAAGTAAATAGAGGCATAAATCAGATTTGGAATTTGCCACGGTACATGAATCAGTAGGAATACTTAAGGATAAAAGCTCCTGGAGGTCTTAAAACTCTATACAAAATAATTTTTAAACCTGTGTCAATATGGGCAGTGCTCTTTCTTTCCTGTGTTTGCCATCCTAAGAAGGGACTGTGGAAATGTGCAACCCCCCCCCCATTCCAAAGGCATTGTTGTAGTGCAGTGCTGCTGAGCACTGCCAGATCACCCACCCTATGAAATATTTAGCTTAGTCTTGTAAACACGAACAGCAATGGTAAATGAATGCTCCAAGACCCAGAAAAAAAGCTGAGAGAAATTCCTGAATGTAAAACTTTTACTCAGCTTCTTTTGCAGTTTTCTCCTTTTTTTGTAAAAAAATAATGCATTATAAAATGGAAAAACACCAAGCAGCTTAGCTTTCCTTTCCTTGGGAATTAGTACTGAAAGTGGACAGCTTCTTTGCACAGGAAGTGCAGCACTAACATTATCAGCTGTGCACCTGACAGCTCTTCAAATCATAGTGCTACTGGCGGCGGCAGAGAGGTGGTAAAAGGGAAGAGAACCCCAGAGGAAACTGATTTTTGGTTTCATCCTTGAGCTCCTTACCATCTCCAGCAGGTTCAGGAGCAGCTGGCTGTGTTTCCTGACTATATTATAAGCTCGACAGCAAAGCTCCACAAACTCCTGAAAACGCTGTGGATTCTTTCCACCCTCTGTTATGAAATACTCCATCTCTGATGTGAAGATGAAGGGAGCTCGGTCCCTGGAAAAGAGAACAATTACATGAGAAATTTCACTGAAAATAGCTAATCATGCAAGACAGTTAATATTTGTAAGTCATTATTCACATTTTTGTTTTTCAGTATTATGTTCCACATTATTTCATCTGTCCCTTTCTCAGTGTGGAAATGTCTATTGCTCTGTCTGGTGTCACTGAATAATTGGAGCAGAGACAGGTTTTACAGAAAGAGTTTCCTAGTGAGAAATCCTAGTGAGACAGGTTTTACAGAAAGAGTTTCCTAGTGAGAAATCCAACAACTGAACAAGTGTTTTCTTCTGGCTCTTCTTTGCTTTTCTTTTTAAACCCTCATTGCTTTAATTTCTTGACTCCAGCCTGAAAGTGAATCTGGAAACAAGTTCTCTCTTGGTATTGAAATATTTAAAAGTTGTTCTCAAAGAGGGTGGGTTATAAATGTCGACTCCCTACTAGGCAAGAAGGGAATTTAAGAAAAAACCTTACAACTCCACAATCCAACAACAACAAAAAAACCCCAAGGTATGATCCTGTCATTAAATATACACCATCCTGAAGAGATGTTTGTGACTCAAGTTAAATCAGAATATAAATAAATTGTCTTGTTTTCTCTAGAGTTACTCTGTGTTCACCCTTGGGTAAATGAGGTGCAGAATCTGACGACACGGCTTCCTTTTTTTTCTTATCACTAGCATAGTTTGTGGCTGTGACGTGCTATTGCAGAAGAAAACAGATTAGCCAGGCTTCCCCTAACAATCCTATCGTTCAATAGTTTCAGAAAGGCTTGATAAACTGCATCCTCACACAGAAAAACCTACTGCAGCGATTTACTCATCACAACTGTGTACACAGAGCCATGTAAACAGATGAGAGGGCTCTATTCCAAGGCAATATACACTGTGTGTTAACCCTTAATTCAAAATATATTTCAATAAACTCAACATTCTCGGTAAGTTCAAATGCAGAAACAAATTTCAGGAAGTCTATTTCTTGCTAAAACCTCAAACATGGGCTGAGTCAACCCATTGCTTCCTGATGCATTCATAAATGAGACAGATGAGCTTTCCTGGGAGTTTTCCTCACCTTCCCATGAAAGTGCCTGCCTTACATTACTGCAGAAAGAAAAAACAACTTGTCATGAGATTATAGGCTGCAGCTGGAAGTTTTAGTCACAACAAATGCTCAGGTGGCCTTCCCACTTTCATGTTTGGAAATGCTTCTGTGGCAGCTAACTTTGAATCCAGACCTCCCATGGCTGTCTTTCACCTCCAGACACTCCAGGCTGTTAGGGTGGGGTTTTAAAAAAATATATATTATTCAATTTCAGCAAGGTAGTACTAGGCACGATGAAGGTCCTCAACAGAAATTCTTTCCCCCCACATTTTTCTGTGTGATGCAAGATGGGAGTTCAGAGTGTGAGGGTTATAGGAAAGTGAGACTGTTACACAGTTATTGTGTAGTTTTGTGCTGTAGACCTCAAGGAATTACAAACCTGTGTCTACTACTGATTTCTTAGAGTTCACGCTTTCCCAGAACCTTCTTTCACTCATTCATTCAGTTTTCCTTTAGCTTATTTTTTATCAGAGGTATTTAAAATAGACATTAAGTATTAAATAAATTGATACAATTAGAATAATGAAATTCAATTTGTTGAAGCCCATAGAACAGAGAGAGAGAGAGAGAAAATTAGCAACGTTAACATCTTGATGTATATGTGGACAGAAGGCCAATCTAAATCCTGATCTGAAAACATTTTAGCATCTCAAGAATGTCTTAACCCCAAATTTGTTACTGGGCTAAAATACTCTGAGTCAAAACTACTGCTATAAATATGATGCATTTTGTTCAAAATTCATGTTTGATTTCTGATGTCCAACAGCATCGAGAGACACAATTACACCACAAAAACACGGCCCTTTCTGAGCTAGTCCCTGTCTCCCACACTGAGCTACTTGAGCTGAAAATAGACACTGCAATCAGAAATTACTTTACTGGAAGAAATATGGTGTTTAACATTGCTGGGTTGGGCTGCGGGCCAGCTTCCCCGTAATGTAACAACTGCAGCATCAGTCAGTTCTCTTACTGTTGTCTAAAGGATCTGTGTGAACACACAACTGATATTTCAGTATTTACATTATTTACAGATTAGTTTTACTTGTAAGACGACCGAAAGCAGTTTTACAAGGTTCTTAGACGTCTCAGTATCTTTTGTGAATATGTTCTAGGGCGTTAGGCCAGTCCTCCCTTGTCAACCTGCAAAATATGGTGTAGGAATTTGGTTTCTCCAGTTCTGTTTAAGGTCTTTTGTTATCAGAGCCTCTCCCACGAGGGAAACCCTGCAACCCCTGGATGCTGAAGCTCCAGTAAATAAGCTGGCTGTTCACAAAGGGAACACTTTGCAATGTAAATTAAAAAAAAAAAAAAAACAACAGAAACCTCATATAAAACCAACTTAGAATATAGGAAACAAGACCCACTAGAAGGAACAACACAGCCATTTCTCACAATATCATTATAAAATAAAGTTTCAGTGGGAAGAGATGCTTACTCACTGAACAGAACATACAGGACTCTGAAAAACCAATTGACAGGGTGAATGTCTGTGCATAGATGCAAAACGCTCCTTGCTGCTTTCACAAACTCCTTTGGAAAATAAGAACGTAGAAGGGAAAATTCTCCAGTAAAATTACAAACAGCTAAGTCCACTCACCGTCCATCATGATGGTAAAATTTACATCAGCAAACAAGAGATGCTGTTTTAGCCTCCAGAAGGAGAAAAGCAATTCGTGCCCTGTTGCTGTGTGTACCACACCCCGTGCAAATGAATCTCACCCTGGTGCACAGGCTGCATTTCTGTATTTAAACCAGGACACCTCTGACTGGCAGCCTTCTCCAGGGAAGATAGCCACGATCACGTTCCATGCTGGCATTTGTTCAGAAGATGGGCAGTGCATCCAAAGGTCTGGTAACAACAGCTTTCATTTGGACCTGTATCTATCACATAGCTTGCTCACACGAACTCATCTAAAAGTTCCAAACATCAAATACTTTTTATCCCAAAACACCCTCAAGATCACAGCCAAGGCCTGTAATACTTCATATGCATAAGATGTTTGCTGACCAATGACTGTGTCACAGCCAATGGGACAAGAGCCCCCTGGCCTAAAATCTGTCTTGATACAACTTGCTGCCTCCATCAAATTGAAGAAATGCCTGGTATCAGTTTAGAAAAACTGGTATGATGAAGTACTTTCAAGTAAAAGCCTTTCACCATACCTCTGCAGACCAGCAGCCTTTTTTTTTTTAAATTTATGGTGGGCTAAAGAAATATGGAATTGAAGCAGTGTTGAATGACCTCTATTGTGTAATTATGAGGTTTGGTACCATTATTTTCAGAAAAGAAAAGCCTCACTGAGAGAACTAGTGTGGCTTGAGATTGACCAGAGATGTACGGCCAATAAAGCTCCCAAAATCATTAAAGCTACCTTATCATCGCTTGCTTAGTCTTTTCTTTCCTTTTTTCTTTTTCCCCCACTAAAGCCCTAGATGAGATTAATGAACCCTTTGGTTTTATAGTAGAAATCGGTCAAAAAGGCAATATTCATGTTTATGACAGAGTCTGATTGCAGTCCTGGACTTTAAAGACTTATACTTTACTATGGCCGTGACAAAAGAGTCTACACAAGCCAGTCAGTGAGAAACAAGGCTACTTTATGGGGGTTTTATGACTTTTTTTTTTTTTTATGGCTTTTAGGGATTTAAAATTTTCATGGGAATGTGTTTTGCAGTTCCTCTGGAGATTACGAATGTTTGGATGATAAATCATGAGAGGGAAGAAAGAAAGGAAACCTCAAGCAAATGAAGAGATCATCATGCAAAAATAAACTTGGTCTGGGGTGATGGGAACATCTACTGGGACTTCACTGTGGGCTGGAATTATGCTGCATTCCTAGAAAACCAGTAAGAGCATCAGGATTTGTTATGAAACACTAAATGTAAACTGATTAAGAAAGCTTGTAAGGTCAGCAACGGTTTCAGTTTTTCCTCCTCTGAATCCCACGGTACGGAACATTTCAGAATTATGCACTAACTTCTTTTCATATTAAGTAGGAAAAGCGTATGAGATAACCAACAACAAATGACCTTTGCTCTGATCCAATCTAAACTTCCCAACAGTGCACTTATGGAAAAGTCCAAGTCACACCACATTAATATAATGAGATCAAATCTGTTGTAGTCCAAGTTTTCATATGGACAGTGTGTGAGAAACCACACAGAACTCTTTGCAATTTAAAAATCAGCCGCTCAAAAGCAAAAAGCCCCTCAAATTCCCTGACTGCTTTAAAAGCATTTTGGCTGAGTCAAGAGTGACTGATAATATTCAGCATGACTAGGTGGAATTTAGATGTATCCAATAAAGTAGGAAAAGCTTTTAGGGAGTGCTTGACTGCTGACATCCTTTGCAGCAAAAGCCAAAAGCTTATTGAAGAACACGAAATAAATGAACATGAGTGCCTATTTCTCTAAAGCCAAGTGAAAATATTTGATCACAGTAATCATATACATTTGCAGACAGTAAAAAACCATAACCAATGGCACTCCTTTTATGTATTAAATAATGGAACAGGGAACAACCGCACAACACAATTCATCTCCAGCAAACATGAAATATGCCTGGACCACAAGACATACCCCATTTTTCTTCTTATCACAACAAGATCAGAAACATGCTTCTGGGATTCTTATTTAGCCTGTTGTCAAAGATTTTTATGATAGAGTTCTTTTCCAACCTCCCTATCAAATTTCTGTTCTAGGATGTCCCCTCACAGCATTTTTTTTCCCTTATGCCTAATCTAACTCTTGCTGTGCTTTCATCTTATTAATTCTTGCTCTTTCCTAAGGGAACATGAAGATCCCATCTTCTTTATAGCAGCCTCTAAAGTACCTGCAGACTATTACTATGTCTTTCCTCAATCTTCTGTAGACAACGGCTTCCACCTTTTCTCACAAGTCCTGTATTTCAGATGTCCGATGATTTTAACTGCTTTTTTCTGGACTCCTTGTAATTTTCTCTGGGCTTCTTATCTCCATCTTTCTAAGAGTAGAACGTTAAAAATATTCCAGGTGAAGTTTTCCTGGCGCAAAGTGAAACAAAAGGGTTACTTCAAATTTCAAGCTTTTCTATCCAATATCTCATCATCAGCTCAAATTTGGCTGTGGTAAAACTCTCAGATCCCTTTGTAAAAACTCTGCTAATCCAAACTCACCACAACCAAAACCTTGTAAAAAGGGCCTCTACCAAAAAATGAACGAACACATTCTCCATCCCATCACACTGGTTACTAGTGAAAATACTGGAAGATGCCATGTATAAAGATGCTCCACTTAGTATTTTTTAGTTCATACCCTGCCAAAACTTGAAAGATGTCACTAAACTGGAGTAAGTCAGCACTGCCACCACGATGTTGGTGGCACTTGCCTGTGAGGTGAGGCTTAGCAACGTGGGCTTGTTTACCCAGGAGATGAAAGGTTTTCAAGAGGCCAAAGGGGATTTTCTTGTACCTGCAGGAGGCTCTAAAAAAGATGGATCCAGACAAGAGTAAGAGAGAAAACTGAAACAGCCAAAGTTCTGACTTGTCATAAGGAAAAAAATTAAAAAAAAAAAAAAAACAAACCCTCACTATGAGGAAAAGTAAATATTGAAACAGGTTGCCTTGGAAGATTATCCTGGGAGGTTTTAAGATTTAGCTGGACACAGCCTTGGGTAAACTGGTCTGAATTTAGTGCTGACCTCATTCCCGTAACACAGAAAGATTTCTGAATGCCCTGAGCATCCTTGGCTCAAGTAAAGTACATGTCCTGAGCATTCAAAGCTTTCATCTAATATTTTTTTACCTACGTTCTTCAACTAAATGACCAGGCCTATACCAGGTAACATGGTTTTAACTCTACATTGTGCCATTTCTGCTGCTGTTTGAGATATCTACTGCAAGAGAAGACTTCACACTACAAATCTGAAGTCTCATTTCTGATAGCGGTTTTACCCACGGTATTTTTTTATATTAACATGTACCTTTAGAGGCAGAAACATTAAGCTAGAAAGAATCTCCTGAATTCCTTAGGTAGATGAAGATAGTTCTTAAACTATTACGGTCTTATTTAATCATTAAGTTAGTTCTTCTTTTATGTATATGAAGTTTTATTATTTTTTACTATCACAGCCTCAGTGTTAGCTCTTCAGTAAAATCACTGTGTTGAACATACCCACTATTTTGATCAGCCATTATAGAAGCATTTCACACACTGCACTCTCCTATTCTGAAAGATTTTTGTGTTCCTGTCAGTAACTGAATTGGTTGCATCAAGATTTAATCATGTTTAATGGATATAGTGGAAAACAAGGTGTAATCCATGCCTGAGCTAAGGGCTCTGATTCATCATTCTGTTTACAGCGAGTTTCCCCCTGTAACCCGGGTCAGAGCAGCCTCTCGTTTGTGCCCCTTTGCCTGCACAAAGTGCAAGGGAATGTGACTTAACCAAAACCCCTTTCACTGTGGGCCAGTCAGAGCTCGTGAGTGGGTAAACCACGGAGGTCTGATCACACCTGGTCCCATAGGATTACTGTGCTGACAGTGCAGGTAACAGGACTGTTGGCTGTCCAAGCCAGGCTTAGGCGCTGTCACAGTTCCTAGGACAGACCCAGTATTTGCAGTGTGCTGCCACAGGGAATCAGCTGGAACCCTCCCATGGAACAAGGAACTTGGCAAGACTCATGCTGGGAACACAGAAACGGGTTGGAGGCACCTCGGGATGGTGCCCGAGCACAGAATTTATTCACTCATGTCACAGAACCCCAACCACTCCGTGCAGTTAGCCGACGGTGTGCTTTGGAAGGCTCCTAAGAAGATGCTCCCTGAAAGAAGATCTGCTCTGCTTTAGGAACATTCTTGTCTTGAATGGTTTCAGGCTTTGTCCTGTTGCAACCACTGGCCGGTTAGGGAGCACCCCTGTGTCCAGCAAAGCCCCCCTTGGAGCTGAGTTGGGCTCCTCCGCTCCGACAGACGCAGACAAAGCAGCCTGCACTCAGTCACCAGCAGTCAGGCTGCAAAACATCGAGGAGGAGTTAAATCCTTTCTAAATAAATAAATACGTTCAATACCCATATTTGACAGCGCTCAGCGCAGCGTTCCTGAGGCCCTACACCATTTTCTAGGACTATCAAACTTTCTGTGTTTGTTAAGAGTTTATTACTAGCCCTACTGATAAACCACTTGAGAGTTAATTCACAAAGGAGATTGGAGCAATTCCTCTTGTTAACAGAGATTGTTGGGCAATTGCTTTTTGTGTCCTGACTGACCCTCAGCAGTGAAAAAGATTTTAAAACTAAGACCTAAAATGTGCCTTAAAAGAAACAGAACAAGTAGGGTTATATGCACTACCCATGGAATATGCAGCTAACAGGTCTTTTCAGTATGAGATGGATATTTAGAAAACACGGTAATAGATGGTTGCAGGGCATTTGTATATCACCAGGCAAAATAGAGAAATAAACCAGCGATGAAGAAATTGAATTGCAAAGAAATTCCTTGGGGCAGGGGATGAAATCCTACATGAATTAAATATATCAGTATGCTTTCCAGTTAAGGGTGAAGGACAAAGGTGTAGTGTGCAGAACAAGAAAAAAAAAAAATAGAAGACCAAGAAACAGAGATTAATTTAAAAAGTGGTTGATGTATATTTGACTGTGTGTGAGAACAGCCTCCCCTGAATATAAATGTACGTTTGAGTGCTTGTGAGAACAGCTCCCTCGAACATAAAAAAGTGTGTACAGAAAGCTTTCAGAGAAAGGGGTGATACAATCCAGTGTTTCTGATGGGAGCAGGGAAGAGAAAATACACGTCTCTATAAACAGTTACACTTTGAAAAGGATAACAAATAAAACCACAATCAAAATGGACAGTGACCATGATGTCTTTTCCCCCTTTTATTTCTGTTTTATTGTTAAAATTCCCCTCTCTAGAGCCATACCCTACAAAAAATCATAGGGTGACTAATGGAATGAGAAGGAGGGAAGAGGAGAGAGAAGGGGAATTTGATAGGAAGTCACTTAAATACCTCATGTGCAGCCAGTCTCCCAAAGCAGAGGGAATTCTGCTGATGGCTCTGGAAGCATCAAGCAGCTTCTCCAGCCCACACGATTGTAAACAGAAACACATGACAACTCCTTCAAGAAAGTGGTGACAGGAAAGCAGTTTATGCCACCCTTGGAGTGAAGGAAAAGCCAAGAAGGATACTGAGACTTGCAGCAGACAAGAGCTGGGTTCCAGGAAACTGAATTCAGCAGAAGAACAAGGCTCTTGCATGAACAGAACTGGACACGGTCAAATCCACACAGACGCTGTATGGGACAAACAGTGCCTCCCTTAACTGTCTGAGTGCTTGGAAAAGGATACCCCAAAAAAATTGAAGATACAACGTAGACAGTGAACATAGTTTACTCTGATTTTGAAGAGTTTTAGTTGAGTTCCCTCCACAAGAGGCTACTACAGAAAAAAAAAAAAAACAATGGAAAAGGCAAAACTATGATCCAGGCTGAATAATTAGAGAAAGCACCAGGCCAGCAAGAATAAACCCCTGCCCCTCAGGGCAGACAAAGACAACAGGAGTGCATCTGAACCCCCTGACTGCAGTTTGTGCTGTTCATGTGTTCTCAGACTCACTTTGTGCTTCTGCTCTTCCACTTGGGGCAACTAGAGGCACTTGACTTTCAAAAGTGATGGGTTTCTTCCCTGATAAATCCAAGCCCCTTTAGGCCTTGTCACCTTGGAGATGACACTCTTTCATCTACATGTCTTTATGTGTATTTCCCCTCTTTTCATGTGTATGACAGTCTTGAAACATCTGTTTAATCTTATTAAGATCGTTTGGGCTACTAAGGTGCTTTAAGCCATGACATTAAATCTTTCCAGGGTTTCAGTCAGAGATTTTTGGAGGGTGGCACACAGTGAGTCCTGAAAGTGAATAGTGGCAAAGAATTAGGAGTTACCATTTCACAGAAACTAATAAACCCAGACACATCATGGCAGAAAAATAAATATAAACAGCAGAGTATGAATGCATAATGAGACATACTGAAAACTCCTACTGAAATCTTTCAACATCTAATAAAGGTTGGTACAAGTTTTCATGCACAAATTTAGAAAACAGAAGGTGATTATACTTTTAAGTTTTCACTTTCAAGTGATTATACTTTTAAGTTTTACTTTCAAGTTTTAGACCCTCTATGATTACTCTAAATAAAATTTTAAAAGGGTAAAAAGAAAAAAGTAAAAAGTGTTATTCTCAAATTCTTCCTTATTCCCTGTTTTTCTTCTTTTTAGGAAAAAGAGAACAAATGTAGGTACAATACAGTCAAAAAATGCAGATACAACTTATTTTTCCATGTCCATATGCCAACATTTCTGTTTTTAGAAATACTTGGAATGAAAGCTTTTTTTTCTTTGATAAACACTTCTAGTGAGACAGTAACACACATTTTAGGTCATTAACACTCAAAATGAAATGTGTTACTTTCAAAATAAAAAGAAGCACTTCTACATTTCTATATACTCAGATGCTCTGAAATACTTCTCAGCATAATAAAACACCAACCTAGGAAGAAAGTGTGGGAAACACAATTTTCCCATATTTTTGAAACTTCCCTAATAACTGGAATTTCCCAATGGAATAGAAAGGCTGCCTCTAGTAATTAACTTTGTAGAAGAAAACCGGCTTAGCAGATTTAAATTCTGGGAAAACCATGCCAAGACCAAGGATTAGTTTGGCAAAGAGACAAGAGGGTCTCTGTGATTGAGATCAGGGAAAAGAAAAGGCCAGTGAGGGCTGGATGTAATCAGAATGACTGGATATTTAAAGAAAAGAATGGACACTGATGTCATCAAAAGGTGGATTTACAGTGTGCCATGAGCTGCACTACTTCATGTCCTGCCACTGAGTCTCACACTCCACATCACTGACTGAAAAATTACAGATGACAGTGCTGGAAGTGACTGGTAGTGGGGAGGATGTGACTGCTGAATTTTGGATTAGTTCAGTTAGCACAGGATTTAAATAAATCTCTTCCTGCTTAATTCACCAAGGAAGGAATGTTCAAAAGGAGCTGGTCAGAACTGAAAGGAAGAAGACAAAGGCAAGGAAAGCATGGCAGGTGCATCCATGAGCCAGACACTTTCTTCCAAACCATTAGGGGACTGATTTAGTCCTGGATGGTTATCTGGGTAACATTACACCTATTTATGTGTGAGTGGCTCCAAGAAGATGTCGTGGTTTGATGCAGATAATTATCACAGGACACTCAACAGATGAAGAATAAGACAGTTATATGAAGAAATCAAACAAGAAGTATTTCTTCATACAGTTTGAACTTTACCTGCAGACTTGCCTGTTTTGGGGGAATGTAGGGTGAAAAGTGGAGGCTGGGTTACAGAATGAAAGGAGCATTTTATTACTGCTAACAAAACGTGTCATTCAGTGTGATTTAAAAAAAAAAATGGAAAGAAGAGATAATGGAATCTCATGGTTCAGTAAGAAAGTTCCCTATGGGACTTTGGGAACAATTCTTCTGCCAAGCTGTGTTATTATGCTATTGGTTAGATACATCATCAGTCTCCCTCCAACACTTCTGAAATATTAGCTCTAGATCCAAGGAAAGACAAGTTAGTACTATTTAAAGTATTTACTGCACTGTAGAGGCACATGTAGAAAGAAAATTCCTGATTCCTCATCCCTCTCAAATCAGGAAGAACTGATTTGTGACTCAGAATCAAAACTGAGCAGATTTATTGGATATCCTTTAAAAATCAGGAATGCAAAAGTGAGCATGACTGGATGAATCAAGTCAGCTTCAAAAGACTCACACTGGATGTGATAGAAAGAGCTGCAGCCCACGTGTGTGAGTCCCTGAGCTGCCAAAGCACTCCCTGCACTTCACTTCCATCAGAAGAAGGACTCCACATGCAGGATACTGTGGAGGACCTATCCTCAGGGAGTTTTATGAGGACTTAGATTTTTGCAGTGGCAGAAAGCACTCCCTGAGAACAGGAAATGGACAACTGTGGCAATCAGCCTGCGACGTTCTGTAAGGAATGATTGTTTTGAACACTTCAGGCAGGGACTCCTTTTCTGTAAGCCTTCATCGATCTGCATAGATTTCATTTTACACTCACACACAAAAATGTATGATGTGTCTCAATCCCAAGTATAAGGATTTGCATCAGATGCTTTGCATTCTTTAAAGCTCCTGTAGAACCTCAGAAATGTATGTAGAATATCTACTGTGCAGCCCCCCCAAGGGTCAGCACTAATAATTCTTAGGTTTGGCAGCATTGTGCTGCTGTTTTTTCAATACTATTTTGGAGTATGATATTCTGGGAGTGCAAAAAACTCAAATAAAAATCTAATAAGAACTCAAATAAAAGTACAATATAAGACCTGTTAAAGAAACCAGAGGCTAAACCTGTTTCAGGGCTGGCCCTGTGGGAACGAGTAGATACAAATAGCACTGAGAGCTTCAAATTTTGAGAGGACCTGAAACTTGTGACATGTAAAAATGTGATATCCCTGTGTTCCTGTGTTCCAAATAGTGCTACATTTCATGAAGGTGCATACAGCTCATAAGAACAACAGTCATTAATACTGTTTCATTAATACATTAATACTGTATCTGCATGTAGGCTTGAGGAAAACAATGATTATTGTGGTGTTTGCAACCTGCTTTAGGTGGGAGACCCAGTTTTCCTAAGGAATCAGGAGGGCAGTCCATGAATGGAGGTCCTAAATGTGTGATTTTATTCTGTAGTTTAAAAACAGCACACTGCCTTGAGAAACGGGAAAACAGGCTGCTGTTTGTGGGAGTGAATATATTTTAAGTTTTCACAGACTTAATAAGAAGGTGTAGTATAACCGAGCTGTAAAACAGTAACATTCATAGCTATTTTTATTATTGCTGCTACATTTTAAAAATTTGGTTGCTGTGTCCCCTCTTGTATTTGCTTCATCCAGTTGTTCACTCAACTAGATGATTCTTTGTTTATGTAAAAATTACTACTCAGGGAAATTCCTGTTAGGTTCCAATAGGAGTTTTGCTGTAGAGAAGGATGCAGCACTTGACAAGGTGTGTGCATGAATATGTTTTTATTACTCTGTTCTGCTTTATTCTTTCCACAGCACATAAGTAGGATTAAGGGTGCATATCTTGAATGATGGATGATAATTCTAAGTGCTGCAACTAAATCTTTTGACTGCCTGACTTAGAAGCACTTATTATCCTCATCATCTTCCCTCATAGCAATACTCCCATGCTGTTATGTCTGTCTAACATACTGAGATAGTCTAGAGCAGGCAAAGGCCGGCTTAACCAAAAAAAAAAGACAAAAAAAAGAAAAAAAAAGAAAATTAGCTCAAACTTAATTCTGATATTTGTTCTGGAAATTATTAGGAAACATGGAGGAAGGACACACACACACTACCCATCTTGTCACTAAAAGGGATCATTCATCCATTCGTTACTCTGCTATAACAGCTCCTTTGTGTTTTGGGCACACTGGCATTATCCTATCCTTATTCCATTTCAATTCATTCCTTCAGAGTATGCTCCCATTAGGAACTTGGATACATGATCCCACTGTTTTATTTATCCTTATCATGGCATAGTTACATCACACATGCTGAGGTAAGTCAGATATTTGCAAAACAACCCCTGAGCTCAGTGTGGTTTGATGTGGAACTTCAAAAGATAATGAAAAAGTTTGCAAATTTACTCACAGAGGCATAATTTAATTATCCTCCATGCCTATTTGGAAAATTTGGTTTCTTCTCTGAATATGGGAAGAAAGGTGTCAGTTAGATAGATACATGGATTTGGATCCATTTTAGGTACACTCCTCTGTTAGAAAAAAAAAAAGCAGTGGACATCAGAATTCTTCTGGCATAGGCCAGTCTTCTATTCTGGTCACTACTGAGCTGCATTATTCAAATTCCTGACCAAACAAGGGTTTACATTTTTCTTTTACACTGAAGAGGGATCTCCAACATATTTTAATTCCTTTTCCAGTCATTCCTACATTTTTTAGAAGTTTCTACAAACAACAAAAAGAATTTTTGTATTTGTTTTGGAAAATACAGGAAGAAAAAAGAAGAGTAATCTCTTCTGTATTTCTTCTAATGGGAGTTGATAAGGCTGTGAAATTTCAGAACGCTGCTTTAAAGTTTACTATGTGTGTTACTATAGATACCAACCTTCTTATGCTTCCAAACATCTGTGCGTGACCCAAAAACCTTCCGAAATCTATGTGGAACAGGTGTCCAGCTTTTGTCAGCATGATGTTGTCACTGTGTCGATCACAGACTCCCAGGATGAAGGTAACAACACACCAGCCAGCGCAGGAGTAAAAGAAATTCCTCACTGCCTAGTGAGTAGAACAAAAGCACTTACATGACATACCCAGATGTACGTCTTTGTGATGCTAATAAAAATAATAATAATAAAAAAGGTAGCTCTATGGATGCTATGCCTGTTGGCAAAATTTTAACAGGTAATATTGAAAAGGGATTCACGAGACAGGTCTGAGTAGGGATGGTGTAAGAACGGCACTCAAACTTTTCAAAGTTACAGTGCAAGAGCAATTTCATGCATGAGGTTTTCAGCTTGTTTCCCAAAGATAACGGGAAGTCTACAGAAAACTTTAAGGTGAAAGGTGCCTAAAAAAACAAGCTTCTTGGCAGGAAGCTGGAATTTTCTGTCCGATGTTCTGCATGTATTTTGCAAAAACAAGTGCTAGGAGATGATTTGAAAACTCACAAATTTAACCATTTGCTTTGTAAAGGATGTAGGTTTTTTTACATTCACTGCACCATTCTGTACCTACATGGATTTTTTTCTCCACAACTCAGTCCATGTCCCACGAATCCAAATCACAATGTACACAATGCAATATAGAAACCCAAACCAAATCTGGATCCTAATGGTTTTGGACAAAACCTACATTAGCCAAGGCAAATGATTATTTAGGCTTTCAGGAGTTCCCTGCAGATGCAGGATGCCACCTGCAAGGGCATGGCAGCGCTGTGCAAGGCTTAGGCCACAGCACAAGAGTTGGCTGAATTTTATGTCTAACTGTGCTACTCACTCACTTTGATAACCTTGGATAAAACTTAAGCTTTCTGTGATTTTGTTCACCCAAGCATAAAATGAGGATATTAAAGCTTGTTCTGCACCAGTTTTCTAAGCACCTTAGATCCAGTACTGGATGAGTAAAAAATTATGAAAGAGTAGAAAAAGAGAAAGGTTCATTCACCAGCAAGCACAAAGGGAATGCACAGAAGCAATTTTATGCACATCCCATGTAATCAGATCTGACTGAATTTTATATACTTTAAAAATTGGAAGAAATTGTGTAGGAATTGGTTTTAGAATATTCCACATCAACGGTACTTTTTATGAACAGCAGCAGCAGCAAGAAATCGAGTTTTCAATCGATAATTAGCAGTACCTCACTTTTGAATTGAAATGTTGTCTACACTTCTACCATAAAACTACAAACACACAAACTTGTAAAAAAAGCCATTCTACATAGATTGTTCCTGTTTAATTGAATCAAATGATATATGAGGAATTCAAGTGTTCTTAGTCAAAATGTGGATGAAAAAATGCCTATGGAATAATTAGAAAATTACTAAAGTTTACCAAACATATTTATACTATGCATCTACTAACAAACTGCTATAAAAGCATTTCATTCTCAGAGTGGTAAACACTCAAAGCACTCCTTTAAATTAAAAATTTTGCCCACTAATTTGTCATTCACATGGAAAAAGGATTATAAAAATTGTCCCAGAAACACAAAAATTGAAACATTTTTCAGGGCCCTCAGAACATGTTCACCCAACAAGGAATTGACAGAAAGATTTCCTTGGGAAACCTTTGCTTCTATAAACAATTTCCAATTGTTTGGCTCATCTAGTTGCATGAAATCAAATGCCTTACGTGGGATCCCATGAGAACATGTGATATAAAAAGCATGATCTTCTGTATTTTGACTGTGACTAGGTGGTTCTGATGAAACAGCTTTCTGAAACTGTGGGTATCGGCATGGTCATTCCTAAACACAGGAAATCTGCCAAGACTTTATGTGGTTTATATAAAACAAAGAATTTAAAGAGCTGACCTAAAAACTATTTTTTTCCGAGTTCAAGACAATTTCTATTTCAATTTCTCTGCAGTTTACTACTAAATTTCAAAGCATCTTTATGACACATTTTTATAGAAAATGTAATACCATGCACCTGATAAAAAGCAGTATTTCCTCAGAAAGAGAGCGGCATTTAAGTGGATTCCCTGGTTTCTTGTTTGTCTCGAGTCTGAGCCACTCGTTTTTGCTGCCTGCTCTAATTTGGTTCTTTTATTTCCCCACGGCATAGCATGAAATGTGTAATAAGCTTCACTATGATGTTACCTCTTGGTAACTTGATTCCAGAGGATGGTGATGGCGAAACCATTTTTTAATTGTGTTTTCTTTCAGTGGTCCTATCAGTCCAGACTCCCTGTGGATCTTCGCTAGCGTGGTAGCATCTGGCACCATCTGTACCAGTCCTAATCAGATGGAAAAGAGTTTGCATGAGAAATCCTCAACTTTAAAAACATAGGAAGACAATCAATGCATATTGCCTGTTGTTTGGTCATTCCACGCAGAAAAAAAAAGATACATAGTTAAAAGCTTATAAATAATGAATGCAACAGAAAATATAGATCAGGCTTGTTTTACTCTTGCTCTTTGGAAATTAGAATTAAAGGGCACTGAGTGGAAAGTGGCAGTTCTGTGAAAGAGAAATAAAATCATCAATAACAATATTGTGGCTATAACTGCCTCAAAGTACCAACAAAGTGAACAATTTAATGAGATTCAAAGTGGGTAGAACATGTACAAAACAAAAAAAAATGAAGAAGAAGGATCAGATATTTGCTGTTATATATAAAGTTGTTTCATACGTATTTATTGTCTAGAAAGGTGCAGAAATTATTCTGCAGTATGTGAGGCTGATCACAGCTGGCAGAAAGGGCACTGGATAGTGCAGAAATTAGTCTGATCCAGTATGTCACACACTGGGACTCCGAAGTGCAGAGAGAAGCCAATTCTGGAATGCTTCACTTGAATCCTGTCTCGACTGCATGCACTTAATTCCTTTTTTTGGTACTGAGACCTGGCTTTCCAGCCTTCTGTGCCTGTCCCCGTGTGGGGTCCCCTGGTGTGTCATCCTGCTACCCTGCATTACAGGGAGGAGACTAAGACTTTTCTCTAAGATTTTTACTTGGTGACAGGTTCCTCTACTTCACCATGCCTGGAAAGTGGAATCCTACCAGTGCTTTATTCAGTGTTCACTGAATTTCTGTGAAAAGTGATCTCTGTGTTTGCATGACCGTGAAATTACCATCTCCCACCTCCCTTGTGTGGAAAAGGTGGCCATGGAGGAAGTCATTAGCCTAGGACTTGGAAAACCTGTGTACCCAAATCTCCCTAAGCATGTGTCCTGCATGGCCACAGGCACGTCACTTGGTCCTTCATCTTTAATTATTAACTGTAAATTTATTATATTAACAGTGATGTAACTCATAAGGAAAGGCATCTGGAAAAGCTGTGAGGCACTGAGGGGTTTTTGCTGCTATGCTGTTGAAAGGAAGAGACTGTCAGGGAGAGAATATTGTTTGCAGATGATCCCTGCATCTCTCTTGGCAAACATCAAATTAAGCGTTAGTATATAAAAGAGTCTATATATAATGTCATGTCCAGAAATAGTATTCTTGTCTTATCTGCCTTTGAAGCAGAAGCTTTCAAGCTTTGACTTCCATCCTTACAAAGAAGGGAGGAGTTTTTTTCCAGGTCACCACACCCACATGCCATGTGCCTGAACTCATCTATACTTTCTCTTAGTTCTTTTAGATTATTCCTCCTCTCTCATGTTCACTTTGTGGCTCAGAAAGCAATGATTTTCTTTTAATTTTTCCATTTTAATAGCTTTTGTAGAGCAGGTAATCTGGACATATCAGCCTGTACCTATTCGAGCTAGGATTATTTCCAGTAGAAGATGTGGTCAGGGAAATATAGCCAGCTTACTGCTGTCAGCAGATTTCTACAGCAAGCAATTGGTATCCCTGCTACTGCTCTGCAATAACAACCATAAAAGAGAGAAATGGAGCTTTCAGATGAGTCAGGCCTGCCCTAAGCAACATAAATCACAAGAATAATATTTCAAAATCAACAGCAGAAAGCTGTCATCACTTGTCTGCAGGTACTTTCTGCAGCCACATGTATCTAGGCTCATTTAAGCATCTATGTAGGACTACACTGGATTAAAACTTCAGTAGCTATGGCCAATTTTCTCCAAAGCCCTCTTTTTGATATGTGAATTTAAGAATGCTTTTCAAGCTGACAGTGTTGAGGCTTTCGGAAGATTCTAGCCAAAGTTGCTACAAAATCCAATGAGTTCTAGAGAGGCAGAATAAATAAATTTTATATACCACTGTTTACATGAAATATGAATAATGTAATACAGGTTCCTTTCACAATTTGAGACTGACCTTGTCCTTTCCCTGTAGATAAACACCTATAAATGATCATTTGCATATCCAGTCCCTCTTGGAGCCAAATGCTGTCCATCACTCGAATAATTTGCAGAACCAACATATCTTGACGTAGATCATCACCTATCTGTGAAAATTGCACATGAAATTCAGTTTTCTCCTTCAATACCAGCTAGAAATAATGTCCTATTTAACTGGGGCTTTTTTGCCCACCAAAACAGCTTCATTCATTTCACAGTAACTGCATCTTGTTTGTCTTCAAAGTTCCTACTTACCTTTTTGTGTCAGAAGAGGACAGAGTAGATGGCACACACAGAGACAGGAACAGTTTTGGCAGCCGCTGAGAGGGCAACAAATGATCCCTGCTTAACTGCAGCCTTTCTGCTTATTATTCCTATGTAATTATTAGAGTTTGAAAATCTAATCCGGAGATAGGATCCTAATTTAGTTACATTTTAAAGTCTACCTAATGCTAGATCCCTTTTCACAAATGACAGACAGCGTTTGTCTAACGTTAAGCCTCATGACTTGGTATCTGCGAGGGAATTTTATCACGAATTTCCATTTTATCCGTAACATGATTCATATTCAGTTCCAAGCAGTGATGCAGTGATGACCCCTCTCCCCATGGAGTTAGCCAAACAATAATCTCAGTGAAATGGGGCTTTAATTGTAGCCTCAAGAATTAATGAAGAGATTATTTTCAACCATGGCTGAGTAAATAGCCTGTGAAAACAACAGCCCTGATTTTTTGTTTCCCCCCATCCCACTCCACATTAAATATATAACTTTTACTGGTATTTTAAGTGCTTTATTCTTTCATTACATTCTTTTTTATACAACCATTCCAATCTACAGACACTTACTGCCAGGAAATGAGTACTTGGGGAGACATAAACTCATCTTACAAAGACAAAATATCTGAATCTATTTTTCTCTCATCAAAAGGTAATCTTGACTCCAATTAATTCTTCTTAGTACCTAAAATTGCAAAAAAATCTTATTCTCTCTGCTTACCTTCCCTCACATATACAGTCAGAAGAAATTTAGTAAGACACCCTTATCATTTATTGTGCTTATCATTTATGTATGAGTTATCTGTCATGAATAAGAAATACAACTACAGTACAAATAAAAGGTATTTTAATACAATGTTTTGCTGACAGGAGAAGGTGACAGCAGCTATAATACTTCTACAGCAACTGGACAGTGAGTTGATTGCTGAACATTTCTAGGTAGGAAAAATATTGTCTGAGTAGAAACAACAAAATTGTTTAAAAGCCCCATGAGCAGGTATTTGCTCAAGTAGGTAGGAACCTGCTATTTAACACTGATTCTCAGATGAAACAGCATATGAACCAGGTTTCTAAATGCTCAGAAAAACTTAAAATTGCTATTTCTCCTTCTAGCAGGCCTGGAAAGCATACTTCTGTTTCTGAGAATCACAGCTGCTCTAAAGGGCAATTTAATTTAAGACAGCACAGAATCTATTTTTTTAAAAAAATATTTATATCAATTTTTTAGATTTCTCATTTGGAAAATGATTCTGCAAAAGATCTAAGAGTAAGGCCATTGGCAACCAACTATTTTGCATCCATCAGCCATTTTATGAACTTGCGTTCTTCTCTAAATCCAATATCCACTTTTAGGGAAGACTTTTGGTCTTTTGAAAGAGAACTAACTTTGAAATGCATGTGTTGTCTTTTGTGGATAGATTGTTCTGAACTCTGAAGCTGTTCTAGGTGACGACTACAAAATAAAGCAGAGTTTATTTTGAGTCAGTCCCTCCAAGTAACTCCAATGAGACGGAGCGCCTCTGCAGTCTCCTCCACCTCCATCTTCCTCAGCCCATTCCCCCACGCTGGCTGATAGGGGCAGAATTAGGTCTGTGTGGCAAATGGAGCCTCTACCACTCCATAATTTTGATTTTTATGGACAAAGCTGAAGGTTTCAGTCATTTTGAACGATCTCTTCTCTGCGACTTGCCCTCTGACTTCGATGTTGTTAATAAACTAGGTTTAAAAGATGAACTTTATATTCCAGTCCGGTTGTCTTCACTAAAGAAAAAAATTGCAATAAGTTGTTTGATTCTCTACTGATCAAAAAGGTGACACTTCAGTGTATTGCCTCAACATATGTCATTAAAAGTTCTAGTGTCAAAAATAATAGGGATAAACAAGCAGCAGTGCCAAATCAACTATTCTCAGACTCAAGGTTTAAAACATGAATTAGGTGAATTTTGTATCATCATTTTCCATACCAAAAGCCCTGAGGATTAGAGGAAGAACATACCTTAAAAATAACATTGATGTTTCCACTTGGAGCATTCGCATTGATGAAGGAGATTTTTAGTGGAAAAGCATTGGATGAAAAATAAGAACACGACTGCAGAGGAAAGAAAGATGAGACAGAAGAACAACAGTGTCACATGTACAAAACACCAGGCCAGTACAACAACTTTGAAAAGGATTCCAGCTTTAAACACTGCTCAGTAGCAGTGGCAGCAAAAATAAATAATTCTTGATATTATTGACTGTTTCATTGGGTCTGAAAAATAAGAAATTCTTTTCCCCAGACAATCTGCTTCACTTAAATATCAGACCATGTGAACAGATAATATTTTAGGTACTAATTGTTTTTCATTTTCACCCAGGCCTATCAACAATAAGCTTTGGCTGGAAGTGAGTGGATGAATTACATAAGACTGCTCTAATGAGTCTTAAAGCATTGAAAAGCCTTTGGTCCTATTATTTTCTGAAAAAAAAACCAGCCCTGCCCAATCAGACATGGAAGCAAAGAACCTGCCTGTCTCTTTGACGTCCTCACTCTGGCTGAGGATACAGGAAATTTTGAAAATCATGCTCTATTTTACGTGGAATTTATCTCAATTAAACACAAACTCCGACTTTCACGCTCTACAGCTCCTTCCACCTGAAGATCTCGAAGGGCTTCAAAAAGCATTAATGAGCCAAGCACTGCAAATCCTGTGAGAGTTTAGGGTGGTATTATTACCCTCATTAAAAACATCCAAGGAGGGGTGGTGGGGAAGCCCCTCAAAACCAGCTAGAGACAATGGCAAATTAATGGCCTGGTTTCTGGAAATAACGAGCACCCCACAAGAGCTGCTGCTGGCTAATTTGAGCTCCACCACCACCAGACACAGCTGTCTCCTGCTTTTCATCTAAACACCTCAAAGCGTGGTACAAGCATGCAAACATTGCCTCGGCCCCGCCAGACCTCTGCGACGGGCCAGAGCCATTATCGGAGGCGAGATCCTGACCCCCCCGTGGAATTCTGCCAATCGAAATGTCTCAGTGAGTGCTTGAAAGGTTCCTGTGAGATAATGCGACTCTGATAGAGATGGGAACAGGGCTTGCTACTGGTAAAATCAATAGATGACACCAAAATGAATTAAATTTAGGTGATTATAAGCACTTAAAAGTTCTAATTTGCATGATTATACTGACGTACAGCCCAATCAAGAAACTACATATATTTATAGAAAGATAATGGCCTGCAATGATATAAGAAAAATGAAAAAAAAAACAACCCTCTTCAGATATTACATTTAAACAATTTTGTATCTGTCCAGCCAAGCTGGTGCAGTATAAATAGCATGACTTTATGGTGAGATACCTTTCCATTAGTCATTATTTCCAAAAAAAGCCTAAAAGCAGGGAGAAGCAGCAGGCTTCAAATCCTTCTGACTTGTATCACCCACAATTCGCCCAAGCCTGTGGGGTGCTGGAAGACCTCTGTTCTCAGCCAGATCAAGGCTGAATAGCAATTACTTGGAGAAACACAGGTCAGAGGTAACTGAAGGGATCAGCACCTCTTAGAATCAGGTCTAGTATGGATAATGAGCCAGAGTACAAAAATAGAGCACAAATTGCTGTAATTAGGCAGCTATAAGTGGTAATATATATATGGCTGTTCAGGTTTGGTTTTTTCTTCATGCTGGATACATTTTCCTTCTCCAGACATGGAACAGCTTACTCCTGGCATTATTTTATTTATGAAAACATTTTTGAACAATGAGTAACTGAATGTAGTCCTGTGGTCAAAGTCAAGTCAAGTAACGCGGAAGAGCATTGCTGTTTCCTTTATCCTTAAGTCATTTTTAATAGGGGTCGTAGATACAGGTAAGCTAGTGTGAATATTTAATATTTTAGCAATTCTCAGTCATGCCCCGAGTCTCAGCTCAGCAAACAGACAGCTGGCTCCAGACTTTTAGCTGCTCCCATACCTGACATGGGAGAGTCTTGGATGGGAAAAAAACCTGTCACCAGGGGCTACCTTGTGGGAGCCAGGTCTCAGCTTCCAGGTGCCCTTGCCAATCCCAACACCACAGCAGGGCAGCCGAGCTGGGAATGTGCTGCTCAGAGTTTGAAATCTCTGGTTGGTGTGAGGCACATGCAGCACCCACCCCACCCACCCTGTCACCTCTGCCTCAAACAAAGGCCCCTGGTTTAAAGGGGATTAGCCTGGATGTAAACTGACCAGATGATTTATGCTCGATATCACTACGATCATTTCCCAGTCAGAGCAGGCATTCACTTCCTCTCCCCTTCATACTAAAAACCAAACCCAAATTAAAAATGTAATTGATCACACTTACATCTGCCTCTATGCCTTGGACAACAAGTGCGGGGTTCAGGGGGAGCCGGCAGACCTTCACCTCCTGGAAGAACTGCTGGAGGCTGCTGAGCTCCACGTTTAACACCTCCTGCAGCACATGAATCATTATGGCAGCATGAAAGAACACAAGAGCACCTTTTTATTTTTTGACTGTCTTTCTGTACTTCAAACAAGCAATGCAATTTCTGGAGCCAGTAGCATCCGTGTGACCTTGTAACAGCTAATGAGGTCACACTGAGATGTTAAAAATAAGAACCATAATTTTACTCCACGTTGATGCTTTTTCTGCCTAGATGTGCTACCAGCTCATACTGCCCTGTAGGTTCAGACGGAAAGAGTCTGTTTCCAAGGGCATGGAGTGACAGGACAAGGGAGGATGGCTTCAGACTGAAGGAGGGTAGGTTTAGGTTGGATGTCAGAAAAAATCTCTACCTATGAAACCAGGCTGGATGGGACAACCTGGTCTAGTGGAAGGTGTCCCTGCCCATGGCAGGGGGTTGGAACTGGATGATTTTTAAGATCCCTTCCAAACCAAATCATTCTGTGATTCTATGATTCAATACCCTTCACTAGGGGTTGATTAGCCTTGTATTGCTCTGCTGTATCTCATGGGGCTTTTTTGCCTTGCCTAAGAACTTCCCAATTTGTTGCTTGTTGCCTCAACACTGTGATCTCCCTTGCCTAACTCTGTTAACTGCAAGGTTTGGGAGCTTCTCAGTATCACAGTAACTGCAGCCTTGAGATTAATCTTGAAAATCTGAATTATGCATCAGTAATGTATAATGTATTACTACTATTTCTTTTTCTTTACATGGACTTTCCTTTTGCAAATATTTTTGTCTTTTTACTTCCATATTTGCTTTGCTGTTCTCAGTAGCAGCACTGAGAGTTTTCTGAGAAACCCTCTGAAAATCTTCAAATCCTTAACAAGGCAGAAAGATTCATGATATCATTCATGATAACCAGCAGTGGCAAGTATATTTATATTTGGCTTTCTGCTCTGTCTTGCTGAGATTTCAACAAGAAGCAGTTTTACACATCAGGTAAGTAACAGCAGCTGTCCTGGAAAAGTAACAGTTCTGAACTGGAAATGTACCTATGCAATATAAAAGCTGTACCTACTGGAGAAGACAGCTGCAGGTTTCTACTGCCAGAGAGGAACATCTGCAGATATGTGTTCAGTGTGCATTGCTGAATGCTATATCTGAGATATTAACTACATTCCACTCTGGTTGTCTTCGTTAAGAAATGAGGATCTGTCCAGCCTGCCAAGAACAACTCTCAGTAAAGATTTCAAGAAATACTGCAGCACTACAGGAGTCAAATATTTTGGGATAAGGTGCCGAATGTGAGCATTCCTCTCAGCGAAACGACAATCAGCTTTGTTACCATTATTTCTGGCCACCTCCAAGTCCATTTGAGAGACCACTGGTGAAGGAATTCAAATGGTTTAAAAGATCTGCAGACCTCGAGAGTAATAGTGATGAGAGTTGTCCCATTAAATACCTATGTGTTACCTGTTTCTGGAACAGAAAATTATTTATAAAGTTTAGATAAATCTTTAGTTTATTTATATAAAGGGTTTTAAAGGAAAGAGGTGTTACCTTGGAAAAAATAAATTTCTCTACAGAAACTTAGATGGAAGGGGCAGTATTTTTTAACAAACCTTTCTTTTTGGGTCACTGGCAGCTTTCACTTTTGTGGCAATGTCTTCCAGAATTCTGATGAGCTTTTCTTCCTTAGAAAACTCATTGTTCAGGGTTTGTCCAGCACAGAATTGGAGAGCAGCCAGTAGTTTCTTATACCACATTCTGAAATGAACTTCATTCTGTGCATTCTTCAACAGCCTGAAGGAAGGAGGGGAAAAAACATCTGTGTATCTAAAACTGAATTTTATTTTATATCAGTTCTAGCAGGAACAATAAATGGACTCCAGACTAATCTACATTTGGTCACTTTGGGCAGCAGAGAATGAAAAAAAATGTTATTGCTTGTAGGCAATGAGACTCAACTCCCATTTGATAACTAATGAGATCTCAAACATGTTGAATAAACAGAAAACTGTCATTTCTTATTGTCATATGTAGTGCAATGCCTGTATTGCTTCTTATGTCTGAAAGAAAAGCTTACAAAGTGAAAAGAAGTTGCATTTTTGAAGTCCAGTGTTAAATATATATCCCTAAATATTTTTTTTTCTCCTGTCAGTACATTTATACAAGCAAGCACATCTTTCAGCTAGGAGATGCATTTAAAGACTGTTTTAGTCTCAGATGTATCATCAGTTCTAGAAACTTTCACTATTTTAAGCTGAGGAAACATTTCTGAAATTGGCTATACTCCTAAAAAGAGTGAAATGAGCCCATTTTATTCATTTCTTTACTGGTAAGTGTTGCTCTAAAGCAAAACTCAGCTTTTAGTTCTTCTGAAGCCTGCAAAAACTTTGGAACAGGAGTTACTGCCAACATAAAAGTCAGAAATAAAACCAAACCCATACTCTTTTTAATAATAATCACCATGCAGTCTTCTCTAATTACACATTTATTTGGGTCAGGAAAGCTGGGGAGTTTAGAGGGGGTTTTTTAGTTAATCGAATTGATCATCGGGAAATTTTCCCCTTATGTGGGCCAGAAGTTTTGTACACTGTTTGATTTATTTTTGTAAGTGTGGATGGAATCACCAGCTCTATATTGCTGATAACATCCTGCCCATCTCCTGGGATTTCCCTTTGCCTGAAGGAGTGGTGAACTGCTCTTTGCTTTTGTATGAACTTTCCCCCTCACAACTTCATCCTTGAGAACATCTCAAACCTTAAATTCTATATAAATGTCTGAATCTTAATGCAGTTTCCCCGACCTAACAAATAATGCTGCTTCTCACAGGACAGAAATCAGAGAAGCTCTTGACTTTCAAGGTGCACCACGTGAATGAACGTGTCACGTATGAATGTGTCACATGACAAAAAGCAAGAACAACAAATTCTTTGAAGTACTGATACTTAAAGGTGAACAGCTGTAATTCTTATAGACACTTCAACTCCCTCGAATCATATATAGAAGGCATTACAGTGTTGCTACTGCAGCACATGACTCTTTTGGTGATGAGGGATTCTTGACATCTTTTATAAGGCAATGATTCTTCTAGGTCCTCTTTCCCTGTATCATTCAAGGCAGAACAATATCACATACTGGTTTCTGAAAAGCCTTTCCAGTTACACAAACCTTGGAACATCTGAGGACTTGAAAAATCTTTAAAGAATGAGTGGTGTTTCTATCAGAAATGCCTAGACATGAAAGGGAATCGATATGAGAAGTTTATCATCAACACTCTCTGGAGGAGTCTGAAATGACTTTTTTTTTCCCTGTAGACTAGTAAAAACAAATAATTACTTTTTGGATCCGAAGGAAATGCAAGTGGTCATTGCAATGCCTGGTGGAAGGCAAACCTCAGCACACAGAGGCTGCTGTGTTCTTATCCTGAACCCTTCACAAACTGAGGGCTGAGAACACATGCATACATGGCAGTGGATAAACAAATTCTTTCATGTTTCGACCAGAGTAAGTCCAAGATTCCACAGGATGGGGTTCATCTGCTTAAATGTCAATAGCTCATGCCATTTTAGATATCCTAGGTAATCCACTTCCTCCAGCTGCTGCCTTGGAAGGGCATGGGTCCACTGGAGGGAACATCTCATGTGTGCCAGTCCCATGCAGATGTCTCAGATTCCCTGTGCTATCTAAAACAGCCTGTGTTTAGGCACTGCATCACACTCTGCAGTGGCCTTTGAGCTCAGCTGTAGGCAAACAAGGCCATTTAAAATAAAAACATACTCAAACCACTTCAATAGCAAGTCAGGAAGAGGCCTGGTGATTATCTTTTACATAAAAGCATCATTGGTACAGTCCAAATCGTCACATGGGCGAACATGTTAGTCTATCAAAGCAAAGCCCAGCTCACCCTCAGTCCAGCCAAACAGTTTGCATTTTTCTTGGCACACAGTCAGGATGAACTTGCTCACTTTTGTCCTGCAAATACAAGTGCACCTAAGAAAAGGCAACTACCACTGTGATATCTATTTTAAACTGGACATCTAAAGCTGGTGCAGAGCCTTGTCTGCACTAAGGCTTGCATTGGAATCAGCTCCTGAGTATCTAAATCATATTTATTCACCTACTCAATTTTTAATAGTACATATTTAGGGAATCTAAAAAGGCTACCTCTTCATGTCTGAGTTGTCCCTTTAATCCTCTCAGAGAACATGAAACTCGTTTTTATTTCCCTAAAATGCAAGGTTTAGGAAGCAAAACAGAAAAACTAAAATGGTTTACTATTTTAAACAGAGCTACTCCATGCAGAACACAGATCAACTTAGAAGATCCATTTTTGGATTATAATTATGGCTGAGTGTTCACAGAAAATAAGGTTATATACACATACGATATAATGATTTCTTTTCAGCCTGAGAAAGGACTATGGGCCAGATTCAGAGAGCTTATGCATAAGGTGTACATGAGGGCAGAAGGTGTACGGAATCTGAGTCCTCTCATGTGTGGTTCTTGAGCCCAGTCCATGGGGAAAGCTGAGGCAGACATCACGATGTCAGTGGTAAAATCCATTTCCCTGCCAGCACACGCTCAGTCTGAACACACATGGCAGCTTCTGACAGTCCATGTGCTTCCCCAGCAGCTCCCACAAGGGACCTGGGGCTCTACACCCAAAATGTGTCAAGCCACTGGTACAGCAGCACGGCTTCCCCTGCCTGCCCACTGGGAGAGTTGTGCTCCTGAAAGCCTGCAGACCTTCATTTGCAAAATGATTTGTATGAACTGGGTCTGACTTCTATATTCATTTCATAAAAGTGGTCCCGAAGAGGATACAAAGGACAGATTTTAGTGTGACGACTCATTGTAGGCTTTGCTGAAATGTTTATTCTACAAATGAACGAGTATGTTGTTGCAATTCTGTCTTCCCAGCTTCCTGGCACACACATCTTCACCCTGCCATGGTGAGAAATCAGCGGAGATAGGAAAATCTGCAGCTTCTAAAGTTGCAGGATGGAGAAATGCTCAAGACACTAATGAAATTTTCAAGTTAGAACAGGATGCCTAGCTGTGACAGAGGAATACAAAATTGGAATAATTTAAAACTCAAGGCTGCCAGTAAAGAAGCATGTGAAGTTGTTTTTTCCTGATAATTTTCACAGGACTCTGCAAGACAGAACTCGGTGTAAAAGCCTGGCTTTATGCCAGGCCGAGGTGGAGCATCTTGCTCCCAACAACAGAGAGACTTCCTTATTCCTCAGGTTCTCTGATTTGGGACAAACACCCTCGTTCTCAGCAAGGCCTGGTGAACTCAGACACTGCCCCCAGGTCACTTTAGTGAAATAGTACAGATGGAAGTTGACCTGAAATCTAGAAATGGAGCAAGTCAGGTACAGGGGTGCCCTGAAAGATGCCTCTGCCTTCTGCAAGAGCTGCTTCTCCTTCTTTCTGTATGCACCTGCTCCATGCCTGCAAGGTGGCTCCAGCCCCGTTTCCTGGCACTCTGCAGATGTGTGTGTGTGTTTTCTGGGTGTAGAAATGCAAGCGGGCTGAGAGATTTTTGCCACAGGGAAGAAAGGAAGGTGGAATTGAATCAGGCTGACTTGGCCGCTGTGTCAGAGAAGGAGAAACAGAACTGCTTCTCCCAGCAGCTACGGAGAAAAGGGTAATTAAGGAAAAAAAAAGGAGAAAAAAACGGAATGAGATTGGATGGGTCTTGGTAGAAAAACAGGTGAGCTGGCCTCATTCTCCTTCTGTGGTGCTGGAAGACAGTGAAGCTGACACAGTCTGCTCTCTGAGCAGGATTTGGCAGACAAATGAAAGAGTGAGGTGGCTCAGACAACTCTGCTGCTTGAACATCTGTTCCTTGTCTCCTTCAGAAAGGGCAGCAGGGTGAACCAGAGAGCGATGCCTGGCAGGACAGACTAGCTCACAGGTAGCCTGTTAAACCTTGTTGTACCAAGAAAACCCCCCAACCCCAAGAAGAAGAGGCCAAGATTTCCAGTATCTTATTGCAGGTTTAGGACCTACCTGTTATGAAGGAACAAGGCAGTTTGACTGGGTTATTTAGACTTGATGTCAGGAGAGTGACCGTGGTTAATTTTTTTTCCAAGTGCTCTTCTGGGATTTATTACACAAAAGTTGTGCCTGCCAGCACACACTCTGTACACTCTGCAAAAGGTGTTTTGAATTCACAGACAGACCATGAAAATAAGGTGTGTTAGGGTTATAAGGTGAGTGCTGACATACCTCCTGTTGTTGGTCAATCTTTGGTAAACCTGGCCAAGGAAGTCAGTATGCTTTGTTCTGAAGGTGCATTTCATATTTGTTTTCTGTTTTGCTAAGTTGGAGGCAGGACAAGTCACAGAAGAAGAAAACAATGGTACAAGACTGCTTCTCATTATGGCAATAATTGCTTTAAAACTATTTTCCACAGCCCTTTGTTTCAAAGATTAGCACACAAAAACACTTCTCTACCACTATACAGCTTCTATGTCTGAGGCTGCCATCTGTCTTGATTATCCTTAGACATCCTGCAAAACTCCTAATCTCTCCTTTGTGCTTTATTGTGCCATGGAGCTGTGGCACACGCCCGGAGCTTTTAACTGATTTCATTTCCCACTCCTCGAAGAAAACATTTTACTGTTTGCATTCTTAAACAGGAGAATGAGTAACAGGGCTGGTTTGCCTGTAGGACCTCATTTAGGCTTTGCAGCTCCTTAAGTCTCAGTGCAAGTTCCCCAGAGACACATGGATGACAGAGATGACAAAAATGTACAGCTGAAGATTAAGAACTCCATCTACCCTGTGACAGGTCATGAGGATGAGCGGGCAACTGCTGCTATTAATTAATTACTCAGTTAAAGTAAAGTAAAACCTAGCAAGTAGAACCTCTCTTTGCTTTTTCGCTTTTGTCTCCCCACTAGTACACTGGACGAGGTTTTTACTTCCCTGCCAGAGAAAATGGCAATAATCCCTTTGGCAGAGATATCATCATTGTAAGTACTGCACAAACAGTGAACTCCTACGACTCCCAGGTTCTAACAACTACCTGTCACCCTGCATCCCCTACACCAGCAATCCCCTCGCTCCTCTGCAGAGTACAGCCAAGCATGCAGAACACGTCTTTTCAAGTCTTTATCACTTCCTAGCTGGTCTGCTCAGCTTCTTTAGACACAGCCAAACTCTCAGGCAGCAGAGCACCAAGCTGGCAAATACGACTGTGGCTTTTCTTACTGCTTTGCCAGTGCCTGGGATGGATGACTGAACTTGCTGAAGCTCCCAGGAATGTGCCTGTAGGATGGCAGCTACTGCTTCAGGAAACAGAAAGGACCACTTGCACTTGTTGCAATGTAATCTTCATTCCCAGTCTCTGTCAGAGCCCCAGTGAGATGTTGTCCATTTCTGGACAGAGAAGTTTAATTTAATTAAGCTTGCTGAAAAGCTCCACTCTCACAGCCCTTTGTTATCCAAGAGAAATATACAGGCTTCCTCTGTCAACTTCCTTTAAAAAACAGATACAGGATAATATCTCTGGTTTTAAACCAGTCCCAAACTCTAGAAAGGTGTGACTTATGTACTACAAATCAAAGAAAGGGGAACACAGAAACACAGAAACAACAGCACCATTGTGGGTAGACCTACTGGGGCACTGCAGACAACAAAATGAAAGACATAAAAACAAACTAACAGGTGAGAAGCATGAAATACCCAGCACACTGAGAACAATACAATTTCTGCAGGGGAGAATGGGGAACAAAGTCAATTAGGCAGAAGTTACTCTACAACAAAGATGGAAGAGATATTGCAATTTTCCGAAGTGACTGGAGTACTGAGCATTTTCCATAGATTTACAGAAACACAGAGCAAGGACATCAAATTGACTGGAAGGACAAGGACTGAACTTCCTTTTGCTCTCCATTTCTTTGACCAAGTACAAAGCCAGCAGAAAGGGAGAGGCACAAGAGGGCTGGCAAAGCTCTCCTTCATCTGCTGGTGTTTCATCTTTATTTCTATTCTAGAACAAGAAGAGAATGAAAGTTTATGTTTCTTGAGTAGACTGAGTGAAGCATGGTCCATTTTCTCTGAACCCTTGTAAACAATAAGTCTCCAAGATGAAGAAACAGCAGCTGTTCAGTTGCTTGAAGCACCTGACCACTTTTGGCTCTTCACTCTACTCACATGAGAAACCTGCAGCCGGTCTCACATGCTGCTTCTCATAAAAGAGGGCTGTTTTTATGGACTCATTTTTCAAAGCATTACCCTTGAACAGAAGACAACTATGCTTAAAATCAAATTTTGTTTTAACATACCATGTGATTAATTTGCTTTTGTTTTTCTGATTCTCTTTTTATAACATAGAACAGAAGCCTACCGCATTGATCTCCCTTTGACAACAAAATATCGTTGCAGACATATAAAGTATGGGGGTTAGGCTTGAGAAACACAACATTGCCATTATTTTCTAACCTCTCAAAGATCCTTATGAACAACACAACACAATTTGCATTCAGACAAATGACTTGATTCAGTAGATTCAATCAAGGCAGCTCCTCCCACTCCCCCTGAATGCCTGAACTGTGGAATGCATGTCCTGCTGACTCACAAAAAAATTAGCAGATCAGTGAAAACAAACACTGTGCTACGCTATGCAAGGAAGGTGCCAAACCCTGCTGAGGTTGCCTAGCAGAAAAACGTTTTATTTGATATGTAATATAGTTAGCTGCACACACTTTGCATTAAGAAAATGAATCCCAGATAAAACTGGTGGTGTCTGGAGGAGAGAGAGCTTGAAACAGAAATGAAATGAACCCTGAAAATGAAATGTATCAAGAATTAATTTGAAAGTATAATGGTGCGTGGGTACCACTATCACTACCAGAGATAGATGCTGCCTGGTCTAAAGTTTAAGCAAGAAACAATTACCACCATAAGGTCTTCTCCAATTTGTTGAATGGATATGATAACATCAATATAAGCGCTATGAGAATCATGTACTAAAATGCAGTGCTAACAGTGTCTGTCTCTTTCTGCTCTAGTTTGTAAAAAAAATTAAAATAAAAAAATTGTTAGCAAAGTGGGTCTTTTTCTAGTCTGCTCCTCTTCATTGGGTAGGATCTGAAAGCAGGAATTTATTAACACACTATCACAAACACAAAAAAATACCTCCAGCAAATCAACAACCCAACAAAATTTAGTGGTGGTTTCAAAAAGCATCTGTGCACAACAGTACTGACCTTAGATAACTTCAGAATCCCTGAGTGGGGGTTCATGGTCCACTAAAGATCCCACCCTAATAAAACATCAATCCAAAGCTACAGAAATGAAAAGCCTTCACCCTGAAGTGCCATTAAATACCGAGGGTGAGGGTGACTCAAGCTCAGACTTGCAATTGTAGGTCTGACTGCTTCTGACTATTAATAAAAGAAGTACCACCACTGTCTCTTTGAAGAGAGCGATTAAATGTCCTCTCCAAAAACTGCATTTGGAAATAAGAAAAAAAAAATATTGCTTAACAAAGGTATTGACTTTCATATCTGCATGACCATTATCAATTGGAGAGCATTATTTTCCGTTCAATGAGAAACTTGGCATTAAAGTCTGGCATTAATTTTGAAAAGTCTGCTTCCATCTTTGCCAGTGCCTTCTTCACGTGACTGAGTACATCCCCGTCTGTGCTTTTCCCAAAACTGCAGATTTTCTGCTCAGAACAAATGATGTATTGTTATCAGAATTTCATGCAGTATCTTACATCAGCATCAGCAAGCCTGAAAGTGTCCAGCAATCTGTCTCTGTGAGAGTTTAGAGTAAATTCATGCACAGGAACTGAAATGCGCCATTCATTCCAGGCATAACAGGAATTGTTGTGTTCTTCCCAATGGTAACTGCACTGGGAGCTAGCAGTGAATGGGATTAGATGGGATAATCACCACTAAAATGAGCAGACCCAATGGCTTTATTGGGATGCTGTCCAATATGCCAGCGATTAATTGAATACAGGAGGTGACTAAGCTACTCTACTTTCAAACTATATAAATAAAATGCAAAATTAATTCAGATTGAAGCAGTCCATGAGAGCCAATGGACTTGCAAAGCTTTGTACTGTTTCTGAATTTAGGCCACAGTTATCACAGCAATACACTGAAGAGAAACTGAAAATGTTTTTCTTCAACTGTCTATTGTTTGGGTAGTTTATGTCTACCAAAATGGCTTTGGATAGCATCTGTGGTTCCCATTAGCTGCACAGCTGAACAAAAAAAAATCCCTCATGACACTTTAAAACACAATGTAAGACAGAGAACTAATTCTGTATGGTTCTGCACGCACTGGGCAATCCAAATGTACACAAAATTGCAGAATTAAATGAGTTACACCACAGTACTTTGGTAACTTTGTTTGTTGGTTAATTGTTGGGGTTTTTTAAATTACTTTTTTAGTTGTGCTGGTTTTACTTGGGGTAGAGCTTATTTTCATCTCAGTAGCTGGTAAGGGGGTGTGTTTTGGATTTGTGCTGGAAGCGGATGATAATTCAGATGTTTCAGTTATTGCTGAGCAGTGCTTGAAGAGTCAAGGCCTTTTCTGCTCCTCACCCCAACCCACCAGTGAGTGGCCTGGGGGTGCATACAAAGCTGGAAAGGGACACAGCTGGGTAAGCTGACCCCAACGGACCAAAGGGATGTGCCAGACCATACGGATCACGCTCAGCAAATAAAGCTGGGGAAGAAGGAGGAAGGGGGAAAATTTGGTGTGATGGTGTTTGTCTTCCCAAGTCACCAATGCGTGATGGGGCCCTGCTCTCCTGGAGATGACTGAACACCTGCCTGCCCTTGGGATGTGATGAATGAATTACTTGCTGCTCACGTGCACAGCTTTTGCTTTACATCTTCAACTGTCTTTATCTCAGTCCATGAATTTTCTCACTTTTCTAATTCTCTGCCCCACCCCACCACAGGGGACGGTGAGTCAGTGACTGTGTGGGGCTTGGCTGTCATCTGGGGTTAAGCCATGAGATTAATATACTGACACAGAAATAGCTTCAGGGAGAGCACTGAAATTGTCTTTCTACAAGGTCATTAAGGCCCTTGGCTGCTCATAACAGGAGCAGTTCCAGATTTTATTCATACATTCTGAGCCAGATCTGAACTTTATAATCTTAGAGTTTTCAGATTACTTTTTTTTTATTATTCTGGGCATGGGAAAGGAAGTGTTTGGTTAGGGGGGTGGGGAGATAGGATAAGACAATTTTGTTTTTCAAATATTATGACACTCAGAAGAACTTGTTCTGCAGAGCTGTTAATTCTCCTATTTGTTCTGCACTCAGTTACAAGAACTTGCTTTGTTTAACAATGTCTACATTCAAAGCTGTTATCTTTCAAGTAGAGTGTCAGATTTTTACAGACAAGGTGCTCAGATGTCAACAGCAGAGGAAGGATGTATCAGATTTGATACATTTCAAATACATGGGGAGTCAATGTTTCTTTTAAGGTGGCATCCCTTCTGCCTCTCTGGAAGAACCCGTCTGTAGATCCATTGTGTTTTAAGCACAGGTAGCACAGATACAAAAAGAACTGATTCCACATTATTTCCTGACATGTCAGTCTTCCGGATCTTTACTTTCATCACTGCTCTAGCTAGCAGCCCAGCTTATCTTATTTTCCCAATATCTATCAAAGGGAACTTTATTCAGATCACTGCCTAAGAGGAATAGGGAGGAAAAATGAGCCTCAGCAGGTACTGCTGTAAGTATTTCAGCAGTCCTGGTACCTCAGTGTAATTACAAGATGGCAAAATGCTGTTTGCAGTAGACCTCTCATATGTGACAGACTGTGTTTTCTGTAAGATGTCGAGCCTCCTTTTTGTGTCAGTTTGCTGTGTGGCAGCTCAGTGCTGCACAACAACAAAGGATGCACGGATCGTGGGATCACAGCGCCGTGTTAGCTCTGTGCCTGTACCTGGCTGACTTTGTCAGTAGAATGACTGGAGAGAACTTTCACAGCTCAAATAATGCGGCATCATGAAGACATACGGCCCCTTACACTTCAAAAATAACTCATTTGTTTTCAGGGAACTGAAGAGAGAAAATCAGACTTTTCAACGGGGGAGTCTTTAGAGTCCAAATCACACTTTTTCATATTTTCATGATTCTGACTCTTCTAAGGGAGACATCTCTTCAGACTACATATCTCCTTATGCATAAGGCTCCCCTGCAGTCTTCTTCAACTAAGATGATAGCTACCATGTTTTAATTTAATTAAAATAGAGGAGACCATGAAAGATGGTGGCAGGAAAGAAGAACAAGCGTTTACGTGGTAAAGAAGAATATTTCTATCTTCATACCTTTTCTAGGTCTGTTTTATTTCTTCCCCTCTGTTTTTATTTTCCTTCCTCTTTTCTTGGCCTCTATTAATTTTTTGTTCCATGTTATACACAGCTATAGTATCTCTCGCAAAGGCAGGAGAGCAGAGCAGAGCTGGAAATAACTTTAGATTTCTCCTTTTTAAATACTGGTCTGGTTCTACTTCTCCTTCCATTTCACTGCTTTATTGCCACCAAATATTGGCTTTGTAAATAGAGAAGTGGGAATTTGAAGTTAAGCCCATGTACCAGGGAAAACTTTCTGTAAGATATTAGTAAGAGAAAACCTTTCTTTTTTAGATGGCCCAAGGGTATTTTCCTAGTCGACAGCTGGCCTAGTTACCATGGAAAACAGAAGAGCTGGAGGGCAGGCACAGTAGGAAAATGAGGCAGAGACCTACATGAAATTGGGTTGGCTTGGTTTGCAGAGATTTTGGTGAAATTAATCTCTCACTTCAGACACCTTGTTGCTCTTTCATTGCTGGGAGTAGACATAGAGTTTCATCGAGGTTTAAAAGTCCATCTCAGCTCTGCTGAGACACATTCAGAGCTGTGGGACCAGATCTGAATAAACTTTTGAATAAAGTAAAATCCCTTTTAATGAACCCTTAACCAAGAAGGTGTTACTTCCTAAGCTTTTACCAAGGAAATCTTACATCACTCTCTTCAGATCAAACTGAATTTTAACCTTGGGGTTAAAATCCATAGATTTTAATGTCAGAAGAATTTAAGGCAGAGATAAGAATGAAAATCCATCCTGAATTTTACTTGATAGGTAAGCTTGGCAAAATTATTTTATTTCTCTATGCTTCTGTTTTCAAAAGTGGAGAGAATTATTTCTCATAGGCTTTCTACAGAATGCTCTGTTTATTTCTAAGCTGCTCTTATGCCAGAGGTAAATGCCATTGCAAATAGGTGTTTTTAATAACATTGCCACCTCCTTCCCATGTGGGAACCCATCTCGCCAGCATCTTTCAATCATATGGGAGAAAATAACAGCCCCAGGCATTTCTTTTGCTCATAAGAAAACAGAATTAAGATTCAGTCGCTGTGATAAAAAGTCCAGGTCTGGTTCCAAGATTCACAATCACATTTGTGGAAGTATTATTGCAGTAAGCAGATGTCATATTTCCATATGTCCTGAGTCAGGTAAAGAGTGGAGCAAGCTCTCCAGGGGCAGTCACTGCATTGGCAGAACAAATATAGATCAGCCATCTGACACAGAATGCTCATGGGACTTTGCAGCTCCCTGGCTCTGCTGTCGGCATCTTCCTTGCCCTCAGAGTGCTGTCCTTGTGCTCAGTCCATGTGAGGCTGCAGCTGGATGGAGGACTGAGATGCAGAACTCCCATCTTTCCTCTCCTCTCCTACCATACACGTGCTCTGTGAACACCCCTGAATCAGCCACATTTCTTTCTAGATGTGTACTCTGCTGACAGACCGAAAATCAGTGCATGCCAAAAATTAATATGGGTAAGTGCCATGTTTTTTCTACCAGCAATACTCATGGGGTGGCAGCCATGGGTGAGCCAGGCAAATTATTGTTTAAATCACCTTTAAATTGCTGGTCTAAAAACTCCTAATAACAAAGCTAAGCAACAGCTGAAGACATCACATGTCAGCTTTGAATTGATGCAAAAACCATTTAAAATGGGGCATCCCTTGAAGGAGGCTCCGTTTTCATCCCATGACCAAGCAGTGCCCTTCTGAGTGACACACACAACAAAGCTCTGGCAGCTCAGGAATGTTTGCCACCGTGGTTGCTGCAAACCACTTCGGCAAACTGCCCTTTCCACAAAAGCACACGTGAGATCTGAGTCACTCAAAAGCTGGCTAAGCACCGCCTACTAGAAAAGTTCAATTGAATTAAAGTGCTTCTCCTGATAGAAATCATCACACACAATGAATGACATTGTGGAGCAGGTTAAGCAGAAGAATAAATACTGACTTTTAATACCAGGCTCAACAAAGGAAATGCTACAGAAACGTCGAAATCTTGTTTACTGTTTGACCTTCTCCATGCCCAGTGCTTGCAGGATAATTATTGCAAATGGAAGAGCCTTTTTCCCCAGACAGAACCCCAGTTCCCTTGCTGATGTACAAACAAGGTCTTCCTTCAGTTAAAAATGTGTAATGTGTTACAATACTCATGATGAGGGACTGTTCTTTCAGTTAATCCAAGCCAATGAATTTGACTGTGGAAATCCCTGTTCAGTCCCTTCTTCATTAGCCAAGATGGCAGCTGCCACACTAAAGCTAATGAGCCTGATTAATATCAATTGAGTAAATTAAATTTTTTTTCCAGACATCAGATAATTTTGTACTAACCCAGACATTTATACCGATTTAATATCAGCTGACATAACATAATTTCTCATTTAGCACTAATTGAAAACTACTGGTTTCTTATTCTAAAGAGCATTTGCTGTCACTTATAACTTATGGCTTTTTATAAAGCTATTTTTCAAATAATATCATCATTGAATTTTATGTTTTCTGCCTAGCTGCAGAACCTTTATATGCAAGCATGTAACTGGTGACGTGGGCAGAATGGAATAATCAGGTAATTTCTCTTAAAGGTATTTATTTTAACAACTTTCCTTCGTATTTTCCATTATATAATTGTAAAAGGACTGATTGAAACAAATGAACAGAAGAAAAAAACGCTTCATTTAAGCAGTGTTGAACTCAGCCCCTCTAGCTATTTTTTTTTTCTCTTGTGTATAATTTGGGTTTGTTCAGCTTGCCTTCAGGCTTGGTTTCTTCAGATGCTACAGAAGAAAGAGCACATCTCTATTTCTGTGCCATTTGCTCTCATTATAATGTAAAAAAATCCCTAGCCTGTGAGTTTCACCATGACAGTCTTTCAGCTGAGCATCACCTGCGTGGAACACTACAGAAAGTTATTGGTGGAAGTCTCCATCCAAGAGATGGCACCTGCTACAAAACTGCTCATTTGGAAAACAGACATAACATTCTCCATCCTTCCAAAGGTAAGAGCACCCGTTGTGCAAGCCCTTACCTAAGGACTGTCCTGGTGGCTCGAGAATTGAAGGACTGCGGAAACAGAGTCAGTAAAGAAGCAAAGACAGTTGCAGAATTCGTTTGCAGTGTACAGAAACAGGTAAGTGATGTCAGCAGGGACCTCTGAAGGTCCCCTGGTCTGGCCCCTGTTCTACTCAGAGCCAGCTCTGATACTGGATCGGGCTGTTCAGAGGGCCTGCCCTCGGCAGCAGGCTGGGGGAGTTCCTGCCACAGCGGAAGGAACGGCGGTGTAACTTGACCGTGTGATGACGGGTCCCCAGAACAAAAGGAGTTTCAAAAGACATGACCCAGCGACAGGCAGGCCTGTCATTCGGCCAGGAACATGAGTAAGTGTGCCAAGAGCTGCTTTTCTAAGTTGTGAGTGTCACTCTGGTCTGTCTTCAGTCTCATGAACTGCACTGAAACTGGAGGGCAATTTCTGGTAAGCGCTTCAAGCCAGGGCCCAGCTGCCACAGGAACAGCGAATATTTCAAAATTCCTGTGATATAGATTAATTTTAGGCTAGGAACAAAGACTCCACATTACTCTTTACACTGTCTAAACCATGTCTGCCAGAGCTACCCTTGTGTATAAAATAGCAGAGACTAGGGTTTTGCCTATGGCACTGCCTGGGCAAAATCCTCTTAAGTGTTTGCAGCACACAAAATGTTAAGGGCTCCAGTCTCTGAATCAAAAACTGACTATTTACCACTCTTTGGCCCCACTTCCTTCAGGTTCTCAGAGAAGTTATGTCAGGCAAAGGAGGACAGTTCAGTCAGCCTCAGGATTTGTGGGAAGCAATCAAGTACGAGTCTCCAGGGGCTTTTCCAAAAGGGGTCTTGATGTCTGTTTTCTAGAATCTGTAACTTAGACTGAGACAGAAGCACAGAGGTTACGTTTCTAGGCACAAGGGATCTTCAGGGGAACATATAGCAATGTAGGAATCAAATTTACCCTATACAGGAAGGGTAGAGTAGTGGCACAGGTTATACTTTGGAATAATGCTCTTTTATGGAACTGGTTCTAGATCTCCCAGTTCTCTTGGGAAGTCACCTGAATCTAAACTTAACTGCTGGTAAAAAGGATTATTAGAACACAGCAGAACTACGTTACTGACAGTACTACTTATGTCTGCTCTCCTCTTGCTTTTCTGCATCCTTCCTCCTACAAAAATATTTTGGCTGCTGTCCTTTAGTCCCTCAGTGATCACTCTTTGCTCCTTTGCCCGCCTAAAGCGCATTTTGCGTCACTTCAATCAGTGCCACACTGGGAACATTGTGGCAATTTCCTCCTTTCCCAAACCAGTGAACGCTGCTCAGACTTCTGTTTCTGGGAGAAGAGTTGGGATCTTGAAGCAGAACAGACAGAAGTGTTTGCAGAGCCAGGTGCAGGGAATTCCCAGTTTCAACCCTTTCCACTGCCAGAATCATGCTACTTTGCACATTACATCTTCTACCCACTTCCAACTGAATCTGGAAGAATCTTGGGAATGAAGTGGAAGAAGGCCTTGGGGGAGCAGTTATTTTAATTTCACTGGATGACAGACTGTGAACAATTGCTGGGGGAGGCTGAACATGAAAACTGAGCACTTACGTAAGGGAAGAAAAAACCAAAATTTAATCTACATGGATATAAGCCTTGCTACACAAGCTAGAAAAATCAAATATAAGAAGCATAAAACAGGATTTTATTGAGAGACATGTTGAAGGTGGCTTTGCTACTTACACTGAAATACCTAAGAGTCACCCTTTATGTCTAAGGACTTGAACTCCACAAACCACTTATCAGATAAGAAAGGAAATCTCATTTTGTGAAAGAGGGAGGGCGCTGATTTGAAAGGATCATCCACCTGTGTATATGACACTGTTTCTCTATTCAAGTAAACACTTAATAACTTTTTTGACTCTGTTATATTATTATAATACCTATACTATCTCTAATCCTGACAAAAGACATTGGCTTTATTTCCACATCTGTTTATTCACACAACAGAACCTTCACCACTCTAGAGCTGCTCCACTGAGCTTTGCTTGCACAGCTTGCAGCCACTTTTGAGCCAGCAAGCACTCAGCCAGCATGTTATTTTTCTACTGTCCACTAAGTCCTGAACTAGAAAAAATCCTGAGTAGAAAAAAAAAAAGAATGAATATGAACAAATTTGTATTCACCATTTAAAATTTTCAGTGGAGGCAATTTGTACTAGCTCTTTGAATGACAGACCAATGAAAAACAATAGCTACTCCAGCACTGAGGCTCTGATCACATTTACAAACAAATAATTTCCCATATATATCCTGCCTGCAGTTTATCCCACTTAAAACCCATGCTCCACTTCAAAACACTTCCTTTAAACTTCTTTTTAATTTTTTTTTCCTTAACATAAGGTTTTCCCTCGAGTAACAGCCAGCAGTGAACAGCAGCCAGGCAACACACTGCAGAGGTGAGATACCAGTGGTATTTCAAAAATTACTATGCCTAAAAGATGGTGTGTTTTCAAGCTAAGAAATGAGACAACCTGTTCATGCTGTAGGATTGAGCAACTCGGATGAACACCAAGAGAGGAAGATGCACCTGAAATAACAAACTTTGCATTAGGGATTGTCTTAAAATATGTGTTACACCTCCTCTAAGTTGAGTTGGAAGCATGCTGGGGACTTGCTTTAGAACGGATGGGATGATTTACAGCAATGGAGAGGGGAAGGTGAATCGTTCAAAAAACAGCTCAGTGTGGCACTCACTGGGTTACCTCAGCCACAAGTCCCTGCTTTCCCATCTCCAGTGACAAGCAGAAGAATTAGGGCTTTTTGACATGCCACCTGAATGTTTGCACCTAAGCTCCGTGTTTCTGTGAACAGCTTTGATTCTGATGAACATTTAAAAAAAAAGAGTCAGTGAAAAATTCCTTGCTACATTACCCTGTCAGCCACCCACCACTGATACGATATTGTGATAACATAACTCTGAATGCCTTTACATATAAATAAAGGCCTTTCAGAGACAAAATTCAGTTCTTGTAGAGTGATCGTCTTTCTGAAACAAAAAATAATGTGCTGAAATTTACCAAAGAGTATCCTGTGTGTTTGACAGATACCACAGAGAAAGCTGAAGGACAGTTCAGCAGTCTGTCATTTGGCAGAGATGCCTATGGGCTTGTATGACCTACTCGCTAGAATTTTACAGGCTTTAAATTTGGGTTGGAATCTTAATTCTCTCAGATTCCCTGGTCACTTTCTGTTGTTTAATCCAAGGGTCCAACACACATCAGCTGCAACCACGTGTGCTCTTTGCCAAGAAAAGGCTCCAGGAAGGAGCCAGCGTGACACAATGGTCCCTTGAACAATTCTCTCACTTAAAAGGAGGTTATTACAACATCACAGCAATGCTGTTCAAGCAAAGGGGCCACGCAAAGACAGCTCATCTGACAGCTCTTTCTCTCCTCTCCCAAATGATTTTTAATTTGGCCGCCATCCAAATGACATCATTCTGATTACAGACTGATATACCACTGAGTATGGGTGCGCATTCTGAAAGCAATTAATATTCAGGGAAATATTTTCAAACAGTAAGGGCTTCATGAGTTTAATCCTGAAATAGTGGTCATCTGCAAACACCTAAACATACTGAATTATAGGAATTCTGCACTGTTATCCTGACAGGACCTTTTATCAATCCTTACCCTCTCCTGCCTAGAAATATTGTCTTTTATTCTAGTTTATTAATTTATGTCTTTTAAAATGTGTTCATAATTATATTTGGGATTACATTAGGGAATTCTTTTCTAAGAAAAATTACCCAAAATTGAAGAAAAATTACAAAGTAATTTTCTGCTAAATCATGCAGTGATGGAACATATTCAACAATTGTCTAATTCATGTTTCTATTTTTTCTAATGTTTCAGTTGTTTAGGCAAAGGTCCAAGGACCAGTTTTCATGCTGGTGGAGAGTGATGACTAAACCTAGAAATACTAACCACAGAAAACACACAACTGACAGCAACATTAAGCCAACCAATAACTCATTACACTGGATGTCCTGTATCCACTTGAAGCCTCTCTCTGTTTATTCATACTTTTCCTTAAAGTTCTCACTGACAGTGTTCAGAAATAGGAATGATTTACAAAACTCCAGCCTGTCAGACCAGGCTGTGATCAACGCCCCAACTAGAAATGAGCACTCCAAACATATCAGTCCAAGGAAACGAGGGCCTGAACTGCATTTATTCAAGTCTTGAGGCAAAAACTTTGTGTTCCAAGAAAAATGGATTGAAAACCAACTCTCTGGGGTAGCTTAAGACAAATTTTGTCAAAAATTGGTTCAAACAGCTATAGTTAAAACACAAAAGCTTGCTAAGCTGGAAAGACAAAGAGACCTATAACAGAGCAAGACTTATAAAATATTTTACATAATGTGATGCAATTTTGAAACATCTGCAGACTCATTTTGAGTACAATAATTGCCATTTCTAGCAGAACAGAGGTTTCATACAAAGGAAATAAATTTAATTTTTTTTCCAAATATTCACAGAATGTAAAACCTGAAAGTGAAATCATGTAATGCAACTAAATTAAATTTTTTTTAGATACTACATCTGAAAAATGTGCAATGAGGCATCCTCCCCCATTATTTCACCTGAGCACTCAGAATCACTGCAGCACAGAAGCAGCCCGCTGGAGGACCCCTCTCAGCTGCAGGATTGTTCTGGGCTGCAGAGGCAGCATTTCACCAGTGAAACACAACAGCAGCTGCTCAGCTGAGAATCACAGGAGATTCTCCCCGTGCCGTTCGCTTTCCAGCTGAGGCTTCGTCTCTCCAAAATCATTACAGCCTGGTTTGGGAAATTCTCATCATCCTTAAATTGCAGCTACTGTTATTTATGATTTGGGCATTTCAGGTTATTGAAGTTGGCCACTCAGTATTGGTCTAGCCTAAAGAAAATTTCAGTGTAAAGAAACTACTTCTAGGGTTAGATTCAGGCATTTTTTTCCAGTAGCTTTTCACAGTATAAAAAACCAAAATAATTTCACATCCTTCAGATTAGTGACTGAAAATTATCCATGTGAAGCCACATGGATAATTTTGGCTCCCTGTTTTGTTTTTGAAAGAAGAAGCAAACAATAAAGCATTTTTAATGGGAAAAAAGAAGGAAGGCAGAAATGAAAGCTGCATGTGACACCTGCGCAGAACCCTTCCTCTGAACCCTCTCTGCTTCCTCAGAACTGCTCAGCTGCACACGGGAGTCACTGCAGCCCATCACACCCCAGCATCAGAGACACTGCAAGAGACCACCACAGTGCTCTGTGCAATCCTTCCGATACAGCAGATCCAAAAGGCAAACCCATCTTTCACATGCAGCTGCATTATTGGAGGGGTTAGGACGGATATAACTTGAAGCTCGTGGGGAGTTTTCTTGCAGAGCTGAAAAACCAGATTTGTCAGCTCCAGAATTTTCAACTGTAGAAGGAGCCAAATGCAAAATAAATCAGACAAGCCGTGTTTGGAAAAACCATGTACTAAAAACCTTTTTCCTTAGTGCTACCTTATAGACCATGAAGCAGCTAAAAGAACTAAAGCTTTTCAGAACTCTGTCACCTTTTCTAGTTTTACCTTTGCAGTTCTAAGTAGGTTCACTTTTGCACATACACAGTGGTGTGTTTTTTCATTGCAGTAACGTGCACTAATAACTGGCATTTACAGACAGACTTTTTATGCTTCACTTGACAATGTTAATCCTCCTTGAATATGACTTCTGGCATGGAATTTCCTCTGTTCCAAAGGTGGGACACACACAGAGTTATCTCTGTGTTCAGTAACTCATTCAGTGCAGCTGAGTATTTGCCTGCACCAATAAAATTAATGATGCTTCACTCCATGATCATATTGATATATGATCACCAGGGTACCTCACCTCTTCCCTTTCGTGCTTGCACAGGATTTGGAAAAACACCCAGAACTCCTAGATTTCTAGACATTCAGGAACACATTCACTCTACTAAGAATCATTAAAATAATAAGAACCACGCACAACTATGTTATTTATGTCCTTTGTCAGTGACTCACCAGATTCTCTCATATTGACTAAAGTACAAAAAGGCATAGCTTTGTGCTTTATTAATTTTTAAACAGATTTCTCTTTTAAAAAGCTGTAATTTTTAACAGTGTGGGAAAACTAACTCCCTCTTTATATTTTAAATGTTAAAATGCCATACTTAGATTCTTTCTTAACCTTTCCCAATCATGTCTCCAATTTGATTTTTTAATTCTTTGGAATTTATTTTCATTTTCCTTTTTGTTAGAATTTTGAAATTTTAAAGTGCGGTCTTGCCCCACAGTCCTCTAGTCCTCCAGCTAGTACCTCCTTTTATCAGTTCCAGCTGAGGGCAAAGCCGGCTCACTCTTCTGTTTTCAGAGATGGCAAAAAATGACTCTAAAATACTAAGCTTTTTTCTTAAAATCTAAAATGTGTTTAATTAAATGTAAGATATTGCTTTGTTGATTGAAATATACCGTTTTCTCACTAAGTCTGTAACTACTGAAGGTCAAACCCAACAGTTGTTATTTCTTCACAACAATCTCTTTGTTTCATTTGACATCACCTTTTTCTTATACTGGAGTCCGAGAAAATGGAAAGTCTGTAAATTAGGAAACAAAATAATTATCTGTCTGTTTTACAAGGCAGTAACCCAAGGCCCACACAGCTAATAATGAAGCACTTAGCACAGAAGTTGGCTGCATCATTATCTCACGAAAATAATGTTCTAATGGTGTTATTTACTATACCCATAAGTAACCAGAGGAAAGAAAAAGGTCTCCAAATGATTGGCATTACATAAAGAAGAATTATGATTTCAGAACTAAAATCCCAAAGTGTGATCTATGGTTGAGGTTCTCAGCAGTCCAAAACATAATGAGCACATCAAGTACTCTGAATTCCAGCAAAAATCACAGTCACCACTCAGTTAAATCAAACATTTACTTGGACTGGCTACTCCCATACAGGTCTTAAAGTTGCACATATGATTAAATGTTTTTGATTCGGCTCAGTGAGGAGGACCAAAATAACACGAAAACAAGAACAGGCATCTTTTGTATTTACATTCATGTCGTTTTAATGGGCTGGGGTTTTCAGCCTGCTCTGCACAGCTATTTAGGAAGTTCATTTACTAATTAGCAGACTTGATAACTTCTGACTGTCAGAGAAAGATAAGATAATGCAGGAAGAAAAAGATCTGGAGGATGGTCATCTGTTTAATGTTCAGATAATTAAGAGTGTTGGACAAATGAGTATCCGCTTGATTTATTCCTTCTTTTGAACTCATTAAGTAAATTATGGTTAACGTAGACAAGTTTTGACAGTTAAAAATACATTTCCTTTCAGAAAAGATGAAGCAATTGTTCCAATGCTGGAGTGCTGAATGAAACAGTGGTAATGATTTTGAAGAAAGTATTGAGGTAGAAACCTCCTAATATCAAAAAAGTGTAACTGGGGTATTTTTAAACTTTTATACATGGCTTATGTTCTTTTTGCTTCTTATAGTCCTGTTTCTGTATATATAGAAAAAGAAATAAAATAGTATATTCTAGCCAGGAAATCAATAGTCTGATTCACATTGTTTCCCGTGTGCTGCATTCCACCAAGTTCCTTTTTAATCTCACATTCTTACTTTTCTACAAGGTGTGGACTTGGAAAAGATAGAAGACTACTCCCTTTTCTCTTGTCAGTCGACACGCAGTTTAGAAATGCCAAAAACTAGGAAAGTTCTACAAAGCTTTAGCGACTTAGAAGGCAAACTACAAAAGGGCATTCTGACTTCAGCAAGGTTTTCACCTGACTGCTTCTTTTCTTGAGCTAAGCAAACCAGATTCTCATGCTCCGGCAGAATTTACAAACTCCCACTCTTCCATGACGATGGAACCCGTTCCTTAGCATCACCCTTCAAGCAGCTGCCACAGATCCTGGAGGACACCGTATCTTTCCCCATTATTCAATCCTCCTGTGGAAGGCAACCATCTGTGAAACATCCCCCTGGCCACCTGCTGCCCCAGCCAGCTGTTCCGACTCCGCGCTGCAGCTGCCACCTGTGACAGCAGCTAAAAGCCAAAAACACTCAAGCAAGAGGGAAACCGACTGGCAGGAGGCCAGGTGGATTGCAACTCCAGCACAAAAGCTGACAAAAACCCACCTGTGTGTGAAACATCAAGTAGCAAGGAGATAAACAGCGGCTTTCAGGGAGCAGAAGGACCCAAAAGGGCTCGGCAGGTTTCTTTCCCCTCAAGCAACTTTTTGTGCTTCGCTAGAACCAGTTTAATGACTTGTCACCATAGCTCCAGGGAATGGGGAAAATTTGCTCCAGCCTTCTTGCCTCCCAGGAGCTCTGACGGGACTAGCATCAGAGAGAATGTCTAGAAGGTACTGGGATAATTCTCCGTGCTTCATGGACATTAAGAAGTCCTGAAATAAGACTAAAATGGGATTTAAGTGGTGCATGAGTCCTGTGCTGACACAGTATGCATGGGCAAATTTTAGTCTCCTTGGGAAGGGGAGGGCATTCAGAAGGACCAGTGAGGAGCTAAAACACTGATGGATGCAGATGGCCCAGATTCCTCAAGAATTTAGAGAAGGGAAAAGACAGAAATTATAAGAAAAAACCCAAACACCCAAAGAGGGTGTAAGATCCTTCTCATTTTCAGCAGCAGAATGAATGGAACAAATCTGCAACAGATACAAGCAAAGAACAGACTGAAACTATCCTGGTTTACAACAGCTGAAGATATGCCCCAAGAATGAATATTCTCTCTCTTCTGTCCACCTTTGCCAGTTACTGCCTCATAATTTTAAAATAAAGCCTTCAGACAAACTTATTACTGCCTGATGAAAAAAAATTAACAATTTTCTATCCAATATTAATATTAAAAAGGTGATGAGATGGTACACCACTGTTGGGTAGCTTCTTATCTCTGACCTGCAAGGGAAATTGAGTCAATTTGAAATAACTGACGTCTTATTATAAATAGTATTTGTCATTAAAATAAGTTGGTGTTGACAGCCACACCTTTTCTAGTAATTAATTTCTAGATTTACAATAGTACTGCAAAACACAGAAGTTAAAATCAGTTGAACTTTCCCCTGTGGCTCTGAAACCACTTCACCAGTTTTCTATATTGCATTAGCCTTCTTTTCCAAGTTTTATTTTGGGCAGGTACAGTGTGCACATTGTTGTATTATTTAACAGCAGAACGGTAATGTCATTCATTACAATTAAAAATAAATATAAACTTGTTACTAAAGTTTTTTTTCACCTGTCCTTGCTTCTTGATACCTAATTTGGTAATGAAACAGAACGTGACACTTGAGAATAAAACGTAACCTAATCACATTTCTTAAAAGAAAATATGTGAGTGTACGTGCACACAGGTGCTCCCCACATTATTAAATCACTAAACTTCTTTTAAAAGTCTTTTTAGAAATAAGTGGAAGAAAACCTCTGATTTCCCTTACTTTTATAATGACTGAAATTCAATTTGTGAAGGAAAGCTTTTATTAATTATTTAAGACTTTATTAATAAAAGCCACGAAATTACTGGTAAACTTTGTAAGTAGAATTTATGCCTTGGGAAACTGCCTTTTAAAATACGGGAACAGAAATATGAATAATTTCATAAATTGGATTGTTAAGTAGAAAAGAGTTTACTGCTGAAGAACATGGTGGAGCAGAGTGACCAAAAAAACCCCTAAGTGTAAATGATGAGTGCAAGCAGCAAAATTTAAAGAGATGTTTGCCATATTTATGTTCTCAGTTTAGACTGAAACATTTGAACTAAACACTTAAATAAAAGAGGTATCCAGCACGACCAGGGCTACTACCAGCTGAAAAGGAGAGAATACAGTGAGCCTTGAGAAATAACCTGCTTGATGTGGGTGGAGTCACCCTATACATTAAGCTATATACAAAATAAATTTATTTTGCCACATTAAATTGCGCTGTGCCAGATAACCATATATATTATTCAGGATGGAATAACTGCTCTGTATTACCCAAGATTATAATATTAGACAGCTTGAGCAAAATCTGGGGGAAAACAGGGATTTGCACCGCAAGGTAAAGAGGAAGAAGACTGCAGACAGACAATTTTTTTTCTGAGAAGAAGAGAGGAGTTAAAGAAAACACAGGCAAACTAATGATGTTCCCCTGTCCACTGAACCCTAGATATAATTTCTAATTGTACAGGAAAACTGCCAACTCTTAGAGCATATTTAAGAACTCCAGACTGGATATTTCATATCCAGTATGACTAAGTTTAATATTAGTAGAAATTGTCACAGGCCTATTTCAGGCACTGTCGAAAAATGGCTTGCTAAATGTGGTTCCTCTTTATTTGAAAGATATGCTCATTAAGCACATTATCCTACTCATTTCAGTAAAACAAATACACATTAATAATTCTGTTTTATCCCCACTAACACTTCCAGAGACCATGCAGGTATGAAAGTATTATTTATGTTCTTCCCAACCCCACACTTCATCAACCAAATGACTGCATTTCAAATTGTTTTCTTTCCTTTGCAGGGAGGAAAGCTTTGGTTTAAGGGATCTGAACCAGTTGAACTGTAAATGAAAGCTCAGTTCATCCATCATTACTAAAGATGGGGGGGAAAAAAAAAAAAAGAAAACACATCAGAGTTTGGTTTTCAGAACACAGGGCAGATGCTGAGACATCAGAAAGTCATTCTTCCTCAGAGAGCCTTGAGGTAAGAGCACAGCAGACACAATAATCACCCCATGCAATAATACAGTAAGAGGACCCCTTCTATTGCAGAGGTAGGTGGTGAATGGCAGTTTCTGCCAGGCCTGGTGCATCTCCAAAATCATGAAAAGGAACTGTTGGAACCTACCATCACGGGTCAGAACGATGTAAAAATGGGTAAGACACACATTTTCACACACATGAGAATTCTGACGACTTCAAGAGAGGTCAGGGGAATCACAAAAGCAGCATCCTTTAAAAGTAAACCAACGCTTGTAAATTCTGGGGAAGATTATTTTTGGCTCAAACCAAAAAAATGCTGAAAAAAACAAATGGTATCTTACTCAAGGGAGCAAAACTTCTCCCTGCCCAGGGGCAGGATGAGGGCAGAGATAAGCGGGTCTTTTATACAAGTTACCCAAACCCAGTATATTCAGTTATAGTGCTGAAAGGGAAGGAGCAAAACCTAGTTTTTCTGTTGATTTATAACCAAAGGAGGGTTTTTCACCAATGGAATCATGGATAAACTTCACTTTGACACAAAATGACTATGGTAGCAATGGCAAATGATCTTACCAGTAAAGCTGATGGGCTACTTGGATACTCTGAAGAGAACGATTCAGTAGGAGTTTCACCAGAGGGCTTTCGAGGCTCCACTCAAACTTGAGCACCTTAATAGAAAAATTGTTAATAAAAATCAATTTTATGCCGGCTTTGGTGTCTTTCCTTTACAACAAAACTGATCAGAAAGGACCCAGTCCTTAGCTTGAGCAAAGCAACCAGATACATGGAGTTTGCTCTGGCAATGCAAGGAGCAGAGAAACCCCAGTTCACAAGGGTCTGCCACCACCTGTAAGATAGACAGATACCATCCTGATTCTGTGCTAACATGCATGCAAATATGCAGTTTCTCTTCCCCCACTAAAAGCTATCACTGCTATATTTAACTTTTTTATCTGATTATCTGGTTTGGAAAATAAACTTATTTTAGAACAGAAGCTGTGGAAGGTGAAAGGTCACAGCAGTTTGTGAAGGCTGGAAAGCCGTGAAGGTTCCACTGCCTCAAAGTAGTAGATTACATGAATATATTCATAAATGCATACAGAGATATCTGTCTACATAGGCATATATCACAAACACAGAAAGAAACCCTGAGAAACTCTGCAATGTGGATAGTGAGTCGTCCATACACACAGTGCTATGGAGTAAGGGGACAAAGCTTTCAAAAGTTCCTGCTCAACCCCAACACAGGAGCTATTCAGTCACCAAGTGCTTTGGAAGCAGTGGTGCCGTAACTTGCAAAACATTAATTTCCAGAGAAATGCAATGTAAATCTCTAAAGAGACAATTCTATATCCAACTGTCCACATTACTCTGTGTTGACACTGGTTTTCTCTGTATATGTGGTATTAAAAACCCAGAGATTTGTGGCAACAGCATTTCCTTTGTTGACTGCAAAGAAGCCCTGTCACCTGGGCAGAAGTTCTCTTGTTCAGATGCACTTTTAACTTTCCCTTGTTGCCTGAAAATACCTTCATGTGCTATATATGAAAGCCCAATCAGCATGCCAAACCAATTCCATTCTCCTAAGCTGGAAACAGTCTCTCCCTCAGCCCTGTTTTCAATCCACTCATTGCATCAGTTGACCAGACTTCTTTGTTCCTCTTACAATGTATCAACCAACCTGAAAGCATCAAAAGTATTTAATGAAGTTATTGATCTGGACAGAAGACTCCCTTGGCCATCAATTTCCTCCTTACCTGAACCAGCTGTGGGAGGTATTCTAACAATTCATCATTTGACACATTTTCTATTTGTTGGACTGCTGCCCTGCGAATATCTTGATCTGGAAAACTAGAGCAAAACAAATAGGTATAATTAAGAGCTACCAGACCACTGCAACTCTCCTGAGCTCTCACTGATATAAGATGTTGGAAAAACTGATTTTCTCTTAAAATGGAACAGGAAAAAAAAAATCAATTAATTTGCTTTTTTGTAACAAGAAACACACCACAGATGACTTAATTGGATTGACTGTTAACAGTGCCACACAGGGGAAAAAACCCCAACCCGACCTTCAAATACCTTTTTAATTTGAACTACCACATATTGTAGTTTCCCGAAATATGAAGCAAATTACAGATCTCTTGCTGCTCTTTCTTACGTGAAATAGGAAATTTCTGAGCCTTGTGAACTTTTAACAGTCACTTGAAGACTTCATTTGATCTGAGCAACAACACAAAAGCTTGAAATTTCCTGTACAAAAAGGGTTCATTTCAGATAATTTATTCCCAAATCAGCTCTTCTGTTTTCTGTCATAACACAATCAAAAATACTTTTCAAACAAAAGCAATTTTGAAATTGAAAACATGGATTGGGTATTTTTTAGGATTTTATTACGTGAAATTTGGTAAAAAATTAGCACCTTCCCCAGAAAGGCTCCAAGTCAGTGAAACAGACATTTCTGATGAGAAAACATTTGAGAACTCAGCATAAGCTATATTCTCAACTAATTCTGGCTGAAACCAGGGTGGCTGTAGACTGTTGTAGATTTTGTGATGGAGCTCTCATCGTAAAAATGATAAAAGAGGGAAACTCGGTGTGGCAGCAGTGATAATGCAGAAGAAGAAGGCTGGATAACACAGAAGGTAAAAACATTTTCCTTTGAAAGAGAATGAAATTTTGATGTAGCCTGATTGATCAAAACTGACTCTTTACAGAACATTTTCTCTCTTCTCAGAGAAAAGGACAGAAAGTATACAGTGTCTCTTTTAATATTTGAAAGCCAAAAGGTAGTCTTTTAAGGACTTCATTTGAAAATATAAAAATAATTTCTACCTTTTCATGTTTTGCAATTGTGACATTAATCATTAAAGTTTGGACTCGATGATCTCAGAGGCCTTTTCCAACCTCCATGATTCTATGACTTTTATACACAGAGAATTTCACAAACACAGAAGTTGTCTAGAATGGTTCAAATTCAGCTGATTTGCTGCAGTTCTGCTTTGACAAGGAAAGGAACAGATGCACTCTTCTGTGTACATCTGCTACGTGGTGTCACCCTTATCTGTGTATCAGTCCTTGCGTGTTGTCCATTGCCATCCCAAGAATATTTTCTGTCTTCTCCTGAAGCAAGCTGGAAATGTTTGTGGAGACCTTTCAGATACCAGAGGTGCAAGAAGGGTCATCTCTGCCTAAGGGGCAGAACTGTCTTCAAACAGCACCACAGTCAACTGGATATTGTTCAGAAGAACTGGTGGGCTTTGATCCAGTTCCCTGAGGGCGAGCACCTGCCCCACAAAAAGCAGTGAATCCCTACCCTCTGAAGTGATATGGCTATTAGGCTCTTGGGAGAGGTCTCTGATTTGGCAGCCTAGGCACACAAAAAAATGATGACTAAAGGACACGGGTTATCCTGTCGATTCACCCTGAGGAAGTCCTTTGAAATGAGAACCTTCATGCATGGCAGGAGATGTCGCAGGCCAACAGTGTCACCGCTTCAATAGCTCAGACTCTCTCTGCTTCAAAACCAGACTGCTCTCTTCCCACTTTCCTACCCAGCACCTTTTGCCAATAACATAGAAATAAAAATCAGAAGTGAAACGGAGGAGGCAGTACCATATTTGCAGCAATGACTGCTTGTTGCTATCAAGATTAAAAGGGAAGAAAATGTAAAGGTAAGTGCTCAGCAGTATGATGGCACCTGCTGCTTGAATCCTGAGCTTCTAAGTTCAATAAAACCAGCTGAAGCAGAACAAGTATGTACACTTTGATCAGGGAATTAACTAGAGGCCATCTAATAAAAATGGTGATATTTTGATTAAAAAAAAAGGTGGACAGTTGGACTTACTTGAATTAACTGGTTTTCAGGGCTGCAACCTGTAACACTTCCCAACCCCCTTTCCCAACATGGCTCATGTCTGGTTTTGCTATTTTGTTTGTCTGTTATGGTCCATATTTAATGACATTTCTAATATGGTTTATAATTCTTTGTATAATGCTGAGAGGGCCTTGATGGGGAGAGGAGGAATACATTATAAATAAATTATCATCCTAGGCCCAAATTAGCATCTTTTGCAAGGCTTATTTTTTTACTTATTTATTCTAGGCAACCTATTAGGAATGAGAAGTTGTTACTTTAATATTCACATAGCTATTTAAAACAAAACATATTTGAAGGAGGACCACATATTAAAAAAATAATCCCTTCCATATCATCCTATTTTCTAGTTATGCAATTGCTCCAAAGGGTTGTGTGCCAAGCATGTGCAGATAATATGGAAATGAGTCTTTCTCTTCCCCTTCTTGCCTAGTTCAACAGGCTACTGAACAGTGAAATACGCTCTACACAGGCACAAGGCCAAGCAGAAAAATGTTATTACTTAGTTACAGCTTGTCCTTACTAGCAGCCAAGATCTGAATACACGCAATGCTACGAGGAGAGAAACTCCTATATTTTTTTCCAGCTAGACAAAGAATGATAAAATTATTTTAAGCCCAAGCCTTCCAGAAAATTCAGCAGCTAACATCTGATTTATGTAGAATTGATTTGATGTAAGTCGAAACTGGGGCTATGTCTAAGTTACCAGAAGCAGTGCCAGGAGATGTGATTAGGGCAATGACAGGCACTGCGGTGAAATATCTGCAGGGTAGTTTGCTTCAGGAAACACGGCTCTTGTCATTCTGTTTGAATGAGATTTTGGTAAGTTGTTGGTCTTGGTGACTAAACTGTTTGCTTCAGCTTGTAAATCTTGAGGTCAGCTTGAGGCTTACTTCAGTCTTTTGCACAGAATGGGCAACTAGCATATTTCTTTAACTAACTGACAATTTGTTAATCCCTAGATGTAAAAGCCATTGCTTTTTTTGAATTTCAGTGTTGTTCAGGGCCGCAGGTACAAGCACAATATTGAATTTGTATTTAAATATTGTACACAGGCACAATATTTAATTCTATTTGTTTTCCCCCTTACATTTGTATTTGAGCAAACATTTTAACATCCTCAGAAACACTGGACTTACAGCAAACTCTTATGAACTCCACTAGTATTACATGGTGCTTATGCCATTCATGCTTGCACACACCAGTTTATTTGCTAAAAGCCAATAAAAGGGTATGGCTTAAAAGCAGATCTGAGTAAAAAAATCCCTTTCACATGCCTGGAAACTATGCCCTATTGTAGTCTGGTACTTAATTAGAGCTCGAAGGTTTTTTTTCCAGTGAATAATTTTGCAAATGTTTGAGTTGCATCAAATCTGATTTTAGTAATCCATAAATTAGTCTTGATTAGAGGACAAAATTAATTAATTTTTTGACTCTAACTCAATGCAAGAGAAATCACTTCAGGCCTAAGAAAAAGAGCTTTATAGTTTGGATATTAGAGGAGAGCTGATTTTCAGGGCTTGCTGCAATGAATATGCAATTGTTTATTTACACATGCTGAAAACTCTGAAAGCAGAGAAGTGAGACAACTCTATCACAACAAACTCAGTATTCCAGTCTTTAAGGGTACGCTCCTAAGAAAGAGGAGCTCGTCTGTAGCACAGCCTGTCTACATCAGATGAGTTTTTTGAAGGATTTGAACAAGAGATTGTCAGAATTCCTGACGCGGCCTCTGACTACAGCTTCAGAGAGACAGGACCCTTAAGGGCTCCTCTTCCTAGCTGCTTTATGGTTGTCACCAAAATATCGAGAGACTTTAGCTAAAAAAAACCCAGCTTAAAACAAAATCTTTTAGCAGCGCTCTTAAGATTCTTTTTTTTCCATCGTTTCAAAATGGTAATTGTCATCCAGGTTTAGGTTTCCACTCACTCATAGTTGTTTTTCTTTTCCCCTCAACAAACAACCTGTTGGTCAATAAATACTTCAGGGAATAGAACCACTGTGTTGTGGTTTTGTTCACTGTGGCTAGAACCAAAGTGTTCCCCATGTATTTGATTGACTGCTTTGTAATATCTGGCAGCTTTCTTCTTTTGGCCAATTTAAATGTTCTCTCTTAAGGCAAGGAGTACTCCACAACAGCGATCACACATCAGAAACATCACAGACTCTATGAAAAAAATAAACAATATGTAAATTATAGTTGTTGAGTTTAGTCCTCAGTAATGGGTCACACTATGCAGGACTTAAAATGTTCCCTTCAGAGCTTGTCTCACAATTTGGATTCTCCGTAAGTTATGAAACTCTTTTCCTCTAATTAAACACTCACCTATTTAAACTCAACACTCTTTTTGCAGTTTTGTTCTTCCCTCTCCGCATGATGCCAGTGATTGACAGCCACCCATTTTTTATCTTCTAAGTAGATTATTAGGTCTCCCTTGAGACTTTAAGATTTTTTTTGTAAAAGCTGAATTTTGAGCTGGATGAGCATAGATTGCAATTTGGTTTAGAAATAAGGACAACTTTCAGTCTTTGATTTTTTTCATACTGATACCCAGTTAGGAGCTATTTGTCCAGCCGTACCTTTCAGCTAAATCAGATTCAAACAGAAAACTAAGCACTGCTGAGGTGTCCTGTGGATCTGTGAAATTCTCTTGAGATTTTCGCATCTGCCAGTGGTGAGCTGACTGTAAATGAGAAGTAGATGTGCATTTCATTTTTAACAGTTTTATTACTCTAATTTTATTGTGCTGTCTCAAATAGACCTGTGCTGGAATATATTTGTCAGGTAAGTGAAACTGCTCAGTTCTCTACATTTTCTGGCATGCGATGATCTCGGAAGAGAACAATGTAGCCTTTCACAGGCCTTCTTTTAAGGTAAAGGTTTATATCATGCCACTTATTTCTGCATTTCCCTTCACATTTTAAGTTCTGTTGCCTTTTCAAAAAAGAAGAACTTCAGTCCACGAAATGCATGTTTTAAAGTCTGGCAGAAGCAAGGAAAGCTGAATTAGCAAACCTACTGGAATGAGGATACCAGCTGAAAACAAAAAACCCTTAAAGTAGTAAAAGATATCGTCATTGATGGAGGCAACTGGGCCAGGAGAGAAAGTATGGAAGAAATATTTAAAATAACAGACAGGGAAGTTTTGTGAGGCACTTTAAGTATTTTAAAAGCAATTAGACAGGAAGAGGGAACAAACTACTAGAATAATGATTAAGGTGTATAGTTTTAGCTCACAGATAGCATAAGCAGGACTTTCTGATGGTGATTTTTTTCATTCTTTTGAGAGCTTCTAAAAAAAACCACTGTGTGAGTGTTTGTATGAAGGTTAGAAAACGGTAAGGACTAAAGGAAAGTAAAGAAAGTTAACAAACACCATCAGTAAAAAGGACACTGCATTTTCATAACTTTTTTGCTGAAAAAGAGAAGTACACTCTTCACCGTGAGAAGTCACGTGAACCCTTCCCAACCCCACGCACTGTGGAGGTCGTGGTCATATTCACTAGCTTTTGCTTTGGCTGATTGATTGGCAGATAGATCTGTTGAATTTACTCACAGAAGACATACTTTCAGTCATGCTCACATAGATTTTCTACAAGAAATTCTGACTGAAACAACTAAGAATAAGTTTAAGATGTCATGGAGACCATATGGTGAACCATATCCCAGGACAAGAGTAGGAAGAAATTAACAAAAAAGCAGTTTCCATCTGAAACCTGTATGATCTAGAAGGTTCTTGCCACCCCAGAGACAAACTCCTCTGCTACATTAAAGCTGAAGATTAAACCATGGAAAACATGATTATTTAGATTAAGCTTCCTGGCTAGAACGCACATTTATGCACAGAAAGCATGCGATAGCCTACATAGTTGTCTATTGCTATTTGTCCTGCTGTAGTACCTTCATATTTATTGCCAAGAAAGCTAAAAATGGTTAAAAGCAGTGAAAAAAAAAAAAAAATTCATCACGTTCCACTGCTTAAAGACTTGTCTATTCCTAGCAATGCATATATCGTCATCTAAGTTATCACTAAATTTCATGTATATTAAGCATAAGCAGTTTTAAAGCTTTATCAGTAATGTGTTCTGTACATCAAAGTATGAAATTAATTGTGGAGTGTTTCTTTGTTCTTATCTTATTTCTTTGCATAAGCCCGTGTTTGCCCTCCATGTTGATGCATAACTACAGCCAAGTAACAAGATGCAAACGGGCAAGATATGCTCTCCTTCTATCCGGTTTATAAATACTCTGCCGGGCATTCCATTGTGAGCTCCAAGGGAACATTTTAAATTCTCCCTTTATTGAAACAACAACCATCTGATTCAACAATTCTAAATTTGGCTTCCAAAGGCACAAGAACAAAATCTGTCTTCAAGGTATCACATTTTATTATAATTATTGGTTAGAGATCTGAACCTCTGAAATGCATTAGCCACTCTGCTACATAAAGTAAAAATCAAGAATAATACTGTGACAGTCACAGGCTGAGGGATACTATAACCAAAACTGTGTCTGACACCACTGATTTGGCACATGGTTTTAAAGGAATGTCCTTTCCTCTGTAGTTCCCCTGACGGAACTAGAATTCAGCAGGAAGTTTCTAGGAAAATTTTTAAGCCCAACAGGGAGGTTACATCTTCACTTCCCCAGTCTATTTCACAAAGTTCTCTCATCAAAATGGCTGCAGCCATGCACTGTGCTGGAAAAAGACACACCTTCCATGACCGTTTCCTGATTCTAGCTCATTTTCCTGATTCCTAGCCATGACACCTCACAGGGCTGCAAGCGTACTCTAAATGTGCCAGGAAAAAAAAAAAAAA